>LNAC01000007.1:9013170-9072437 GCA_002007465.1 Ailurus styani
CCTGCTCCTGCTCTCTCCCTCTCTCTCAAATAAATAAAATCTTTAAAAAAAAAAAAAAAGAAAGAATCTTTTAAAAATTTTTAGGTAGTTAACATATAATGCAATATTGGCTTCTGGAGTAGAATTCAGTGATTCATCACTTACAAACAACACCCTGTGCTCATCATAACAAGTGCACCTTAATGCCCATCACCCATTTAGTACCCCCACCCCCTTCAATTAAGCCTCAGTTTGTTCTCTATCGTTAAGAGTCTCTTATGGCTTGTTCCCCTCTCTCCTTTTTTCTTCCCCCCCTCCCATACATTCACCTATTTTCTTTCTTAAATTCCACATATGAGTAAGATCATATGGTATTTGTCTTTCTCTGACTTATTTCACTTAGCAGAATACACTCTAGCTCCATCCATGTCGTTGCAAATGGCAAGATCTCATTCTTTTTGATGGCTGAGTAATATTCCTGTGTGTGTGTGTGTGTGTGTGTGTGTGTGTGTGTGTGTGTGTGTCACATATTCTTTATCCATTCATCAGTCAATGGATATTTGGGCTCTCTCTATATTTTGGCTATTGTTGATAAGGCTGCTATAAACATCACGGCACATGTATCCCTTCAAATCTGTATTTTTGTCATAAACAAAACCCCTAAGAGCACTGCTAACTGAAAATTATTTCATTATCAAGGATTTTCCCAAGCTCAAGCATCTATCTAGAACCAGGGTCCCCAAAGTGGAAAGTTAACAGTGGAAACCTACAGTGTCCCTAGCTGCTGTCAGTGCTCCTTCCATTTTACTCTAAGGGAGCCCTCTGGAGTGCTCCATATGTCTCTCTGCCTTCCACATATTCGGACACTCCTGTAGAGGGTCAGGCCTGTCTATTAGTGTGGCTTATACAGGTGTGAGTGGTTGGCACACAATTTTCCATATAAATTCTGTGCTCCCAGGTGATAGATAGGGGCTGGTTAAACCACTCTGTCCTGCTGCTGGCTCCTAGTTACCCTGAATGGGAATCTGAGACTCACAGTTATTTTTAGATAATTCATATGTCAATGTTAGTTAGAAACTGCCTAATACACTTCAAAGTAAGCATTTAAGGTAACTTTTCAGGTACCATCAAATTCTTATTTATGAATTCCCTCTATTAAAATACCATCAACTGGGGCACCTGGGTGGCTCAGTCGGTTGAGCATCGGACTCTGGATTTCGGCTCAGGTCATGATCTCAGAGTCGTAGAGGATGAGCCCTGCGATCAGGGATTCTCTGTCTCCCTCTGATCCTCTCCACCCTCCCACCCCACCCCCATCCCCTGGTAACAGGCAGGTGTTCGCGTTCTCTCTCAAAAACAAAAAACAACCCCCCCCCAACAAAACCCCACAATCAGCTACACAGAATTAACTAGCTGTTTCTGCAGGGTTACCACCTATCAGATCACACTGTTTGGATTCATGTGCTAACCCCTCAAAGGTGCCATTCTTATAGTCCTTCCTTTCCTAGCCCCCCCAACATAAAGTAGACTCCTTTAAGCAAAACGTAATTTTTGGGTGCCTGGGTGGCTCAGTGGGTTAAGCCTCTGCCTTCGACTCAGGTCATGATCTCAGGGTCCTGGGATCGAGGCCTGCATCGGGCTCCCTGCTCAGCGGGGAGCCTGCTTCCTCCTCTCTCTCTGCCTGCCTCTCTGCCTACTTGTGATCTCTCTCTCTCTGTGTCAAATAAATAAATAAAATCTTTAAAACAAACAAACAAAAAAAACCACGTAATTTTTAAAAAGAATGGTGGCACAGAAGGGATGTAAGGACCTCACCTGGTACTCGAGTCAGCGAAGGAGAAGACGAAAAGGAACTTAGAAGGAAGGAGAAAGTCTGAACTTTACTGATGGACTCAAGGGGAGAAAGACTGCAGCTTGCAGATAAGAGAGAAAGGGAAGGAGGAGGAAGGCAGGATCTGCAGACTCCAGCGGGCCTCCCCCTTCTCTGACCTGCACGTGTACATCTATTACGGCAGCCGAAGACCACAAATCTACGCTGGCAACTAAAACATGTGGTTGGCTTACATGAAGTGTTTGAGTGTTTTTTAATACAAAATGTTCTAAAATCAGGTCATCCTCGTATTCTATACCTGAGTAAAGGAGACTTGTTTTGATATAATTGTTTTGATATAAAAAATTATTTCCTAAATACACAAAGAATCAGAAAATATAGGAAAGCACACATATACACACCCATACTCCCCACACAGAAATTAAAGACAACCACCATAGTTAATATAGCTAACGCTTTATTGTATATTCCTCCAGTTTGTTTTAATATATATCACACATATGAAACATCTTTTTATGTCTTTAAATTATCAAATGCTTCTCTCTGTGGCATAGTGGTCAGAGACTGATTACTACTGTTTCAATACAAAATTCATTCAAATGGACCCTCTACCGTTAGACATTATACTTAAAAGCTGCTAAGAGAGTAAATCTTAAATGTTCTCACCACACAAAAAAAGCAATTATGTGAAATGATGAATGTGCCAACTAACCTTTCACCGTGGTAATCATTCTGCAATATATATGTTTATCAAATCATCACATTCTATACCTTAAACTTACTTACGTAAAGTTATACATCAATTATATCTCAATAAAACTGAAAAAAATTATCCTTTGGCATTACAACTATCTTTTTGGAAGGAAGTGGGCCATGAATAATTGTTGAAGAAGGAAAACTGTATTTTGGAGGTCAAATATACACATATTATACTTAACATAAAACTGACTGGAAATGAGATCACTTTAGAAGGAAGGGTGGTATAACTTAAGATATCATTCTCATTAATTTCCTTTAAGAAAAAAGCCAATGAGAGAAGTAATAAATATTATATTGTTATAGTACATATAATTTATTATTAATAACATTAATATTATTGTTATTATATCATGTTAAACATTATATTTACTATAATATACTATATGTCTATACTCCCCCCCTTCAGATTTTCTATTAATATGACCTGCTGGGGCTCCTGGGTGGCTCAGTAGGTTAGGCATCTGACCTTTAAAGCCCATCTATTTTTTGGTAACAAAATGCTCAAAAAAAAAAAAAAGGGAAAAAGGGTTTTTTTTTTAAGAGAAAGAGAGCATGTGCACTGGGGGAGGTGGCGGTGGAGGGGGAGGATGAGACAGAATCTTAAGCAGAATCTGTGCTGCCCCACGCTGAACTCAAACTCAGGACCCTGAGATCATGACCTGAGCTGAAACCAAGAGTTGGGCACTTAACCAACTACGCCACCCAAGTGCCCCAAAATATGTACAATGAAAAGCAAATCTTGCCTTCACTCCTGTCCTCTGGTCTATTAGAGCACTTTCCCACAGGCAGCCAGTTACCAGTTCCTTGATATCCTGCCAAAGATAATCTTTAGATTTATAAGCGTGGGGACCTATGTATCTTCTAAAACATCATAAATGGTAACATTCTAAATATACACACCATTCTCTCCCTTGTCCTTTTTAGTTACTATATCTTGGACATCATTTTGTATTATTATGTATAGAACCACCTAAAAAAAAAAGGCTGTATAGCAGATCTCACTATCCAGACCCTTACTTTCTAAAACCAGGAATCAGAAAGATTTAGATTTTACACAGCTTTAGAGTAAATTTTAATTACTTGTCCTGATTATTTAAATTCTTTTTTTAAGATTTTATTTATTTATTTGACACAGAGAGAGAGATCAGAAGTAGGCAGAGAGGCAGACAGAGAGGAGGAAGCAGGCTCCCTGCTGAGCAGGGAGCCCGATGCGGGGCTTGATCCCAGGATACCCCTTTAAATTCTTGATAAAAAGAAAAGTTGCAGGGCGCCTGGGTGGCTCAGTGGGTTAAAGCCTCTGCCTTCAGCTCAGGTCATGATCTCAGGGTCCTGGGATCGAGCCCCGCATCGGGCTCCCTGCTCGGCAAGGAGCCTGCTTCCTTCTCTCTTGCCGGCTTCTGATCTCTCTCTCTCTCAAATAAATAAATAAATAAAATCTTTAAAAAAAAAAAAGTTGCATACATTAACACTAAACTCAAAAGCTTTATTCCAGAGATAGTTGATTCTCATTCCCATGGTTATGTTTTATAAAATCACTGTAAAGACTGAATCAGTGAATACTGAATCATTGTTTGTAGGGAAAATACAGGGTTAAGTTCCTGCAAACCCCTGGTCATATTTTTATCAACTGATTAATATATAGCCTTGTTTTATGTGTTTCTGTTTAAAGACATCTTATTTAACATATATTTATGATTCACTAATGTTGAACTCACGGCCAAAAATACTATAACTCATCCTAGACAAAGCTTACTGAACACACACATATTTTCTCTATAAAATCTGTGATCATTCACATTACAGCCTTCTTGTCCTTAGGGAACATTAGACAGCACTTCTGAACTACACTTGGGGGCCCTTTTAAACAGCAAAACTGGGGCACCTGGGTGGCTCAGTGGGTTAAAGCCTCTGCCTTCGGCTCAGGCCATGATCTCAGGGTCCTGGGATCGAGCCCCACATCGGGCTCTCTGCTCAGCAGGGAGCTTGCTTCCTCCTTTCTCTCTCTCTGCCTGCCTCTCTGCCTACTTGTAATCTCTCTCTGTCAAATAAATAAAATCTTTTTAAAAATAAATAAATAAATAAACAGTAAAACCACCAACAAAAGGCACATACATGTGGAAAATATAACTTAGACCACAAAAAGGACACTTGTTCACAGTATAAGAGCTGAAATAAGGAGGCACAGTTTTACCTTGTTTGACTCACCTGGGAATGTAAACAGCAGGCACTCAAATTTTTCTTAGTTTTGTGCATGTCCACTAATGACTATGAAAGCACCATAAGTATTGATTTGGGGGTTACCAATATACTTTAGTGAGTGGGTAAACTCATAAATGCAGACTCCAACGGCACCTGGGTGGCTCAGACGGTTAAGCGTCTGCCTTCAGCTCAGGTCCTGGGATCGAGCCTCACAGAGGGCTCCCTGCTCAGTGGGGAGTGTGCTTCTCCCTCTCCCCTGCCACTCCCCCATTTCTCCCCCTGCTCATGCCCTCTCTCTCTCTCTCCCCCTGCTTTCCCACTCTCAAATAAAATCTTTTTTTAAAAAAATAAATACAGAATCCATGAAAGAGGGTTGCCTATATTTAAGAATAAATGTTACAGCATTTTTTCTATGTCAAAAATGAGTATTTCCACTAATATCATGACAGACTTTGATTTGATTTCTATCACACAATTTTACATCCTTATATGGAAATATCAAGACAAATTTAAATGCTATTTCTATCCCACATTGGGTGTAGGGATTACTTAAAATAAAAAAAAAAAAGTTTCCTAAAAGCTATTTCTTTTCTTTTCTTTTAAAGTAAGCGCCATGCCCAGTATGGGGCTTGAACTCACGACCCTGAGATTAAGAGTTGTGTGCTCTACCAACTGAGCCAGCCAGGCGCCTCCCCTAAAAGCTATTTCTATACAGCTACATTTTTAGCAAATCTCTAGCTAAGGGCGCCTGGGTGGCTCAGTGGGTTGAAGCCTCTGCCTTCGGCTCAGGTCATGATCTCAGGGTCCTGGGATCGAGGCCCGCATCGGGCTCTCTGCTCAGCAGGGAGCCTGCTTCCTCCTCTCTCTCTGCCTACTTGTAATCTCTCTCTGTCAAATAAATAAATAAAATCTTTAAAAAAAAAAAAAAAAAAAAAAAAATCTCTAGCTAATATTAACATTCAAAATTTTATTTCCTCATTAAAAACTATGTCATCAAAAACTTTAAATTTTCACCTTATTTTATATTTTATTTCTACTAATATTTACGATAATTGTGCCCAAAAATATTTCATGATAGAAATAACCTTTCTGGGCGCCTGGGTGGCTCAGTGGGTTAAAGCCTCTGCCTTCAGCTCAGGTCATGATCTCAGTGTCCTGGAATCGAGGCCCACATCGGGCTCTCTGCTCGGCAGAGAGAGCCTGCTTCCTCCTCTCTCTCTGCCCGCCTGTCTGCCTACTTGTGATCTCTCTCTCTCTGTCAAATAAATAAATAAAATCTTAAAAAAAAAAAAAGGAAATAACCTTTCTGGCTCAGTTTATATTTTCTCACTGGAAGTGGCTTTCCTTTGTTCAGAATATAATATTTGAACTTGAAAGTTTAGTTTTCTTCTTTGACTTAGTAAAAGCCTTCACACAGACATTACAATGATATTGAAAGTAGTTTTTGATAGATTTAATTTGAGTGAAAACTGTGTGACTTCCAATGTAGATAAATCAAGTTCTAACTTCTAGACAATGATCGATTTTCTGAATTAACCCCCCCCCAAAATGGTTACGTTATTTTGAATTTCTCTGTCTAGACTTTGGAGTAGCACTCTGAAGAAAGCAAGGACAAAATAATGTGTAAGCAATACAATGAACATTTGTCATAAGGAACCTAATTTCCATAGCTTAAGATAAGCTCAGAAAGAAAAAAGAACAAAAATGCAATATAAAAGAAAAAATACACTTCCTAATCATTGTGTATTTTCTCAAGACATACATATTTAGGAGAAGGGGAAGCGGGTTGGGAAGAAGTGCTGAGATGATGCTCAGACCAGAGTCCCTGTGTGATTCTATCAGGCAAAGGACAAGTCAGAAGTATACTTTAAAAATAAATTCTAAACTGCTCTGAGTTTTTAGTCACTATCACTTATTGAAATTATGAGGACACAGGCTTAGGTCAAGTCAAAAAAGCCCATGTTCAGTAATAGTTTAAACTTCAACTATTTATTTACACAAAAGAACAAACATATCTTAAAAGCGTCTGATTTATTACAGACAAGAACAAACAATTTCGGGTGGATCAACTGCCTCTGAAAACAGTAGGAAGGAGCTCTGAAATTACATCAAGGTGGACACACACTGAATAAAGGTCATTTTCCAAAGCAAATTAAAACAATGATGTCAACTCCTACCTACTGTGGGATGTTTCTTAGTTGTAACTGTATTGAAAGCAATTGCCCTCTTCTCCTCCTTGCCATACAAGACAATCTGTTTTCTAAAACAAGTAAAAAGTCACAAATTTTAATCTCCCAATTTCTACTTCAGATATAGAGATGACTTAAAATTATTTTACCATCTAAATTATCCTCTCATAGGGGCGCCTGGGTGGCTCAGTGGGTTAAGCCTCTGCCTTTGGCTCAGGTCATGAACTCAGGGTCCTGGAATCATGTCCCGCATTGGGCTCTCTGCTCAGCAGGAAGCCTGCTTCCCTCACTCTCTGCCTACCTCTCTGTGATCTCTCTCTCTCTCTCTGTCAAATAAATAAATAAAATCTTTTAAAAAATTAAAAAAATAAAAAATAAATAAATTATCCGCTCATGGAGCATACACACAAATGTCACAAAATAAAATTCACTAGAAATTAATTCCAGTATCATGGAATAACTTGGATCAAATTAAAACATGTAAGTAAATGGGCAGGACTATAGCAAGTGGCCTTATTTTAATGACAAATACATGACAAAATCACAAATTATGCAAAAGGCAAATAATAAATTGGACTCTCTTCCCTAGCTAACTCCCACCAACTTGCCTTCCTGCTTCCTCGGTGAGGCTCACTCTGACCCCCTTGCCTTAATCATTCTTGTGAATATTGGCTCATGATACCCAGTTATTTTTCTTTATAGAACTTGAAACTTTACATTTATTTCTGTGTTTCTTTAAACCAGAAGTTCTATGTACACCAAGGTGTATGCAGCTGTAGCACCTAACACAACAGGACCTAACACATAACAATAATTTCTGAAGGAATAAAGTAGACACGGGAGTGGTAGACAGTCTTTGTGGGATAAGCGAAGACAATATGGCCCTGACCACGAAATAGCTGCCACAGCGTAAGTCATAGTTTTATATACCACAGTTAAAAATGTAGTTTTAAGAGTCCTAATGTGTTTCAGCATATTTGGACAATCTAGCAATAAAAATAAAGAATGCTTTTGTCTTAAGAAAGATACATTATCTGGGGTGCCTCAGTGGCTCAGTCGTTAAAAGGCTGCCTACGGCTCAGGTCATGATCTCAGGGTCCTGGGATCGAGCCCCACATCAGGCTTCCTGCTCAGCAGGAAGCCTGCTTCTCCCTCTCCCATTCACCCTGCTGGTGTTCCCGCTCTCATTGTGTCTCTCTCTCTGTCAAGTAAATAAATAAAATCTTCAAAAAAAAAAAAAGAAAGATACATTATCTGAAAAAAGGGAATCCTAATAATCACTGAAGACTTTTTAGTGCATAAGCTAAATATAAAAATCCTAAAGTATTGGGGCGCCTGGGTGGCTTAGTTGTTAAGTGTCTGCCTTCAGCTCAGGTCATGATCCCAGGGTCCTGGGATCAGGCTCCGCATTGGGCTCTCTGGTCAGCAGGAAGCCTGCTTCTCTCTCTCACTCCCCCTGCTTGTGGTTCCCTCTCTCGCTGTGTCTCTCTGTGTCAAATAAATAAATAAATAATAAAATCTTAAAAAAAAATCCTTAAGTATTAACAAATTAAATCCAGAACTTATTAAAAAGTATAAAGGTCACATGACCATGTAGGATACACCTCAGAAAAGCATTAGAAAAACTCCTATGTAACCGATAATGGAGGTAAAAAAAGTACACGACACTCAACAATACTTAACACCCATTTTGACTCTTAATAGCTATTCCCTACAATGTTCTTAACAAAAAGTATATGCATCACAAAAATTTAGTCTCGTGGTGCGATTATCCACTAAGCTTTAATGATACTATGTCTAAAAGCGGTAATTATGTCACCTAAAAAGAAAGCGTTTGTACTTCTTTCGGCAAATTATGGGTGACTTCCTGCCTATCTCTAAATATTTCCAAATGTTATGTCAGACACAACATGAAGAACTTCGGAAATCTGCTGTGTTCTATTCTCTGAAAAGTTAAGTCATTCCTTCATAATAATCCTCCTAACTCATAATATTCTAAGAAATGGAGGTAAATTCTGTAGGACTTAAAACTAGTGAATCTATTTCTTCCAGTATTAGCTTATCAGTCCAATCTTTTTCCTACTACCCTCCCGCCCACACCTCTGCTCCACTCAGCTACGTACACGCCCAGTCCCCACCCACATATCATGTCATTCTTTGTTCGTGGGGGTCCCCCAGTACACAAATATATGCATCTCTAGGATTTCCTTCCTCCCACTCTTCACTACTCAAAGACTCGCTCTCATCCAAGACCAATAAAATTCCGTTCTTCATGAAGTCCGTATGAGTACCACTTACCTGATCATGTGTTCCTGAAGTACTTTATGTTTCACAAAGTACTTTCAATACCATCACTTAATAAACAATTATTCTCACAAAAAGTCCATTCACTTAGTGCTCATTAAAGTCCTCCAAGATTGGCATTACTTGTTCTCATTTTACTGAAGAGGAAACAAAGGTAGAGAGAAGCTATGGGACCAGTCCACAGGAACATGGTATCAATCCTGTGAAAACCAGGAAGCTAGCTCTTACAGTTACAAGACTAATGCTTTTCCCAATGCTACCCCAATGCTTTCTCCCACTTCACTCTTTAATTTTTCCATGTATTTTTGTCTTCTCTTCGCCAATGAATTCAGGGACCAGGGTAGATTCACCTGTACTCTCTACAACACCCAGAACATGGCCAGGCACACAGAAGGTGCTAATATCCCAGATTCTATCTACCTATCTTACCTTCTCTGAGAGAAGTCTTGGAAAGCAGCAAAGAAAAGCATGAAAGACATGAAAAGTGGGGACAAGAACTAGCCTGCTGAAAATATATTAAAAAAGAAAGAAAGAAAGAAATGAAAACAAACTTTACCTTAAAACAAAAGTAGCAAATACCTTAATTCTTACTTTGTTCCATCTTACCATTCCAGGTATAGAAGTTACAAGAAATCCCAAGACTAGGGGAATGGGAATATGGGTAGAAAGAACTAAGAGATTAAACTTCTAAGTAGAGCAGAAGGACTTTAAGACACAGGGATGTGTGAGGTTTCAGGACTCCGTGGCTTTAGAGAAAGGGGCTGGTCCGGAGACCAAGGTCAGTCCAGTAAAGCACCATATAATGAGTATTTCAGGCTTTGTGCACCATATAGTCTCTGTAACAACTGCTCGATTCTGCTGTCGCACAAAAATCAGCCACAGATAATAGATAAACAAAGATGCGTGCTTGTGTCCAATAAAACTTTATGAAAACTGATTGTGGTTTGCCAAACCCTGCATTACTTGGTCCAACCACTTAAAATCTGTCACATTCGTCAAATGACCTTTTCACTTTCAGTCTTATTTTCTGCCTAACTCAACCAGGAACCCTTATCACCTCCACGGCAGGCATCTATGTCAATTCACACAGGCGGTTCTGGTTGTCACTGTGACTTAGAGGCACTAGTGACAAGGGTTCGGGAATGCTAACATCCGGCAAGGCAAGGAGCAATCCTCATCAACAAAGACCTGTCCTGCCCAAAACGCCAACAGCACTATTCCTGAGAAACAGGGCGGCCTCCCCCATCCCCACTCCCCACTCCTCAAGCTGCTTCCATTATCACAAAGTACAAAATGAGAAGTTCACGATAACCCTGACCATCACCAGTTCTGTTTTCTCTTTTCATTAGGCAGCACGTATACACAGGTACCCATAAAAACATATACTGGTGCAAACACAGGCACACAGATTTAAGGGGGAAAAAAATGTCCACTCCACCCCCTCAATGGTGCTGCTTTTATTTTGAAGCCTTTGCTAAGTGAAACGTGCTTTATGCCCACAGGACACGCAAAGGTTTAAAGGAAAAAGTGAGCTGTTTTCCACCAACTAAAGAGAAGCAGCAACTGGCGGGCATTTACTTCGCTATCATAAGCTTATTGAATTCCCTCTCCTCCCTCATTTTTCATTTCTCTCTGACATATTTCTCCTGGCCTACAAACAAAGGGTGCCACCACCCAGTTCCTCCGTTTTTGGATCACAGGAAACTTGGCACCCAATAAATCGATGGTCTCTCATAACTTCTCCAGCATATCTCTTAATTCAACTTCAGTTTGGAACAGACTGAACAGACACGGCCCTACCGCAGCTGTTGGATAGGAAGCATTACAAGATAAAAACTTGGTTTAAAGTCACTATGGTTAATAAGTGACCAAAGTCTGATTCAGCCAGTTTAAAGACAACCTTAACCGTGTGCTGGAGAACTAGCGCAAAGAGAATGGCCACAGGGATTGCACTGGGCAGGATGAGGTGAGCCCTAAACCAGGGTAAAGAACAGCTGGTGATCAAGCCAAGCAAGTGAGCACACTCATTTACTAGACAGAAATGTCAAAGTGTTTAACTACTTGGCTCCCAATTAGATTTCTAATTTACTATAGCTTCAAGGTTAATGAGCTCTGTAGTCATCAGCTTGTTCATTTGATAAATATTTATTAAGCATCTCCTCTGGGCCAGGTAGTTTTCTAGGTACTGAGGATGCAGCAAGATATAAAATGACCCTACTATTTTTCTAGATCTTCCATCCTAGAATGTTTGCATGCAGGAAGAAGGCAGAGAAAGGTAACAAACCTAAGTTAAAATATAATGAGTGTCGAATAAAAAAAAAAAGTGGAGGGATGTGAAAGGGAGTGACTGGATGGCTACTCTGAATGTATGGTCAGAAAAGATCTCTCTAGAAAGGCATCTGAGCTGTGATCTGACTGACAAGTGGTCAGCTAACTGAAGATCTGGAGAAAGTTCACCCCAGACAAACGGAAGAGCCCAAGCCAAGGGAGGCCCGAACACGTCATGTTCTGAGGAAAGGAAAGAAAACCAGCACAGCTGTGGTAGGAGGAAGAAGGCAGATGAGAGCTGCAAGAGGCAAACTAAAGCCACGATCACTTAGGAACTAGGAGGCCTGGTTACGAGTGTGGCTTTAATTGCATGCGTGCAACACACAGACATGATTTACATTTTGAAAACATCAGTCAGGCCCGGGATGAGAATGGTCTGTAGTGGTATAAGAATGAGCACAGGAAAGCCGTTAGGGGACCACCTGAGCCATCCAGGTAAGAGATGAGAGTAGATTAGATTAGGATGACGGCAGGGAAAACAGAGAGGATAAAAAAGATTTAAAGTAGGTTTAAAAAATAAAGTCAACTTAACCTGGATACGAGGAGCAAAAAAAAAGAAAAGAATCCAAGATGACGTCTAAGCTTGGGTTCCCTGGGAAACGGAGCCTGAGGCCTAAGCTTACTCTTTGTGGGGGACAGGATCCCAGGGAAGAAAGAGTGAGGGGAAAAAAAGAGAAGTAAAGCAGGAAAGAGGGAGAATAAATACAAGGCATCTGCTATGCTGGCAACAGCTTCAAAAACAAACAGATGACTGCTAATCTTATAAAACTTCAGAAGACGGTATAAAACCTGTGTGTCTTGGAAACTGCCCAGGGAGAGGAAGAAGGGAAAAGAATTTATCTGCCAGCTCCCTTCCTTATCCTGTCTCCCACCAAATTCTACCCCATAAGGTTTTAACCGTTCATACTTCTCAGTGTGTGAGCCACTCCTCCCAGGGCACCTATAGGTTCAATCTGGCCAATGTCAAGGTGTGGTGGTCTTGGACTGTCAGATAGCAGCACGAATGAGAGCTGTTTGGTCCGTAACAGCAGCAGCAGCTGTCAGGGCTTTCTGGCCATAAGAACAGCGTGAGGGGCAGGCAGTCGGGAGGGCCTGGGGCTGATCAGCTCTGCACTGGCACAGAAACCACGGAGCTGGCCCTGGCTTTCAGGCTTAAGTACCTGGGTAGGTGGTGATTGATGCCTTTTACTGACATGGGAAAACTAAAAAGTACCAGATGTTTGCAAGAAAAATCAAGAGTTCTGCTTAGTACACGTTCAATGTAAGATACGAATCAGACATCCAAGTGGGTATAAAGTAAGCACTGGAGATTGAATAGTCTGGAATTCAGGTGGGAAGACTGTAGACTGTAGACATATTTGGCAGCCATCGGTAGAGAGAGGGTACCGAAAGCAGGAGACTATATAAGTTTAAGAAGGGGAAAAAAGGATATAGAAAAGAGAAGTACTTCTTAAAAACTGTGGCCCACCAATGTTTAGAAAATGAACACAAAGAAGATTAAGAAGTGGACAATGAGACAAAAGACAAACCATGAGGGCGCCTGGGTGGCTCAGTCGGTTAAAGCCTCTGCCTTCGGCTCAGGTCATGATCTCAGGGTCCTGGGATCGAGGCCCGCATCGGGCTCCCTGCTCAGCGGGGAGCCTGCTTCCTCCTCTCTCTCTCTGCCTGCCTCTCTGCCTACTTGTAATCTCTCTCTGTCAAATAAATAAATAAAATCTTAAAAAAAAAAAAAAGACAAACCATGAGCGTGGCGCTGTACATGAGAGAGCAGTGCATTCAGGAAGGCAGGGGTCAACCATGCTGAAGGGTGAGAGGTACAGTGAATGAGAACAGCGGCATGATGACCAGAGGTCATATAACCTTCACCAGAGTGGCTGCGGGGGACCAGTGGGAACAGAAACCTGACTGCAACAGACCCAGAGGATGATTCATCAAGAAATGGGAGTTTGTGGTGAAAGGGGAGCGAAGAAATGGTAGGGCATGTGCAGGCAAGGGAAGCTTTTTAAATGGTTGTTATCAAGGTATATTCGTATACCAGTCAGAAGAAACCAAGCGAGGGAGGAACAGATGACATCCAAATGAAGATCACGGTCATTAAACAGATCCACGCTGACGTCAAGAAAATGCGTGCCACACAGCCAGACTGCCCTCATGTTCACTTCAATAGGTATACTTTTCTAGACAAGAGATAAGATTCATGGTAAATTCTAATTGTATTTCTGCCTCACACACAAACACTAATTTCCACAGAGGAAAATCAGACAACTCAGCTACATAATCAAACATCACCATCTAGTGGTTGAAACCTTGAAAGCCAGCATATCAAAGTTGGGACTCACACCACGACTCCAAAAGGAGTAACAATTCTAGAAAAAGGTGTCTGCACAAAATAACTTAAAAAAAAATCTTAACATTACATGAAATATACCAATCACATAAAAAATCCTAAAATATAATATCTGAAATACATTTATTGAATGTTTCCGAGGTGCTAGGTGACATGTTAAGCTCTTTCACATGGACTTGCCTTTTAGTCCCCCAATAGTCTATGAGAGAAGTCTTACCATTTTACACATGAGGAAATTGACACTTAAAAAGTTAATAACCGGGGTATCTGGGTGGCTCAGTGGGTTAAAGCCTCTGCCTTCGACTCAGGTCATGATCTCAGGGTCCTGGGATGGAGCCACATCGGGCTCCCTGCTCAGCGGGGAGCCTGCTTCCCCCTCTCCCTCTGCCTGCCTCTCTGCCTACTTGTGATCTCTCTCTCTCTGTCAAATAAATAAAATCTTTAAAAAAAAAAAAAAAAAAAA
Source organism: Ailurus styani (assembly GCA_002007465.1). NCBI lineage: Eukaryota > Metazoa > Chordata > Mammalia > Carnivora > Ailuridae > Ailurus > Ailurus styani. The sequence continues at coordinate 9,027,570 of LNAC01000007.1, forward strand.
AGGCTAACACGGTGACCCTGAGATCATAACCCAAGCTGAAATCAAGAGTTGGATGCTAAACCAACCAAAATGCCCGGGTGTCACTGATTTTTTTTTTTATCAAATTTACTGGAGTATAATCTAGATGCCAAAACATGTCCCCGCTTTAAGCATACCCTTCAATGAGTTTTTACAAATGTATACATCCATGTAAATACCACAACCATTCATAATAAAGAACATTTTTATTAACCAAAAAGTTCCCTAGGCACTTCCACAGTCAACCTACCCCAACTTCTGGTTCCAGACAAACACTATAGATTAAAGTTCCATCTAGGGATTTACATAGATGGAATCAGATAGTGATGCCCTATTTCTGACTTCTTTCTCTGAACATGATTTTTGGATGCACCAATCACTCCTTTTCATCACTCAATAGGATTATCACTATAGATTAGATTTGTCTTTAGAAAAATTTACATAGATGTAACAGATAATATACATTATTTTTCTGAGCATATTAATTTTTGGATGCATTAATCATTCCTTTTCATTCCTCCACAGGACACCCCTGGATGGATATGCCACAATTTATTTATCTATTCACCTGCTGATGGATATTTTGATTATTTCCACTTCATGGCCACTATGAATGAAGCTATTAGGAACACTGTTAGGTAAGTCTTTGAGGAAATATACGTATGTTTTCCTTTCTCCTGAATAAATATCTAGGAGGGAGCAGATTGCCGGATTGTATGGTAAACTATACGTTTAACTTTACAAGAAATAGCCAGACTGTTTTCCAAAGTAGTAAAGCTATTTTACATTTTCATGAACAGTGGCTTGAAAGTTCAAGTTGTTCCACATCCTTACTTGTTATTGTCAGCTATTCATGTGCTTACTGGCCATTCATGTATCTTCTTTTGTAAAGCTTTAGGTCAAACTTTGTATCCATTCTTTAATTGGCTAGTGTCTTGCCACTGAGTTATGCCAGTGCCTTATGCAGTCTAGGAAAATGTCCTATGTTGGATATATGCATTATAAATATTTTCTCCCAGTCTGTGGCCTGAATTTTCATTTTCTTTCTTTTTTTTTTAAAGATTTTTATTTATTTATTTATTTATTGACAGAGAGAGATCACAAGTAGGCAGAGAGAGAGGAGGAAGCAGGCTCCCTACCGAGCAGAGAGCCCGATTCGGGGCTCGATCCCAGGACCCTGAGATCATGACCTGAGCCGAAGGCAGAGGCTTTAACCCACTGAGCCACCCAGGCGCCCTGAATTTTCATTTTCTTAATTATGCTTTTCGATAACCAGATGTTTTAACTTTGCTCAACTACCACATAAATGTGAGTCATTCTGCACCTTATATTCTTTTCATGATCCGAAGATGTCCATTCTCACACTAACACTATTAAGGCACACACCATTTAAGAATGTGCTGATGCAATAAAGTAGCGTAAGTTCTCTACATGTTTTTTGGTCCATAAAATTGTTTTGGCCAGCTAGATTCTTTGCATTTCCATATGACTTTTAGGATAAGCTTGTCAATTACTACAAAACCAAGACTGCTGGGATTTTTATTGGAATTTCATTACATTTACAGCTTCATTGAGGGTCTGATAAGTCACAAATTTTTCTAATTTGGGGGTACTCCTCTGACTGGATATTCAGAGAGGGGCTCATGGAGATGACCACATGTGAGTAGAGAGCAAAAGGACAAGGAGACATGAGAAAACAGAAGATAAGAGCTTTTCAGACAGCATCATAGGACAAAGTTGTATAAAATTTTGTTCAAAAACACAAGGAAGGCCAGTGTGGCTAAAATGTAGTGATAATGAGAACACTTAAAGATGAAGTTGATTCAGAAAATAGGCACTGAGGTTTTGTGGTGGTTTTTTGTTTTTGTTTTTTAATTTAGCTTCACTATTCTTCCTTATATTTTATTCTTCGTATTACTTAAATCAAGTTTCTTAGATCTTCTTAAATTATTATTTCTATTTAGTTTTGGCAGAGTAGCCAAACTGTTCAATCCCACTAGATTCCTTTCATTCTGTTTAGTTATCTTCTAAAGTTGTGTATATATTACTCCAAAACAAATGCTAACCAGCAAAAAAAGCTCAATCATTTCAGTGTTCTCCATTCAAAATAAAGCGCCCAATCCAGATGATTTTGGTGGAATGACTCAATGTTTCGACATGCAGGCAGAAAACAAGAGTTACTTTGTTTATCCACAGAGTTGCTATCTCCCTGTACCACAGGAAATTCAGAGGGACTCCCATGGCAATAACTAAATAGCTCTTCCCTCCTGCACACTAGTGTGGTCTAGAGAAAAAGGCAAAAACAAAGTTAATAAACTTTTAACAGGCACTTACAGGAATTTCTAAAGATGTTTTGTCAATGTTCTGAAAACGACTTCATAAATGTGGAAAATTTATAGTATAGGGTTTTCTTCTAAGAATGGTCAATCTTGCAAAGTTCTACAAAAGAAAACTTTTTTTTTCTAAAATTTTATTTATTTGAGAGAGAGAGTGTGAGCATGAGAGAGAGAGAAAGAGAGAGAGAAAGATCATGAGCAGGGGGGAAGTGTAGAGAGAAAAGAAGACTCCCTCCTGAGCAGGGAGCTGGATGTGAGACTCGATCCCAGGACGCTTAACCGACTCAGCCACCCAGGCACCCCAAAAGAAAACTTTTTATGCCTAAAATATCGCAAACAGAATTCAGAATGTAACACGTTAACTGTCCTTGATTGTTATTTATTTTCCACCATTCATTTCCAAATTGAGGTGCTAATATACTACAGTTTAGACACCAATTGATATTTTATAATAAAACACATTAATAAAAGATTACTCCAAGAATCAAAAATTAAAAAACGGACCTAGAAACTAAAATGCTGTTTCTTCAACTTTGACTCATTCACAACAAAATGACTAACAAGGAATCTTACACCCACCCTGACCAATTTTAATTAAGGAAGAAGAAAAAAGAACAGAGAAAAAAACTGCTTTTCATTCAGTACTACTTTTAATTTCTCAAATTTTCATTACTACATGGAAGATACCAGTTAAAGGCACACAGGCCTGATTTTGGATCTCTGGATGACCTGAAGAGTATTGTCCTAAACACAGACCTATTCAGAAACTACTGCTGCTGACCACACATAAATCTTCTCAAAGTCATATCCTTAGTGCAAATAAAAAAGAACATTCCTCATGTTGATTAGTGTAATTCTCTTTTTTTTTTTTTTAAAGATTTTTTATTTATTTATTTGACAGAGAGAGATTACAAATAGGCAGAGAGGCAGGCAGAGAAACAGAGAGAGGAGGAAGCAGGCTCCCTGCTGAGCAGAGAGCCCGATGCGGGCCTCGATCCCACGACGCTGAGATCATGACCTGAGCCGAAAGCAGAGGCTTTAACCCACTGAGCCACCCAGGCGCCCTAGTGTAATTCTCTTAATATATTCCCTTCACCAAGGATAAATGTTTCAAGATTTTTTTTTAAGATTTTATTTATTTATTTTGGAGATACAGAGAGAGCATGAGTGGAGAGTGGGAGAAGCAGACTCCCTGCTGAGCCGGGAAACTGATGCGGGGCTCGATCCCAAGACCTTGAGATCATGACATGAGCCCAAGGCAGAGGCTTAACTTACTGAGCCATCCAGGCGCCCTAGTGTTTCAAGATTTTTATTAAAATATGACCTTCAGCAGATATTAAACACATCAAACAGACTAACATAGGCATGATGTCTTTCAAATGGCTGCACTGATGACAACCTGATGTTATTCCTCTTCCAATATGATACAACAGAAAGTACAAACCTAACTAGTAAGTACTCTTGCCAAAAAGTCAATCAGAATCCAAATCAAATCTCTATACCTCAGTTTACAAGAAACACAAAAAAGATGAACAAGTTAAATGACATCCATAAAGGAACAATCAAATAGAAAATTGGTCTAGACTCTTCAAAAAGTCACTATCATGGGGGATAAAGTAGGGGACCTAAGTAGATACTAAAGAGCTCTAACAACGAAATGACACGTGTGAACTCTGACTGAATCCTGATTTAAAAAAAAAAACAAACTGTAAAAGACATTTCAATGAAAATTGGAAAAATCTAAATATGGACTGCATATTAGTTTATAGAACTGTTAATGTTCACAGCTTTGATAGTTACAATGTTTAGTAAGAGACTATTCTTATTCTTTCTTTTTTTTTTTTAAGTAGGCTCCATGCCCAGCATGAGGCTCAAACTCATGACCTAGAGATCAGGAGCTGCATGCTTTACTGAGCTACGCAGGTGCCCCAAAATATCCTTAGTCTTATAAAAAGCATGCTAAATTAGGAGAGAGGTGTCATCATGTCTACAACTTACTTTCAAACATCACCAAAAAAAATTGTAAATTTATAATTACATGTCAATGTATGTATATGTATGTATAGAAATAGATAAAGCAATTATTAGGAATTTTTTGTCTAGCTAGAGGGAACACAGGGGTTGAACTATTACTTCAACTCTAATGTAGATCTGAAACTTTTAAAAATAAAAATGTCCTTTTCCACCTCTAGGTTATAAAGAAACCCTTCCATATTTTCTTTCATTAACTGTAGTTTTATTTTTCACACTGAGATTTTTTTTTTTTAGCTCTCTAGAGTCCATCTTTGTATGTGGTATTAGGTACAGACTATTTTCTTTTCCTATATAGAGAATTCCAGCTTTCTCTATAGAATCTACTAACCAATGGGTTCAGTCCCCACTGATTTGTTGAAAGAATGACTTTTGGTCCCACTGAAAGACCTACTCAGAGACAGGGGAAAAGGAACAAGAACGCAGGAAAAAAAGGAAAACAGAAAAGGGTAAAGGGTGAATAGCAGAACTGCTAAGTGCTTAGCTGAGGAAGGGCTGAGGATAAATGAAACTACTGTCAAATTCCTGTGCACCAACCATATTTACTGAAGTATATAAAAGCCAATGAAAAAGGATAACTGAACACCTTTAAAAAAAAAAAAAAAGTACATGCCCTCAAAGACCTTCAGGAAACACACCTAATTTGTCTGGTATATAATAACACAAGGAGAAAGTTTCCAGAAATTAAACTATCTCCTACCAACCAAGAATTTGGATTACATTTTACTTAGCATTTACTCTTTTTTTTTTTTAAAGATTTTATTTATTCATTTGACACAGAGAGAGAAATTACAAGTAGGCAGAGAGAGGAGAGAGGAGGATGCAGGCTCCCCGCTGAGCAGAGAGCCCGATGTGGGCCTCGATCCCAGGACCCTGGGATCATGACCTGAGCCGAAGGCAGCGGCTTTAACCCACTGAGCCACCCAGGCACCCAGCATTTACTCTTCTTCAGGAAAAACAAAAATGATGGCAAAGCAGACATTCCAAGCATCTTTAAAGACTCTTCTACAAACTTTCAGACTCCATGGTAATGTTTAAAGGTGTCTTTAAAACTTATTTAATTGATTAATTTAGCACCTAGATCAGATTTTTAAAACATGAATTTATAGGATTTGTAATTCATCTCATTACTGACAAAAATGTAAAGTGTTCTCTATAAGAAAACTCTAAAAACATACCTTTTATTCTCAGCCAAACTGGCTCCTTCATCCTTCAGCTGCTTACTTTTCTCAGCACAACCCTCAAAGAGCATTTCTTTCCTACGTTTAATGGCATGAAGCCAGTTCCCTTCTTCATTCTCAACTACGTCCTTCTCATCGGCAGCTTCAGCTTCAAACTGCTGGGAAGTGACCTTTGAGACCTTCTCGCCAATTTTCCTCTTCCATCCAAAGGAAGCCATTCTGGGAAATTACAAAGAAACAGCTTTAAAATTCAAACTTGACCTTTTATAGAAGTTCTCCAAAGAACAGGTGCAGAATGGATAACAGAATCAGACTGGTACCACTTTTTAAACTCCTAATTAAATAGCGGGTCAAGGCAATAATCAACAAAGGGTGATAACATCATAAAGAAAGCCAACTGGACAGTTATCTCCTGGTGGAAGGGCCATATTATGTATGAAGTTCCTATAAAGGTCAGAAATGTTTGACCTATTAAGTCAAAAATTAATCCTGAATCAGATCAAGCATACCAGTTTATAAACTCTACCAGTTTATAAGAAACCTGTGATGTACATGAGTATGCTAGATAACACATCAGAGATGAAGAGAGCAATTCACAAAAACTAAAGAAAAATATAACTGGTTTCTTCAAGAAATAAACTTCCAGGAAAAAAGAGAAAGATGGAAGTTAAAAAGAGACTTCAGAGACATGCTAACCAAATATAACATATGCATCTTGTTTTAGCTCTGGATTCAAAAAAGCCAATGGGGAGGAAATATTTATGAAATAATAGGGAAAATCAGGACACTGATTGATATTTGATGATATCAAGGAATTGTTTAAGGTATGATAATACTATTGTAATTATGTTTATAAAAAGAATGCTTATCTTTTAGGAATCTATACTAAAATACTTCATGAGGGCGCCTGGGTGGCTCAGTGAGTTAAAGCCTCTGCTTTCAGCTCAGGTCATGATCTCAGGGTCCTGGGATTGAGGCCCGCGTCGGGCTCCCTGCTTAGCGGGGAGCCTGCTTCCTCCTTTCTCTCTGCCTGCCTCTCTGCCTACTTGTGATCTGATCTCTCTCTCTGTGTCAAATAAATAAATAAAATTAAAAAAAAAAAACAAGATATCAGGTTAAGATATCTAGATAAGAACTCCAGTGTTTATGATTGTCCCTATGACAAGAATGAGGACGATTACATTTTCTGGCTTCAAGTTTCCAAACTTTGTTTCTAGATCAGCAATGTGAGGAACCAGGTAATGTGGGAACCCTGTTAACACAGGAACACTTGGTATATTTATTAAAAGCAAATTACATTAACAATCATTGGTCAGGTCTATATATTATTGGGAGCAAGGGTTAAGGTGGAGAGGAAAGGAAAAAGGAACAGAGAGACCCACATATATTTTTTAAAAATTAATAGGTAATCAGACTCCTGTTACCCCTCTCCATCGCCCAACCCAAACCATTGTTCTAAATGTCAATGACAGGGACAGGCTAAGGCCCCAGGCGGTGATTCTCAAGCAAGTATGAAAAAATGACACACGACACAGCCTCAGGTGTTTCTGCCATCTTCCTCCACAAATCCTTCAAGCTCTTCTAGAGATCAGAGGCTGTGGACACCAGGAAAGAATCAGGTGACGTTTGTATAAAAGGCCTGATGACCGCTAGTAATTGACAAGGTTAGCCTTGAAGAGAATGAAAAGAATACATTCCTCTCAGACAAGAGTTAATACTGAGTGAAAAACACATGAAAGTTCAGGGATTGGGAGAAAAGAAAAGAAGGATTTCCCAACCCTAAGCTTCTCATTTCGCAGAGAAATGGGCAGCTAGTCATCTGCTCCAAGTAAAGGGAAAATAGTTTTGTATACTTCAGAATAGAAAAGTTCCAAAATAGTCACTAAAGAGAATGGGAAAATAGGAAAAGCAACAGCAAGGGATGAATAAAGATAGCAAACAGTATCAAGGGCCCCATCAGGTTAAAAAGCATGAATCTGTTACCAAGACCATTAGCAGAGTTTTGTATTTCCTTCAAAACTGCCTGGAGACCACAAGAGTATAGTCAATACACTCCAGAATAAGTGCTATTAGAGAGTAAACAAAGGATACTATGCCTTTAGTGGAGACACTTGAGGCTTCCTGGAGGCGAGGCTAGTAAGTTTTGAAAAATAAAAGTCAGCCAGCCTTAAAAGGAGGGTGAGTCCGAGGACATATGCAAAACAGTCTCTAGCCTGAAGAACTGAACACTCAGAGTTGATTCAGGTAGGTATCTTAATTCGTACTAGTTCATTGTTCCTCTAAGGTTATCTGAACGTCAAATGAAAACTTCTTATAAATAAGGCTTTCTTGAACTTATACTTAGATGCACAAGGCGCCAACATCCTAGCCTTTACTTTTTTCACCTGGATAAGAAGTCATATGAGTAAATCATAATCATACAGGTTTCACACTACACTCATGAACCAACACAAATTCATTTTATACACACTTGTAGTTCATGAACACCATGAAAACTCTAAACGACAAAGTTTGTGTTCTAAATTCTTCTGTTGGTACAATGATCCTTACAGTAGGCATTCCACGGCTGTGGACGGCTGGACCGTTCACCCAGCCACCAGCCGAGAACGCCTGTCTTCACTGCATCGGAGGATGCAGCACCGAAGACGAGAAACCACCAGGTGAACACCCTTAGGAAATCGAAACGGCATCCTTCAGATACTAGGATGTATTCAGAGGTAAGGAATTCGAGAAGGAATTTACCCGAAACGGCACCATAGGAGAGAAACCTGTATTAGCAAGTTCCCGGTGCGAAGTTCTTAAAGACTGCCCTGGACGTCGCCCGCGAGTTCACAGGCCGTACTCAGCCGCAGACACCCCCACCGCGGGGTGCGAGGCAAGCTCGGGTCCGCTCCTCCCACCGCTCAGGGAAGGTCAAGGCCGCCCCGCCGCCGTGGAAACGCGGAAGCCGTTCCCGGCGCAGGCGTAAGGGAGGGCCCGACCCCCTAGAACCAACCTCAGTGGCCCGGCTCTGCCCACACCCCTGTTGGGTGTCAACTCCGACGTCGGAAGCTCCTTTTTCCCCTAACCACAAGACTCACCAGCCTCGTTTAGCTCCTCTTCCTCCAGCTTCCACCACGGTCCGCGTAAACCCCGGTTCCCTGATGACCACTCCCCTGGTCCCGTGTTTACATTGTGCTTGCCTTTACCCACCGGAACCGGAAGCTAACGTGCCCGACCTCTTACCAGCCTGCCTTTGGTGCCAGGTCTCCCAAGAAACTGGCCTGGCCGACTCGTAGCGTCAGAACCACGCAGAGAGGCAGGGAAGAGGCGACTCTCAGAGCCCTTGTGATTGCCAGTCCCTTCCTCGGGACCACAAATCCCAGAAGTCACTGCGGCCGTTCCCACCCCATTACCCTCTGGGATTTGTAGTTTGACCACCCGGGCCCCGAGCGCCCTCTAGTAGCAGCCGGGAGCGTCTGGCGCACAGGCGACCGCAGTGCGCGAGCGCGGGAAACTACGGCTGCGCAGGTTGAGGTGCTCACGGAGAGAGGCAAGCCCAGCCAGAGCGCGCTCCCGGCTCAGTCGCCAGGTCAAACAGTCGAGGCTGGGGGAAAGGATTTGGGAGTAGCTCATAACATTACGATAGGACGCTGCCCTGAGGGACTTCACAGCCTAGCTAAGAGACGGGCCAGGCACAAAGGACAGAAGCAAAACTCCATGGGAAAGGGGTTCAGGGGAGCAGATCAGAGGCCCGTGGCTCAACTGTAGGCTTCACGTTGGAAAAAACAGGTAAGTTGAGACCAGAAGAATTAGAACCTGAAAGTAGTTGCGGTTTATGTCTTGAAAATAATTAAGTGGGGGAAATGTAACAGAGAGAACTGTTTAGGAAACTGAAAAAATAAGATTGTTGATTTATCGATGTAGCTGTCTTGTGCAGAGATGATTTCTGTAGACGCTTTCTCAACCTCAGCATTATATTTCAGACTGCATCATCTTTGTTGGGGAAAGTGAATAATTAAGTGGTACTTGAAGCTGTACCCCTTTCTAGGGGTCTTTTCCTAAAACTCCCCAATAATTTTACTCTGGTAAAGACTATCTCCAACACTAAGTTTTCACACTTTACCAACCACTTACTTTAGCCTATGAACTTGAAGTACCTATTAGTATATTTAATACATTTCTCATGCTGTTAATTGACAATATGATCACCTTCCAAGTTGCTGGATACCCTCTAAGTATGTCATAGTTAACATTTATTGCCATTCACAATAAATAGAACAGTCTATTTGTCTACAATAGAACAGCTCAATAAATACTGATTTTTCAAACAAGAAAATTTATTGTACAATTTTATACAGTCAGGGAAAGTAAATATCTAGAGCAACTTATAAATTCCCTAAAGAACAATCTTATGTGCGATTCATAACATTCTTTAGTACTGTTTTGTTAAAATTGTCGAACCATTTTTTTTTAAGATTTTATTTATTTACTTGACAGAGATCACAAGTAGGCAGAGAGGCAGACAGAGGGAGAGGGGGAAGCAGGCTCCCCACTGAGGAGAGAGCGCGATGCGGGGCTTGATCCCAGGACCCTGAGATCATGACCTGAGCCGGAGGCAGAGGCCTAACCCACTGAGCCACCCAGATGCCCCTGTCGAACCATTTTTAAGATTTAGAATGCCAACAATCTAGCTCAGTCAAGCCCTGCCTAATAATGCCATATGGGATATAAGATTTCATTATAGTTGAATTTTAACAGTAGTTGAATTCTAACCAGATCCAATGTTAACAACAAAGAAAATGGGTAACTACACTGGTTTTTATTGTATTTATCTTAATATTTTCTTCAGGTGGTTAGTTTTTAGATGAAATCAAAAATCAGTAATTTAGTTGAGACAAAAATCACATTTGAATGCTAACGTGTTTAAGCACTATATTTTATATTTAGACACATTGTCTAAAAGATGCACAGGTGGTCAGCTATGAACAGTGCTTTTTTTTTTTTTAGCTTTCCCAGAAGTTAAAAAATTTAAGCACAATGTAACATGAAAAAGGTTGTTTTTCTTTATCATCCATTTTCTAAATCAAAGTATTTTAAATTATATGCTTAAATACACCCCAGTCAAAACATACAGGAACACATCTCAGAGATACTGTACTACAAAGATTGATTTCTACCCTATTACCAATTTATAGTTATGTTGTACGTGGAACTTCAATCACCTTGTCAGGAGAATTCACAATGAAAATGAGATTTCTGCTGTGGGTGGAAAAGATGGACAAGAATTAGGGGGAAAGATTTACACAACACACGTGTCTTTCATTCGGAGGGTGCAGTCAGAGCACTGATGCACGGAGCTCTCCATCCAGCCACAGTCCACCAAGCATTCATTCATGTAAGTGCTGGCACTACAAGGTCAAAAAGCAGGGAAGGGGGGATGGAGGGCGAGAGCACAGGACTTTTTATATAAAATCATTTAAAACTCTGAAAAACTACAAAAGCATCTCAAGAGAAAATATAATCAAAGTAAAAGCAATGGAGTTTATTTCATTGAAATTAAATTAGATATATTAAGCTCCCATATCCCCCAACCTGGTAGAAAAGTTCCTCTCGGTGAGAAATCATTTATTTTAATGGCGAAATTTTTTACATATCAGTAAAATCTGTTATATTTAAAACTATGTATACAGTACATTTCTGGCAAAAACCTTATACATCTTTCAGTTGTCAAGACAAAGTAAAAATATGGTTGCATAAAATCACAAAAAATATAAATTGCTCAAAAGATAATAAAAAAACATTAAAAATCATTTGCATTGACTCCCTTATATCTTCAGTAAGAATTTGCAAACTACAAATTTTTGAAAATTCTGATGCAACCTTGACATATTCAACCAAAAGTTGTCATTTCAAATATCCCAGCTTAAAAAAGAATTTACTGCAATAATCTGTGCGTTTATCATACTATTTGTACAAGTGCAATATTTAAATATCTTCAAAATAAAATTCAGTAACTAAAAGGAATCACAATAACTTAGTAAGAAGCAAAGTTTACAAAATTAACAATTTTTAGAAGGTCCTATTTAAACTGGTTCCTCCTTTTGTTCCCTTCACTCCCCACATCAGCTTAAAGAGACATTATGAAGATGTCTTAGTTCTATATACAAATCTGTAACTTTAAAAATACAGTCTTCTGTTCTTAACATCAGGAACATAATGCTGCGTTTTTATAGACCCTACAGTAAGCCAATATTCCCCAAAACACAGGGCCACGTACAAGTTACAAATACAGTTTTGAATTTATTAAGTTGAACACCTGTTATTTTATAGAGCTTTCAGATTCTACGTTGAATAGAGAAGCCCTGGACAAAAAGAAACAAGATTTTTCTTTTGAATTCAGTGCATGTTTCCAGGAGTGCTGGAACCAAATCTACAATGACAGTTAACTATGCAAGCTATCAAGACGCTTGAGTACATTACTGTCTGGTTACATAGGTGCTCACTCTATTTGCCAAAAACAGTCCTATAATACAAAGGTATGAAATGAGAAGTAAGATAGCTCTTTTGCAATGGAAAAATGAATGATACCAAAAAAATCAATAACTTGAAGTTAAAATAGTATAAGGCAATTATGGGTGATATAGTATTTTTTATTATTAGCATACACATGACACCAATTTTAACTGAGGTGACTTTAAATTTTCATTTACGACTATTACAGAATGCTACTAGGAAAAAGGAAAGAGCAAGGAAAAGAAAATACAGAGATCTTACAAAGATTAATTAAGCATCTTTAGACAGTTCCCATAATGCTACTTTTAAAAAAGTGATTAAAATCCAAAACATATGTGACCATTTAGAAGCACTAACTGATCTGTTCCATATTTTACTGAAATAATAATGTCTTATCTGACTAAGGAGACATAACCAAACGCAATGTGTAAACTTTCACTGAATCCTGGTTTGAAATAATGAGCTATGTAAGAAATTTGGAGGACAACTGGGGAAACCTAAATATGCATGATTAGATGACATTAGGGAATTACTAATTTTATAGTTTTTTAGGAAAATGTCATTATTTTTAGGAGATGCTTGCAGTGTTGAGGGTGATTAAGTATGTCAGCAACATCCAAATGGTTCAGGGGAAAAAGCATACCCACTCACCCACCCACCCACCCACGCCCACACCCACACATATATACAACGATATCTATATACATATATAGATATAAACCAAACATGGCAAAACATTGACCAGTGTGGAATCTAGGTGGTAGATGCACATGGGATCACCCTATAGCCTTTCAATTTTTTTTTTTTAAATGTTCATGATAAAATTTGGGAGAAAAAGTCTTATCTGAGCATTTAAGCAGTTTGTTAGAAATGTTCTTTCTGTGTGCTAAATCAATTTAAAAGATACATAACTGAATGACTAGAAACTTTTTATATATATTCAATACTGACTGACATAAGCAGCGAAATTGTGAGATTGACAAAAACATGATTTCTTTATAGTATATGCAACTCAGCTCTTATGACAAAAAGAGAAATTTATGTACAGAATATAATAAGACAAACTGTAAGATTTACCTTAGTGCCTAGAGTATCTGAATATATAAGTTCTGTGCATTTTTGGACTTACCAAGCTAAAGAGAAAATTTTTAAATTGTGTCTGATATCTTTGATGTGCTTACCAGATACTAAAGAATATTAAGGGAAGAGATATGTAAGAGTCATCCAGACTGTCACTACTGTTAGAAGATACTTGCTATTTAAGAAGATAAGGAGCCCCCAAAACAAAATCACCTATAAAGATCTCTGGGGATTCTAGACAAATATTTATTGAATAAATTTATGAAGCAGTTATATAACACATCAACATATAATAATATATGAAGGCCTTTATGGTAAATTAATATTCTACAAAGCCCTGTGTACACTAAATATAAAATAGCCAAATATCAAGTGAGCCTGAGAGACCTATAACTCATGGTGAATATTACATTATGCTATATGCCTACTGAACAATGAACAAAATCATCTTAATTCAATTTTGCACATTAGGCTTTTAACTATTAGTCATATTCCAATTCCTGTGCAAACTGCATTCCAAAAGGCCAGTCCTCAGTTATAATTAGGTATAACTTGATTATAAATGGAAGCATTTGGCTATTATTTATTATGCATGCTTATTGCTTCAAAGAAATAAGCAAAGTTTTAGATTTACTGTGCAAGAATTTTAATTAGATTTGCACACATCTCAAAAAATTCTATTGTGTGACTTCCAGGTCTTGGAGTTAAATCAACAGGAGAAGAGTCAAGTGAGGTCACAGATGAGGTAAGAGAAGCTTCCGAGGATTTTCCTTGAGCCTCAGCATCTGAATCATTCCTTTGGCAAGATCGATAGTTGCTAACTGATCCTGATCTCTGTGGAGTAGCAGTCCCTGATTTGGCTTCAGTAATTTCATCTGGACAAAAAAAAATATCAATGTATTATAATCCATGTCACCCCCCCAAAAGTTTAATAGAATTTAATTTGCTTCTTTGCAACCACTGACCAGCCATCAAGACTATGTTTATGCTGAACACTTTCTAAAATAGAGGTGATGGGGCGCCTGGGTGGCTCAGTGGGTTAAAGCCTCTGCTTTCGGCTCAGGTCATGATCTCAGCGTCCTGGGATCGAGGCCCGCATCGGGCTCTCTGCTCAGCAGGGAGCCTGCTTCCTCCTCTCCCTGTCTCTCTGCCTGCCTCTCTGACTACTTGTAATCTCTCTCTCTGTGTCAAATAAATAAATAAAATCTTTTAAAAAAATAAAAAATAAATAAAAAATAAATAAATAAAATAGAGGTGATGAGTCTGCGTTAAACCATTTGCCTTTTTTCCTTACTGTATGTATTCTCCTGATGGTTAATCAAGATTGGGTACAGTACATAGTTACTCATCAGTCTTGCAATCCAAAGTTAAAAGCCCAATAAACTAATAATTGTGGGACTCAATGAACTCCTTCCCTAGTGATAAAAATTAATCCTTCTATATTAAAACCATAGAATAAATGCACTTAAAATTTGGAAATAATACTGGAAATCACCTCAAAAAAACATAAACCCCAGAAAGTGAAGTGACTTGCCATAGGTAATAAATGAACCGAGAGATAAATCTAAAACCTGCATCTCCTATCATTTCAGTGCTTTTCACTCTCCCACTTTCTCTTCATATTTAAGACCTCACAAAAGAGCAATGATACCAATAAATAGAAATGAAGGAAAAACTAAAGTTGGAAACAGAGTACAAAAACAGTAAATGCTCAGAGTGCCTGGGTGGCTCTGTCGAGTAAGCATCTGCCTTTGGCTCAGGTCATGATCCCAGGGTCCTGGGATGGAGCCCTGCATTGGGCTGCCTGCTCAGCACAAAGCCTGCTTCTCCCTCTCCCTCTGCTGCTCCCCCTGCTTGTGCTCTCTGCATCAAATAAATAAAAATCTTTAAAACAAAACAAAACAGTAAATGCTCATTCAACTGGCAAACCCAGGGGCTAATCTGGGTTATAAATTTGATCCAAATACAGTAAGAAATATAAAATACATTCCATATTCCAGACTACATTAATATGTGTTAGCAGATGGGGCGCCTGGGTGGCTCAGTGGGTTAAAGCCTCTGCCTTTGGCTCAGGTCATGATCTCAGGGTCCTGGGATCGAGCCCCCTGTCGGGCTGCCTGCTCAACAGGGAGCCTGCTTCCTCCTCTCTCTCTGCCTGCCTCTCTGCCTACTTGTAATCTCTCTCTCTGTCAAATAAATAAAATCTTTAAAAAAAAATGTGTTAGCAGATAAACAGCATCTGGACAGAGAGATAAACAGACAAACAGCTCTAGCCAGTATATCACCACTCAAACCTGTGCCTTTCTGATACTTAGGTGTACCTTCCTTTGGTTTATAAAGAAGACAAAAAAACTCAGGTAAATCTCATCTAACAGTTCCATATAATCTTAGATGAACATTAGTGGTAATATATCTTACTTAACTCAGTTGATTCAGCCAATGAAGAACTGCCATAAACTTGTACTTGATTAAAGGCTCTGTTGTGACAGAACATTTATATATAGTTATATTCTTTAATAATGCTGGGATAGAGAGAGTATTTACTTGAATTATGAATCACCTGTGTTCCATCAGGCTTTTTAACAGATAACAATTTATTTTTTAAGAGTGTATGCACACGGGAAATCTGAATTAGTATAAATTTCAGGAGTGCCTGGGTAGCTCAGTCAGTTTCATGTCCAACTCTTGATTTCCACTCAGGTCATGATCTCAGAGTCATGGGACTAAACCCCATATAGGGCCCCATGCTCACTGGGGAATCTGCTTGGTGTTCTCTCTCTCCCTCTGCCCTTTTTCCTCTCCCTCTCCCTCTCTCTCAAATAAAAATAAAACTTTTTTTTAAAAGATTTTATTTACTTATTTGAGAGAGAGGACATGAGAGAGACAGCACAAGCAGGGGGAGCAGCAGAGGGAGGAGGAGAAGCAGACTTCCCGCTGAGCAGGAAGCCAGATGCGGGACTGGGTCTCAGGACCCTAAAATCATGAACTGAGCCAAAGGCAGACACTTAACCAACTGAGCCACCCAGGTGCCCCTAAATAAATAAATCTTTAAATAAATTTCAAACCATGTTTGGTATCACACCATTTACTAAAAGTCTATTATATGAAACAAGATGGGATGGGGAAGGAGACAAACCATAAGAGACTCCTAATCTCACAAAACAAACTGAGGGTTACTGGGGGGTGGGAGGGTAGGGATAGGGTGGATGGGTTATGGACATTGGGGAGGGTTTGTGCTTTGGTGAGTGCTGTGAAAGATGTAAGCCTGATGATTCACAGACCTGTACCCCTGGGGCAAATAATAATAATAAAAATAAATTAAAAAAAAAGTCTATTATAGTCTACTCATACATACACACTGGCATATAAGGTACTTTTCCCATTTAAAAATAACAACAAAAATAAAAACAAGAACAAAAACATCTGCTTTCTGCAATTAATTTACCTCAACTTATTCAGCCTAAATAGTTAAGATATTCTAGCAAACTATACATAATCAAAGACACATTTTCTAAGTACAGGTTTTCATTTTCAAAATATTAAAATAGTAAAACAATATTTAATGTTTCTTTAAAAAAATTCAAGGAGGTACTTTAAAGATTATATACTGCAGTAAAGTCATCATTTGATGACCAATTAAAATACACAACTTAAAAAGTTTGAATATTTCAGTGATTTGATCATCAAATTGTCTCTGATTGTTTATGACTGTAGGTAAATGGAAATGCACAACACTCCAAAATTAAGGTTAACAATGTCACTTGTAACTAATTATGACAGTTAACTTGAACGTAAGATGCTTTAGTCCCAGGAATCCTTACACAGTGCCTTCATATAAAAGTGGTCTATTATTAGGGTGCCTGGGTGGCTGAGTCAGTTAAGCATCTGCCTTCAGCCCAGGTCATGATCCCAGGTCCTGGGATCAAGCATTGGGCTCCCTGCTCAGCAGGGAGTCTGCTTCTCCCTCTGCCTGCCACTCCCCTGCTTGTGCTCTCTCTGTCAAATAAATAAATAAAATCTTTAAAAAAAAAAGTGATTATTTAAGTACACTTTATTGAGAGACAGATAAAATTGGAAGCATGCAACTCTCACAAAACTAATAAAGGACGCAATCTCTGATATGTTGCTAGTGTCAGGCTGGGAGCAAAAGGCTGGCTGAGAGGAGAGAAATAACCGTAAGTCCCTAACCTATCCAAAACATTTCTCTCTCAGTCCCCTGCAGGAAACCTTACTCAACAAATAATTTCTTGTCCTATGAGCTACTAATCAAATCTGTTCACATTGCCTTATCAATCAACTCTAAAAGCTAATTATACTTTAGGTTCTTACATGAAAAATAAAAATATTAAATATCAGATATAAAAAATACTTAATAAAAAGTCAACATTTATTTCCAAATAAAACATTTTATCTTACCAAAACCACACCAAAAGACAGATATGTGGCAGAAACTATCACTTTAGGATCAGACTGCATCTGGCTTTAAGATAAACTTAAAAGGACAATACATTGTAAGATTACAAGAAAAACACGATTCACAAATGCTGACATCACAGAGGCACAAAATCACATTTTATACTCTTTTGCTATTGAATTACTAGGAACAATTCAAAAAGCTTCAAAAGAGGTGAGCAGAGCTGAGATCGATCAAGGTGGTCATGTTCTCTCTGCTGGGAACTTTCTCGCTACCTGAATTCAACTGGGTGAACCAGGAGTGGCGGAGCCAGGTCAAGATCCAAATCCAAACAAAGAAAAGATGACCAGGGGTCTAACCAGCATGTGGGTGCACAGCAACCCAGGGATGAGCAACCAAAACAGAGGAGGCACCACCTGAGAGCAGGATGTTATACCTCATCAAGGGAAGAAGCTGAAGGCGCACCTGTGGCTCAAGAACAGGCCTGGAAGCTGATCTCCAGGCGCTGCCTCGGACAAAGCCTGGGGGTATAACTGAAGATGATCCTGACATCGAGGGGAGAAATCTGCCCTTTTCAGAGCCCATTAAAATGCTGGAAGCACGTGAAGGACAGCCCCAGATTTAAACAAGGACAAGCTGAAACGTGGGGCACTTCACTGTGGAAATTCTCTCAATTAAGTTTTACAAACTTTCTCCAGAGGAAAAAAAAGAAGCTTCAAAAGAATCAAAGACTAAAAAGCCAAGTTAAGTAACAAGTCTAGTATGTCAACTATGTTGTTTTGTGGGAGGTACATACCATCAATACTACGGAAATCCAGTAAGTACGTTCTACTATCCACTTGGTATAACTGTAGACTCATTTTAGAGTATGTACTTGTCACAGGATTCTTCCTTCGAACACGCAAATAATAAGGGTTTACAACCTAGTGTATGGTATGGACAAAAACAAAATCAAAAGCAATTCTTCTAGAAAACATTTTATAGACTACAGGTTTGCCAAATGTGCTTATCATCAGAATGCCCTTTCTTTCTTACCTTCCATTCATAATCCAGCTGTTTAATTGCTCTACAAACTTCTGCCATGATATCATTCGGTCGACTTTGACTTCTAATTCCCAAATGCCATTTTGCTTTCCTTACACCTTGATGTTTGGATTTCTGTGGATTTAATTCATCGAGGGTGTGGCGTGCCCTTGGTGTTTCAGCAACCAAGAATGGTACTCTTTCAGGATGGGGCCGAGTCAAATGGTGATCATCAAGAAAAGAATCAGGTGGGCTTGTTGCCAAGTAAAAATCTTTGGCCTCATTCATTATTCTCCTGTTATCTATTATGAGGTGGTAGGCGACTGCCAAAGGGTCCTGGTGATTTCTGTTATAAAGGCAGCTGAGAACCTCCTCTTCTGAACACTCAAATTTTTCACATACTTCTTTTAAGGCTTCATCATCAATCATGGTTGAACTATATGATGGATCCTCAGGAAAAAGATATTTTGGAAGGTCTTGTTTAAACCATTCATGTTCCCTGAGAGAAAACGGCAGGGTCAGAAGGAGGATTTTGAGTAGAGATAAGACTCCAAGTAACAATTTGGGGAATTTAGGATATGAATTCATTTATATTTATATTCATGTTGTATTTTCATTTTTTCAAACTGAAACTTTCCTCTTCTGGCTCACGTTTCATTGTGTCTACTGGAGGAAATGCTCCAACCTCCTGGTTTTAACAGGGAGAAAAGCAGTGCTGTACCAACAGGGAAAGAAATGTCTACACTTTTATTTAAAGTTTTAGTACAAATGACAAACAAATGACAAAGACCAGCTTATTTCCAGCTCAGAAAAAGAACATATTCTGTGGCTTCATTATAATTCTCTTCTGATATAATGTTAGGTGAAAAAAACCACAATAAAAACAGACAAGTATCATTCACTGAATGCTTACTATGTGGTAGGTTTCAGGCCAAGTACTTACTATATATTAACTCACTTCATAAAATAATTCTATGAAGATAAAAATATCTCTGCATTTTTAATGAAGGAACTGAGAGTTTCCTAACTTCATATGTAAAAGGATATGTTTGACTTGAACTATGTTCAAAACTGCTAAAACTAAAAACATCAAGAAAGGAAAACACAAAAGAACAAGAAAAAGAACAAGAACTATCTTCTGGGTGACAGAATTAGAGATCATTGTAGTTCTCTATTTTTGGGGTGTTTTCTAAGTCTTTTCCAATTGTCACATATTAAATTTAAATTGGAAAAAATATGTAAAACACAAGAAAAAGCATCCTTCACTTAGATATTTTAAATTTTAGAGAATGATTTGTCCTTTTCTACTGGTGCCCCTCCATATGAAACTTACAAACCACTTCCATATGAAATTTACAAACCACTAATTTCACATGTGATTCAATGTATACTACCCCAAAACCACACATTAAATTAAAATGTCCTCATTACTTGAGATGAACAAAAGAAAAAACAAGAGTAATTCAAAAGATCAGAATTCAAATAGCAACACAGAAATTTACTACTAACTAAAAAGCATTAATCCAAATGAGAATACATAAAAGTCAAATATGAGACATACTATAGGAAATCTTAAAGAACCGCTACAAATGTAAAATCCCACCAGGGTCCTTTTTACTTCACATTAGCTGTTTTTTCAAATTTAAAAACAAATATCATATTCATTGTTACAATTTCAAAAGAAAGATGCAAAAGTAAAAAGCGAAAGCCCTCCCTACTACTAATCATCTTCCCCTAAGGTAGCCTGTTCAGTGTGTATTTTTAAATACTAAAATAAAATAAATGTGCCTATATATTTTTAACATAAAAATGATATTACATTGTACATGCTTTCCTGCAACTTTTTCTTTCACTTAACTTTTATCATTGAAACTATTAGATCTGATCATCTCCAAGCTGCATTATTACCTGATATCTTTGATTGTGGCCCTCTTCATGGGATCCACCTGTAGCATATGTTTCAAAAGGCTAATTACAGATGGATTTAAATACTGAGGGGTATAAAAGATCCCATCACATATCTTCTTGAAAAGAGTTGGCACATGATCATCATCAAATGGAAGGGTTCCACATAATAAAGCATAGAGAATAACCCCACTGCTCCATATATCTACCTCTGGACCTGCATACAATCTGTAACAGAAAATATCAGTTGGATTATAGAATCATTAGTAACTTGAGAGTCAATCACTTAATCAAAAATTTTAAATATGGATACTTTACAAAGAATTACTAGAGTATGGTTTCTATAGTCATTGCTACACACTACACATAGATTTTTTTTTAAAGATTTTATTTATTTATTTGACACAGAGAGAGATCAGATTACAAGTAGGCAGAGAGGCAGGCAGAGAGAGAGAGGAGGAAGCAGGCTCCCTGGTGAGCAGAGAGCCCGATGCGGGGCTCGATCCCAGGACCCTGAGATCACGACCTGAGCCGAAGGCAGAGGCTTAACCCACTGACCCACCCAGATGCCCCCACATAAAAATTATATACTAATTCTATCAGTATTATCTTTGAAAACAAAAGTCAAGAATTTTTTTTAAGTTTAAAGCTAAAATTCTGTTCTTACTACTATACTATGGTCCTTATAATATCAATTAAGCATGTTCTTTAATGATCAACTCTACACCCACTTCCCCCAATAGCCCAAGACCTCCCACCAAGGCAAAAGGGGTCTGAGGGTGTGGAAGAAAAGCCAAAATGACTGGTTCACAGAAGATTCTAAACTGGTATTTGCAATACAGTGTAGCCAACTGACTTAACTACCGCAGGCTGTTAGCTCAAAGTCTGGTTTTGGGGAAAGGATGTCTATAAACTGATCAAATAAATTGTTGAACTGATCCATGAATACTGCTTTTAGATCCATGAATACACTTATCCAGACCTCACAGGAAGACCTATCCAAACTGGAAAAGGAGACTTCATAATGACCCATGTATATATGCATATTTACAATACATTTCTTTTGTTTATTTAACTAACACTACTGCCAGGTCTTGAACTGTTTTCTTCCAAAACAATTTATATGACACAAATGAAGTAATTTAAAAACATTTCTTGTACATTAAGCTGATATAAAAAGGTAATGATGAACCTTGATAAATTTAAAATTAGATATTTCTCCTTATTCATAGGCATGCCTTTACCCAAATATAATTTTTCTGAGCAGACAAAGCAAGCAAGCTTATGAGAACAGACAGAAAATACTGTAGTATTTCTACATTGTGAATTAGGATGTGAATCATTCAACAAAGAAAAATGGTTTGAGTATAAAGTTATTAAAAGTTAATTATAAAAATTAGTAAACAAACTTAACCATCTGTTTTCAATTTCAGTAGAAGAGTGAAGAACAATTACTCTTTAAAAAATTAAATTTTCCTGCCATCTAAGCTATTCGAAAAGCTGTATTATACAAAGATCCTCATTCTCTCAATACTGGTGGCCAGTAATTAAGAGGTTAAATTCTTATAATACTATAGTCTCTAGAAGATTTAAAAATGAAAAATTCAAAATAAAAGAATCTGAATATTTTATCATACTTCAGTTCAATTACCCAAGACACCTTATCATAAACATAAAGCTACTACAAAATGCCTTTCTAAAAGGCCCCTGGGTGGCTCAGTCAGTTAAGCACCCAACTCTTACTTTCGCTCAGGTCATGATCTCACGGTTCTGGGATCGGGTTCTGAGATCGGGCTCTGGGATCGGGCTCTGTGCTCAGTGGGGAGTCTGTTTGAGGATTTCTCTCCCTCTCCTCCTGCCCCACCCCCAACTCATGCATGTACATGCTGGCTCACACTCTCTCGATCGTGTGCTCTCTCTGTAAAATAAATAAATGTATCTTAAAAAAATGCCCTCTATCTGAAAAATTGAAGGTATGTATTACACTTGTAACTCTTCATCTAAGTAAACCATTTCTAACTAGTAGGTATTTCTTTCTTTTTTTTTTTTTTTTTCACAGAGGGAGAGAGATCACAAGGAGGCAGAGAGGCAGGCAGAGAGAGAGAGGGGGAAGCAGGCTCCCCGCTGAGCAGGGAACCCAATGCGGGCCTCGATCCCAGGACCCTGAGATCATGACCTGAGCCGAAAGCAGAGGCTTTAACCCACTGAGCCACCCAGGCGCCCTAACTAGTAGGTATTTCTATATTCAAGTTTTTAATGTCTGACCCTTAAAACTTGCTAGTTTTAGGGTTCCTGTGGCTCAGTTGGCTGGGCCTCTGACTCTTGATTTGGGCTCAGGTCTTGATCTCAGGGTCCTGAGATTGAGCGTCCCACCCCCCATCACACTCCATGCTCTGCAGGGAGTTTGCTTAGGAGTCTCTCTCCCTCTCCCCCTCCCCAACCACACACACACACACACACACACGCGCGCGCGCGCTCTCTCTCTAAAATAAATAAATAAATCTTTAAAAAAAAACTTGCTAGTTTTAAATTTCTTCAATTTAAATTCCTTCAATTCCTTCAGTTTTAAATTCCTTCAATTTCTTCTACTGGGGGAAGAAAAGTGAGAAGTATTCTCATCTAACTACATACAGTATTGACTTACAAACCAATATTCTCTTCTATAAGTGGAATCCTTAATTGTTACTCACTTATGTTTTATTCTTAAAACGTACCACTTTCTGGATAAGGAAAGAATAAGCCTTACATGACTTTCCTTTCACTAGAATTTACTATGACACTGCAGACAGATAAAATCTAAGAGAAAAAGACAATTGTAAATGTACTGGGGTGGAAGAAAGGGTGTCAAACACTACCTTCCTGAAATTACTTCTGGTGCAGCATAGTTGGGTGAGCCACAACTTGTTCTTAAAAATTCACCATCTGACATCATGTTTGAAAGACCTGAAAATGCACAAAATCAACTATTCAAGATTTCCCAAGGACAAAAATAAAAACAAAACTCCATTAAACAGTAAAATTGAGTTTGCATTGAAGTGATAAATCATCATTTTGTCCTTTGCTTCAACAAATTCTGTCTTTACTGTTTCCAAATATTTTGCCATTATGCCCTAAAATTTGTAATCTATTTCAGCATTTAAAGTTAGTGCATTATTGGAATTTAATGAGCATATATTAAGCTACTGGTTATTCTGCTTACTAGAATAAACTTCGTATATTTAAACTTACAAATACAGAAACTACTAGGAAAAAATGTACAACAGATGAGTAGAAGAATTAAAGTTCAAAGTTTCTATTAACCAGTTCTGATTCTTTAAAAAAAATAAAAATAAAAAAAATAAAAAACAGTAACTTTGAATATCAAAGTTTCCTCATAGTTTTACTCCAAGAAGACACCTCTGCCTCCTCAAAAATGCACTAGATAAAAATAATCATGACAAAAGCACCTGGCTGGCTCAGCTGCCAGCATGCAGCTCTTACATTCAGGACTGTGAGTTCAAGCCCCAGGTTAGGCATAGAGATTTAAAAATAAAATCTTTAAAAAAAAAACACAAATCATCATCATCATGACAACTGAGAAATAAGGAAGTCAAATAATTTAGTCAGTTACAACAGCAGCAGCAAACCAGTAGCTCAGAACTGATTGGCAGTGCTCAATGAATCTCTATAGATTATAGTACATATATCCCAAACTGAGCAGTAGTTATAACAATCTCCTCTGATTTGAACTGAAGCTAAGCAAAAGAGAGTTGCAGAGATTCATTCTCTTAGATTTAATGTCAGCAGCAACTTACATAGAAAATAAAGAAAAAATAAATTCATTTTGGACAATCAAAATAATGTTCCTCCAAGCTGATACTATGTTTTTCTATCATTTAAAATAATTTATTTTTTTTTAAATAATTTTGTTCATATAATTTACCTCTGGCTTTCAGAGTTTGAGTAACTCCATTCCAGTCTCTTTCCCCTTGCTCTATACTTGATCAAAAGAACACACTGGAAATAAGGTTGCTAACTTCCCCTTCACAAATAAGAGTCGCAAATCAAATGATGCTTCTAAGGCTGCCAACTTATTTACCAGTTGTCATAAGACTCGATTTTAAAGACATAAAGCTAAGAAGAGAATTCCTTATCTCTTCTCCTTTTTGTGTGCTCATAGACAAAATGGAGAGGATACACTATTTTGGGATACTCAATCTATTGCACAGAAGCAAAAATTATCTGAAGAATGCTATAGATGTTCGTTAAACATAAGGAATATGTGAAACTATAACAATCTTACCAAAATCAGCTATCTTTGCATTCATGTGTGCATCAAGCAGGACATTTTCAGGTTTCAAATCTCTATGGACCACCATATGCCTGTGACAGTAATCCACACCAGAAAGGATCTGTTGAAACAGACGCCGACTTTCTTTTTCATCCAGCTAAGAAAAGTAGAGAGGCATTTTAAAGGTGTGTTTTTCAGAAGAAATTCTTCTACCTACAATTCTCCAACCTATAAGACTGTCAAGATGCATGAAACCTTCCAAATTAACCTCATCCTGAAATACTTTTGACATGGGAAGGAGATGGATATATACAGCACAAAATGCTAAGAGGATCTTGGAACCCAAATCAGGAACTTGACTTTCTGTTACCATTCTTGTGACTACATTGTAATAGCTTGCTTTCCTCTGTATTTCATGAATTATGTCAAATAGTTTCAATTTCTACTTGAAACTAGACATGTTTTCTCCTATAAATTGGAAATGTTTAATCCTTCATTCCTTTAACAAATATTTATTGAACATCTTTAATGTGCTAGGCACTGTTTCAGATACTTGAAATACAGTAATGAATAAAACAAAGGCCCTAATCTAGTTGATGAAAATAATAAAGAAATAAATATAACATCAAGGAGTGTTTTGAAGAAAAATAAAGCAGAATAAGGGCACAGAGAATTATGTTGGGGTGGATGATACTATTTTAGACTATATGAGGAAGTAACATTCAAGATTTTTAATGAATTAACAAGCAATCAAATTGTATGTCCTGAAAAAAGACATTTTTGTTTTAACAACAAAAAAACCTTTTTCATTTCTTTTATAAAATATAAAAAGCATGTATCTTTAGTCTGTTTTCTGAAAAATCTTATGTAGCAACTAAGAGTTGAAAAAATATTCTTTAAAAACTTTTCACTCAAAAAAAACTTCATTCCATTTATCCATATTTTCTTATTTTATGGTTTTGCTTCCCAAAAAGTAATTACCATTACTTGGATGGGTCTGCACCAAGAAGTAACATTTAATAAACAACCTATTAATTCTCTAGACAAAGGACTCTAATATGCAATTCTCTAACAGAGGCCACAAATTAGCATTCTAAAACCAGACTTCTATACTTCACAAGGCATGGACAATCTAGGAGAAAAGATAAACTAGTAATTTCCTTTGAAAGCAAAATTAAAGCTACTGAATTAGTATGAGATACCCTTCCTCTAGAGAAAATAACAATGTGTTAGCAATCTCATTTATTTCTAGAAGAAATGTAGGTTCACCTTTTTAATACAACTTTATATCAAATATACTAAATGAAAAAAGGAATGTGTCCTAAATGTGAAAGAAAACTGATTAAACAAAATATAATAGGTATACCAAACAGGCTGCAATATTGACAATAAATACAGTACAAAAGATGAAGGAAGGGACATCTACAAAAGAATGTTAGAAAAGTTAAAGCATATTTCCATTTCCAGTTAAACATGGCAGATTGAACCTTTTGTCTCCACACTTTGAAACATCACTAAAATGACATTAGCATATAAAGACAAAAAGAGCAAGAGAAATGACAACAGTAACCGAGGAGTCCATGAGCATTAAGGAGGGCACTTGATGTCATGAGCACTGGTTGTTATATGCAACTGATGAATCACTCAATTCTACCCCTGAAACTAATAATACAAGATATGTCAACTAAATTGAATTTAAACAAAAATTTTTTTTTAAAAAAGAGAAATCACTAAACTGTAGAATGGATGACAGTGATACAGACTTCACCAAACAGAGAGAGGTTAAACCTAACTCCACAGGAGTGCAAACCAATAAAAAAGCAGCCTACATATAGAACCCTGGAAAAGCTTAGAAGCCTTGGGAATTAGGGAAGGGAGGAATGAGAGGAGGACTGAAAACAGGACAATTGGTTAAAGTAAGAAGTTTTAAACTCACTCCAACTGGGGAATAAGACCCATGATTTACTCTTTAGGAAGGCTAAACCAGCTCTGTTCTCAAGGACACCAAGGGAGGGATGAGGCACCAGAAGGAAAACATGGGGATTAAGTGGAAGTCAACATATTAAGTACTGAGACTTGCAGGGCTCTTCCCAATTCACCTCTCAGAGTACTGAGAACTAAGCTAATACCCTCAAGGAAATTGGAAGGTTTTTCTGCAGCAACTCTCTGATCTAAGGAGAAATACTTGAAATTATGGACATTTGGTATACCCTAATAAAATGAACAGATCACTACCTGTTCAACCAATGGAAGGCCCACCAATCAGTAAGTTCCACCAACATGAGCTTGGCATTTAGTACCTCACTCAAATATAAGTGGACAACCAAGAATCACTAGACATCTGAGGAAGACCCATGTACAAAACACCAAGACCAATAAAATGGAGCACAGAAGGTACAGTAATAATGCAGGAAATAGTTGAAGACTTAAAACACACACACACACACACACACACACACACACACACACACACACACACCACCCCCCCCCCCCCCCCCCAACTGTTGACTCTTAACTATTGGGAACAAACTTATGGTTACCAGAGGTGAGATGAATGGGGGGATGGAAGGTTGGGGGAGATGGGTGAAATGGTGATGGGGATTAAGAGTACACTTATCATAATGAGAACTGAGTAATGTACAGAATTCCTGAATCACTATATTGTATACCTGAAACTAATATAACACTGTGTGTTAATTATACTGGAATTAAAATTAGGGCGCCTGGGTGGCTCAGTGGGTTAAAGCCTCTGCCTTCGGCTCAGGTCATGATCTCAGGGTCCTGGGATCGAGCCCTGCATCGGGCTCCCTGCTCAGCGGGAGCCTGCTTCCTCCTCTCTCTCTGCCTGCCTCTCTGCCTACTTGTGATCTGATCTCTCTCTCTCTGTCAAATAAATAAATAAAATCTTAAAAAAAAAAACCTGAAAGTTTAAAAAAAACCTAATTGTTATCCTCAAACAGATAAGATTATTGTATCTGTGGAGAATTGGCTATTTAAAAAAGAAAATGTCAGAAAATAAGAAAGATCTTTGAAATAGAAAATATGACAGCTGAAATGTTAATATGCAACAGGTAAAAACTGAAGAAAATTCCTGCGATGTAAAGCAAAATGACCAAGAAATGACAAATGGAAAAGATAAGAAAACAAGATACCAATTCAACTTGTGCCTCTTTCCATTTTTCCAGGCATAACATGGCGGGGGTGGGAGGTGTGGGGAGGGTTAGTGAACAGAGAAGTAGAATACCTAAAAACTGAAATGAACCATGTCAAAAAATGATAAAATCAAAATTAACTTGGTTATTTAATGAGCTTGGTTTTGATGAAAGTAAACAGATATGCTAAATAGAACAAATGAATGAATGATATAAAGAACTCTGGCTTGAGAGGGAAAAAATGGCTACTTATTGCTAGATATAGGTCTCCTAGAAAGAGGTTTTAGCATACCACATAACCTGGGTATGAGAAAACACATGGCTGGGGGGAAGAGGGGAGGCAGTGGCAGTGTTCATTTTTGGGTCTGTAACTTAAGATACTGTTCCAAATGGCTTTTAAAGTTCCTTCCAACTCTAAATTCCTTAAGTCTAATTCCTACCTCCTTCATGGAGCCTGTTCTTACTACTCCAGGTACATCAGATTTCTGAAACCAAAAAATGAATGCAATTTAAATGTGGCTAGGGTTGACTAGCAAGGCCTAGATCTTTAAGTATTAATATATTTTGTACGGATTAAATATATACTTCGAGATACATGTTACAAGTATTTGTATACCCCAAAAGCATGAGTTGGAGGATCATGAGTTCTGGGGTCTCAATCCAATTCTGTCATTAATAAATCATGTGATCTGAGTAAATACATAAACTGTGAGTCTCAGCTTCCACATCTGTGTAAGAAGGCTAAGGAAGTAATCTTTAAGGTCTTTCCTAACTCTAAATAGTCTATGATTCTACACAAATATATGACTAAGGGAACTGGTTATTAAGTAGACCTCTTAACAAAATCACTTTCTGACATCTTGAAGCTAGTAAGGAATAAGGGGAGTTATGAAATATATACAGGATTAAATCAGAACTGCTTACCCTTCCATTTTTACAGATATAATCAAATAGCTCTCCTCCTGAGACATATTCCATCACCATGAAAATATCAGATGGTGTACTGATGACCTGGTACCTGGTGAGAGAAAACATTATCTACCAATATTAAAACATGTATATTCATTCATTCAGTAAATATTTACTAAGCGCCTATAATATAGCAGGCACTGTGCTAGAAGCTGGGAAAACTGCAGGAACAAAACAAATTCTCTGCCTTCATGGAGTTCGTGTTCCAGGAGCCAGGAAACAGACACTAAATAAATAAGCAATATCTCAGGTGGTGGAACATGCTACGAAGAGAAACAAAGCAAACTAGGGGGAATCTCTCATCCAGGGTGTTTAAGGGAGGACTCTCTGATAAAATAACATTTGACCAGAACCTGACAGAAGGTAGCAAACCATACCATGATCTGGTAGAAGGTGACCCGGTCAAAGAGAACAGCAAGTGCAAAGGCCCTGAGGGAGAAGGCTGCCTGGCATGTTTGAGAACGGTAAGAAAGCTAGAACAGAGTGAGCTGGCAGAGAGAAATAGGACGTGGAGTCAAAGAGGTAACTGGAGACCAGAGGACAGAGAATCTTATAAGCCAGGATGAAGCTTTGGCTTCTACTCTAAGGGAAATGCAAAGCTATTGAAAGTTTTAAGCAAAGTAGTTATGGGGTCTGATCTATTAAAAGGGTAACTTTATGGAAGCAAGGTGAAGAACTGACTGTGGATGGTAAAGGGGGAAGCAAGAGACTACTGCAGGCGTCCATGAGAGAGATGATGGTGGCTCAGATGAGGTTGATGGCAATGAAGGAACTGAGAAACACTCAGGTCCTAGATCTATTTTGAAGAAAGAGATGGAATGGATGGTAGGAAGTAAGAGAAACAACAAAGTTAAGGATGGGACTTATGTTTCTGCCCTGAGGAACTGGGTATTAACTCAGAGGGTGAAAACTGTGTGAAGAGCAGTTTTGGAGGAGGGTAACAGAAACCTCAGTTCTGGCATCCAAATGGAGATGTAGAGTAGGCAGTGGGTGTATGAAACTGGGATTCAGGGAATAGGTATGAAAGCAGATGTATATTTAAAGGGTCATGAGCACCCATGTACATCTTAAAACCATAGCATCTCAGCAAATGAGAAGAGGTGAGAATGAAGCAAATCTGGAGCCAGGTCAGTATAAAAGCCTTAGCAGGTGTAACTGACAGCCCACATAAGAAAACTGAGCAATAAATAAGCTCTATATAGACCCACAACTGGCAACCATAAAACCACCATAATACTATTACTGCCCCTCTGTATACTGGACTCCTGACATTCTATCATTTGTTATTTGTTTTAGCAGATATAAGCAGCTTGGGGGAAAACCCTTTCTACTGCCTTTCTCTTATGTCTAGTAAGGCTAAGTGACATTGTGTGAAATGTGGAGGTCAATATTTTCTACCAGCATATCATTGTTGCTTCTACAGCAATAGGGGCACAGAAAGTTATCGATCAGACAGCATGTCCAGAAGACAAGAAAGAACAAGAAAGTTAACAGCTGATAAGCACAAAGGCAAAACATGGACATAGGTTTAAGTGACCGTGAATGGGATTAGATAAATACATGAACAGGCAGAAATTTTAAAACCTTGACGGATAATTCGAGAAATGTCAGTCATCTTTCTCCCTTGTCAGATTAAGTAGGTTAACAAAAATGACTAAAAAATGATATGACTATATTTAATATAATCAGATCTTACAGTTTAATTATATGAGGATGCCTGAAAAGCTTGAGGTTCTGAATTTCTCTGCGGATTTTTCCTACCACATCAAGGCTTCGAATCTTCTGTCGATTCAGTATCTTCACAGCAACTTTATGCCCAGTCAACTCATGTTTGCCAACTGTAGGAGAAATAATTTTAACAAATTAGTGCCAGACTTGATTAACAAACATTTTAGATATATTCTAAGAGTAGTAATCTCAGAAAATACTGAGCAAATTTAAATTCCTTTCAGTTCTGTCTGATTTGCCCTAAATGTTGTTTACATGTCCAAGCGTGATTATGTGGGAGAACACATAGGAAACTAATAACAGTGGTTTCTTCCAGAAAGGGAAACTGGAAAGCTAACAGAGAAAGAAGAGACTTCCTTTTTGCTGTATACCTTTTTGCCCTTTTAAATTCTTACTTATTTTTTAGGTCTTAAGCTATCTTACATAAAAAATGAACTTAAAAAAAAAAACAACTACTTTCTTTTGGTGAACAGTTCTATGGATTTTAACATATAGAAAATGCTAAAGCCGCCATTAAAATCAAATACAAACAGTTTCATCATCCCAAAAAACTCCTTTATGCTACAGACACATTTCCCCTACCCATAAACCTTTGAACCTTTCAAATTTCCGTTCATGAACTTGCAGTTTCTATTTTTAAAAACAAAAAAAAAAAATAAGTGATTTTCTTTCAGTTTGAATGCTATGCCCAGATAATCAACGGTAATAGCAGAATTTAGTCTCAAAAAATTTAGCTTTTATTTACCCTTTCTCTAGAACCCACTGTAGAATATATATTCTATCAAAATCAGGAAACTAAGCCAAGGAAGATAATATCCAGTAATGAAGGGACCCAGTACAGTAGAAAAGCTAAGAGAATCCCCAATATGGTAATGAGGCAAAGTCCTAGATAACAGATGTGTAGGCCTAGAGACAACAAATCCAGACAGAAATATGACAGAGGATCCAAGACAGCTGGAGAAAGGTGAGACTGATAAATTACCTTACAGGTTTGAAAGTACAGAATATTGTATTGAGAAAGATTTTGAAGATACGGGGACATTTAGCCTTAGGTTCAAAGAAAACTAAGCAAATGGAAAAAAACAAGGTAATTTAATAACTCCAGGAAAAATTATAAAGAAAATAGTATTGGATTGGCAAATAGTTTTTACACAGTCACAATTATGAAATGCTAAATATGGATTTTTTAAAAGTATGATGTAACTATATTAGAAGAATGAGAGTGTAGAGGAAAAGGTATAAGAGCACTGAAATCCTTGTGTACCATAAAAGGAAGTCAACAACAACAACAAAATCTGTCAATAAGAATTAAGAAATAGCTTGTGTGCATGCATAGATCAATTAGAAATATGGAGGCTAAAAAAACACCAAAAAACCTAGAGTTAAATACTAGAAGAAAAGAGTTGAGAGTGAGGGTAAGGAATTCTGTTTTATAACTACATCTCTTAGCACTGGTTGACTTTTTGAAATATATACGAATCAAGTTTTGTTTCTATTTTTGTTTGCTTGTTTGTTTTTTAAATACGTGACTTAGGGATTTAACTTTTTAGGAATAAAATGTTCTCTTCTAAATTAGAACATAGCTTATAAGACCAATAGCTGAGAGCTTTCCCTGGCGATCTTGGTAATTATCAGCTGAAAAGCAAAGATAATGATACATAAGAAATCCCTTTTTTTTTTTCTTTTTCTCCTTTCTCTCTCTGTTTCTGTCTTTCCTTTTTTTTTATTTTTTTTATTTTTTTATTATTTGCTCCAGGGGTACAGGTCTGTGAATCAAGCTTACACCTTTCACAGCACTCACCAGAGCACAAACCCTCCCCAATGTCCATAACCCATCCACGCTATACCTACCCTCCCACCCCCCAAAGAAATCCCTTCTTAGTTATTTATGTTTGTTATATACTAAATTGTGTCTCGCCAAAATTCATATGTTAAAACCTAACCCTGGTCTCAGAATGTGACAGTATTTAGAGATAGGACCTTCAAAGAAATGACTATTAAAATGAAACAGTTTTGGTACGTTCTAATCCACCCTGACTCATGATATCCTAAGAGAAAATCTGGACCCAGGGAGAGACATCAGGGTACACGCAGGAAACCACGTGAGGACACAGAGGGGAAGCAGCCATCTGTGAGCTAAGGAGAGGACTCAGAAGGCACCAACCCTACTGAAACCTTCATCTCAAACTTTTAGCCTCCAGACTGTGAGAAAATATCTGTTGTTAAAGCCATTCAGCCTGTGGTATTTTGTTATGGAAACCCTTAGCAGATTAATACAATACTTCTTATTATTTCTAAGTTGAAAACCCAACACTGATATTTTAAACTTATGTTTAAAACATTATTTTAAACCAAGAATTCTTCCTCATTATTCCAATCTAATTAGGCTTTCCCGCTTGATCTGGGATTTGGGATGGAGCTGAGCCTGACCACCCTTTAAAAACCCTCAAGGATTATGAACCACTGCAGGTTTCTAAAGCACTGGAGCAACGAGATAATTAAATTATCTTTCTAAAAGACAAGACTCATTGCTTGCTCCTCACTTAGTATGTGCTCTTGATGATTTAATAATAAAAAGAAAAGAATTTTAGAAACTAGAGAGAACTCTACAGATCTTCAGGTCCAGTGGTTTTCAACAATCCAACATTTTCCCCTTACCAGCCAACCAAGATAATGAGTGATCAGCTTGTCTGCCCCACCACACCCCCTGCAGTTGAGAGGGGCAGGGGATAGGATAATTCCTCATTACTTTGAATTTTTTTTTTAAAGATTTTATTTATTTATTTCACAGTGGGAGAGAGATCACAAGGAGGCAGAGAGGCAGGCAGAGAGAGAGAGGGGGAAGCAGGCTCCCCACCGAGCAGGGAGCCCAATGCAGGCCTCGATCCCAGGACCCTGAGATCATGACCTGAGCTGAAAGCAGAGGGTTTAACCCACTGAGCCACCCAGGCGCCCAACTTTGAATTTTTTTAAGCATTTGCTACTTTCCTTAAATGTTTTAATTAATAATGTTAAATCCAAGGTTAGGTTATACAGATATTTCACATTTGGAGAAAAAACTCTTTGTTAGGACTCAAAGAAAAGTACTTAAGTCAGAGTAAGCCTGAATCCTTTTCAAAAATATAATATACAACCTAAGTTCTCCTTCCCTTTTGTCCAGATTTTTTAACCTGTACAATCCCTCTATAATGCAAATCTTTCTAGAAAATGAGCAAATGTGTAACTGCACCATAGTCAACTCTGATCATCACAGAATCAAAAAATTTTTAAACTACTACAATGTAAATGGAATCTCTAAATTTTCTTACAACCACCATTTGTATAGCTCAACTAATCTCAAAACCATCCATGGCTAAGAAATTACAGAAGTTTCCTGAAAGAAGGCAGAGTAATAAGAATACATTGGACATACTTCCATCAAAAACTCATCAAAACATACATGAAATCAGTGACGAAGAAAACCTATAATCATAGCTGAAATGGACTGTGGAAATTAGAAGCACATTCTAATTTCTGATAAGGCTTTCTATAATCTCCTATACCAATTAGATGTGATTAAGAGCAGTCAACTTGACCGTTAAGCCCCAATTCAGGAAGTATCTTCTTTCTTAGACCTAGTGTATTGATACCTGAACAAGTAGTAATTTAATCTGTCCAACTACCCCCAAAATCTCCAAGCAATGGCTTAGTAGAAACCCTCTCTCAGTAACTGCATAACTGAACCAACACTAGGAACAGCCACAATACTAGATATTACTGGCAAACTCAGCTTTGGAAAGAATATGAAAGTAAAATCCATTTGGGAATGAACTCCAATTCATTACAAATCAATCACAGTCCCCTCTCATATCCCACCCTGCTCAATCTAATTTCAACCCCAATTAACTTTAAGTAACAACTGGGTCTTACTGGAACTCCAGATGTATATTCTGTCATTAAATAAGGAACTAGAATAGGAGAATCAAAGCATTCTCTCAAATTCATTCATGTACTGAGCATCTACTATATGCCAGTAATGCTGCCACAAAAAAACAGTACTGACCAAAAGCAACGTGGGTCCCTGGGACTTTCCTGGCCTCTGAAGATGACCAAAATGACATAAAGTAAGAAAAACCAAAAAGTTTTAAAGTACAAAAGACTAAAGCAAAAAGAGTAGATATTAATAATCCTCATCCAAGAACTACATGAATGTTGTAGAAAAAATTAACTATCACAAGGTGATAAGAAATATAGAAGTTATAGAGCACCTGGCTGGCTCAATCAGGAAAGGTTGGGACTCTTGATCTTGGGGTTTTAAGTTCGAGCCCCACACTGGATGTAGAGATCACTTAAAAATAAAATATTTTAAATTTAAAAAAAAAGAAATACAGAAGTTATAAAATAAGAACAGAGTACGATAAATTATACAACAGAACAATTAAAATCATTTAGAAAGCAGTAAGTTGCAGAATGTGACAGAAAATTTTATTGAACAAATACCAAAATTGAGGAAAAAATTAGCAAGAAGAGGGATGGTGATAGGCGAAGAATAGGGAGTCAAGTAAAATTCAACTCATGAGTAATAGGGAGTAGAATATTATTCCACCTAGAAATAATAGAAGCCCCCTCCAAAAGGCGGCTAAATAAACAGAATGAAATCAACAACCAAACAATCAAGGTAAAACTAAAGACTTTTTTCTAATATGTGAACATTTCATCAAATTATAAATTAATCAGAAACAGAGGCATACTGTCTTCATTTCTGAAGCACTAGAAATCACAGAAGTATGACTGTATAAATAGTATTCAAACAAAAATTGAACAGTAGCAAGGAAGGGGAAGGTGTCATGACAGCCACTGTAATGAGATCAAATTCTCTCTCTCTCTCTCTCTCTCTCTCTCTCACACACACACACACAAGCGCACACGCGCACACACACACACACACACACACACACACAAAGTAAGTAAATGAGCAGGGTACATGATCCGTTTGTTTTTTTAAGGGAAAATTAGTGCACTAATTCCTTTTTCAGGGCTGGTATATCAACAGAACATTTTAGGGGAGTAAAAGGGCAACTGATATCCTAGAATAGCATGAAGAGAAATATATATATTTTTTAAAATCTGTAGTTCCCTTATTCAGAATTTAGTTTAGAATTAAGTAAATTTAAAAATGTGCATAATTATTGGGCAACTGGGTGGCTCAGTCAGTTAAGCATCCCACTCTTGGTTTGGCTCAGGTCATAATCTCACAGGTCCTGAGATCAAGCCCCCAGGTTCGGCTCCGTACAGGAGTCTGCTTGAAGATTTTCTTCTTCTGCCCCTTCCCCCCCTCATTCTTTCTCTCCCTCTCTCAAATAAATAAATCTTTTTTTAAAATGGGCATAATTATCTTTATCATAGTGTGTTATTTAAGAATAAAGACGGCAAATAATCCAAATGACCAACTTCAGAGAACAGTTTAATACATTGCTATTCCAACATAACAGACTCTCTCATAAGACTAGAGAAAATGTTCTAATAAATATGAAAAGAGCAAACAAAAATTATATATATATTCTACATTTTCTAGCTATATCAAAAATATTTATATGATAGTGATAATGTGCTAAAATGAAAATAGTTATCCTACAGTGATTTTTTTCAAATTTTACTTACTGTTTTATATTCTTTACAATTAAAAAATCCCAAAGGGAAAGAAAAAAAAAAGAACAATGATAGGTGTTCGATTCACCTTTTTTAGAAATAGGGCTAAAATGCCCCTTCTTCTTCTACCTGAGAAGGCAATCTGTGTAAAACATAGACTTTGTAGCCACACAGACCTGGGTTCTTTCCAGTATGAAGGTTATTTACTTAATGTTTGACCTGGGCAAGTTAAATTACTTCAGTCTTCTATTCACTTGTCTGTAAAAATAAGAATACCACATACTCCATATAAGAGTGACTGTAAGGAATGCACAAAGTAGGGTTTGTAAAGCACTTTCCATGGTATCTGGCACAGTAAATGCTTGATAAATAAATGGTGGCTATCACTATTTAGAGCTATTTATTTTCCACTGCTCCCAAACCTGCCCCCATCCCTATTCAATCAGCCCTAAATTTTGGGCTTTGATCCCTATGTGGCCAATTACCTCAGCTCTTTGATTTGTTGTCCTCATCCACTTAGATTCAGGAGCATCCCTTTATCTAAACTCATAATAAGTGCTAAATAATAGTTATAATTTCTTTGCATCTAGCTCCCATTCCCATAAGCTTCAATTCTAAAAACCTGCTCCATCCTCCCCCTTCCATCACCATCAATCCTTCCATCACCATTAGATCTAGGCTCCAGATCTAATGAACGGTATCCTTTATAACAAGAGGAGAGAGCACAGACGCGCCCACAGGAAGCCACGGGAAGAGAAAGGCAGGGACTGGAGTTTTGCTACCACAAGCCTAGAA
The DNA here is from genome assembly GCA_002007465.1 of Ailurus styani. Lineage (NCBI taxonomy): Eukaryota > Metazoa > Chordata > Mammalia > Carnivora > Ailuridae > Ailurus > Ailurus styani. The sequence goes on from LNAC01000007.1 coordinate 9,064,595, forward strand.
ACACCAGGAGCCACCAAAAGCTTCCAAAGTTCAACCCTTTCTTAACTTTGGTTAATTTTTAACATATTATTGCTAAACATACACACTTAGCACCAAGTCCTTGATGTGATTTCACCTACTACCTAAAAACTACAGGAACACTTAGTCAGTCATACAAGAGCACAGAGCTAAGAAACAGCCTAATCAGACTTGAGTTTAAATCAAATTTTTTAAAATATAAATCTAGTTGATTTGTAACATATAATATAATTAAGATATACAACTGTGTAGTTAATATTCATGACATACCCACTTTATGCCCAACCTACTGATACTCTAACTCTCACCAACCCTAGAAGACTGACATTAGTGGTAACACTTTACAGGCAACTGAGGAACAGGAAGAGATTCCTGAGATCATGACTTGAGCCAAACTCAGAGTCAGATGCTTAACTGACTAAGCCACCCAGGCACCCCTAGTTTTGAAAAGAACAATAGACTGAATTGCACCATACCAGTAAGAATTATTCTAAAAATTCAATCATTCATTTAAGAAATAGTGAGTACCGGGCACCTGGGTGGCTTAGTGGGTTAAAGCCTCTGCCTTCGGCTCAGGTCATGATCTCAGGGTCCTGGGATCGAGCCCCGAATCGGGCTCTCTGCTCGGCAGGGAGCCTGCTTCCTCCTCTCTCTTTGCCTGCCTCTCTGCCTGCTTGTGATCTCTCTCTCTCTGTCCAATAAATAAATAAAATCTTAAAAAAAAAAAAAAAAGAAATAGTGAGTACCTGCACCTATTATGTGCCTGGCACTGCTACTACAATCTTTTTCCTATATGAGAAAATTAATTCAGTCTACTAAAAACCTGCCTCATATCAATTTCAATGTTTTAAGACAAGATACCAAGAACATATTTTATTCATTCTACCAGATCAATTTAAAACTTTCTCAAAAATTAAAGTGTTATAAGGGAGAAACCAAGAGTAGAAAACCAAAAGCATATAAAATAACAAGTGTAATGGACTGAATAGTGCTTCTGTACCCCAAATTCATGTCCACCAGAACCCAGAATGTGCTCTTATGTGGAACTAGGGTATTTGCATATGTAATCAGTTAAGGATCTGAAATTCATGAAATCATCCTAGATTAAGAGTAGGCTCCAGATCTAATGAATGGTATCCTTTATAACAAGAGGAGAGAGCACAGACGCGCCCACAGGAAGCCACGGGAAGAGAAAGGCAGAGACTGGAGTTCTGCTACCACAAGCCAAGAAACACCAGGAGCCACCGAAAGCTGGAGAGGCAAGGAACAGACTCTCACCATGAACCTTCAGAGGAAGTGTAACCCTACAAACCCCTTCATTTTGGATTTTTGACCTCCAGAACTGAGAGAGAATAAATTTCTGTAGTTTGAAGCCACCCAGTTTGTGGTACTGTTACTGCAGCCCCAGGAAACATAGTTTTTTTCCCTAAAATATGATATTCACCATTAAAATGAACAAATTAATAAAAGTAATCTCTTTTGAAAACCGGTTTCCTAATCTGCACTACAAATGCCCCAAGAATTCTTAAATGGAACACGCTGTACATAATGACTGGGAACCAAGCAAATGTCCACCTTGTATGAGCATCAGTTACTCCCCTGTGCCCTCACACAGTGACATCTGCGGGAGTTAGCTGGATAGGACTTGTGCTCCTAGGCTATTATGTTCCAGCTCCACAGTTTTCAGCTTTTTGAAGTTGTGTCTCACCCTTCACAGCCTATCAGGAGTCAACTTTTAAGCCCCCTACCCCATGTTCTAATTTGGGAATTCAAATTTTCTATGGGCTAGAAAAATCATAAAACTAAAATTAGTACAGTGACCCTTAGAATTACCCTCTACAAAATACTAGGACTGAAGCCTCTACACAGAAAAAGATTTCATAAGCAAGGAAGTCTGGGAAAGGATGTAAGCTCTCCCTTCTGGAAACCCACTATGCATATTAACACAATAATGGCTCTGGACTGCCTAGTAAAAAAGACTGTTAAACATTTTTAACGTGTCTTACTTGGATAGACTCTTCCCTTCAAGGTTTTCAAATAATGTCCCAATACTGATGGCTCAAATATTTTCTCTTTTAGAGTAGGCAACAGCCCTTGTGAATATCATCTTTCTCTTTCTTCCCAGGAAAATCTTGGTAACTTAAAGCTATCATATGATAATCTGTTTTTTCCCTTAATTATAGGAACAGATAGTATGCCTTGAACCCAATTACCAACAAACTTCAATATCAGAATTTCAGTAACAATACTTTTGAAAATAGGGTTTTATAGCTTAGAAAAAACACGTTATCACATTTGCGCCTCACAACAAACCTATGATATAGGTAATTATGAGGCTCTAAGAAATTATGTAATTTGATGAAGTAGAGCTATCAATCAAGTTGGGATAGGCCTTCTGACTTCAAGTCTTATGACCTATCTACTTTACTGAACCATCAAGATGCAGTAGAAGATTGTAGCGGGGGGGGGGGGTAGCTAGGCCCAATACCAAACTCCAAACCCTGACCTGTTTTCTCAAAACTAGGCAAAGGATTCTCCATTGACTAAGCTCAGTTGCAGCCAAATTAATTGCTGCTCCATAGTTAATCGGTAACAAGTAGACCTCGTCAGAAATATGCATTAAGAGAACCGCCCCCCTTTCCAAAGCTCAAAACCTTACTCTTCAGACTATTACTGTTTTACAGTAGTGCTAAGAAAATGGGTGTTTTAAAAAGATTTTTGAGATTACTTGAGAGAGAGCAAGAGAGAAAGAGAGAGTGTGAGCTGGGGCAGGGGCAGAGAGAGAGAGGGAGAGACTTGAGTCCTAACCAGGCTCCACACCCAGTGCAGAGACCAACATGTGGCTCCACCTCACAACCCTGAGATCATGACCTGAGCCAAATTCAAGAGCTGACAGCTTAAGGGACTAAGCCACCCATGTGCCCCTATGATACTTTTTTGAACAAAAGAGAAAACAGGTATTTATTTCTGCCATGGAAGACTTGCAGGTCACTCACAGCAAAGGTTACCAGAATTCACAATGTCTCCCTCACAAGAACAGTGCATTAGTCGACCTCTAGCTAACAACCTGTTAGCGCTTTCTAAAGGGAACTTTGTCTACCTGTAGGACACTGTAACAAATGCTCTTTTAATCAGACATGTAATCCTGAAGTGAAACAAGATCATACTTTGAAAGAGAAAATTTTAAATAAGAGATGCCACAAAGAAATATCTACTGAAGATATTCTGATCACCTATTTCATTCCCACTCTAAAATTAAAAGGGCCTGGGTGGCTCAGTCATTAAGCATCTGCCATGGGCTCAGGTCATGGTCCCAGGGTCCTGGGAAAGAGCTGCGCATCAGCAGAGGACTCCCCGCTCAGCGGGAAGCCTGATTCCCCCTCTCCCATTCCCCCACTTGCCTTTGCCTTTGCTCTCTCGCTGTGTCTCTGTCATAAATAAAGCACGCGCTCTCTCTATCAAATAAATAAATCTTACCAAAAAAACCCCCACAAAAACAAAAACCCTCACTCTTAAAAGTATAAGGGAAATAATCCTGGAGAGGGTGCGCTTTAAAAGCTATAGGTGGAAATCTGAGAAAGCCAGATTTTCTTAACGAAACATTTCAGGCATCCTAAAAGACAAACCAAATACCCATGTTCCACCCACCACCAGCTTAAGCAATAAAACATCACAGATGCCAAGTGAAGCTCTATATGCCTCCTTCCGGATCCCTTTCTCCTTCTTCCCTCCCCATAAGTAACCACTACCTTGAATGTGGTGTTTGTCTTTCCCTGGAATATGAATCCATAAACAATACTGTAACAATGTTTTCCCTATGTTTATTCCTACAAATTTAATTTTATATAATCTTTTGAATACATAATACCTGCACTGCACAATTAAACAGTACAAGAAGATATGTAGTGAAATGTCCCCCTGCTACCTAGTTCTCCACTCTGAACAACTAATGTTAACTATTTCATGGGTATCTCTAAAGGGACACTCATTTTTATACAAGTAGTTACACTTAAATACCTTATTTACCCCTACTTTTTATACACAAATGGTAGCTATACTAGACACATATGTTCTACTACCCCCTTATTCTTCCTCTTAAAAATACATCTTGGAAATTGCTTCCTAAATTATAAAAAGTCTCTTGTTTTTTTCTGAATGTCTGCAAGGTATATCATTGATGGATAATCATAATTTAACTACTGTCCTACTAGAAAGGTTATTTCTAACCTTTTGTATTTATAAACAATATGGCAAAGAAAAACTCATTATTTCACAGGAGTATATCGATAGGATAAATTCCTAGAGGCCGAATTGCTGGGTTAACTTTAATAAATACCATCACACTTTATGGAGGTGGCAACAATGTACTCTCACCAGCAATGTTTGGGTGCTTTTCCATGATTTTTAAAATTTATATAAATAACATGACAGAACACATTCTTCTACTTCTTTGGTTTTTGTGGCCTAAACTTATAAACTTGAGATATATATACGTGTGTGTGTGTGTGTGTGTGTGTGTGTGTACCTTTTTTTCCCCCTTAAGGAATTTTTTTTAAGTAAGCTCTACATCCGGTGTGGGGTCTTGAACTCATGACCCAAGATCAAGAGTCGCATGCTTTACTGACTAAGCCAGCCAGGAACTCCCCTCCTTAAAGAAATTTTTAAATGATTTCTACTATGATGGATTCACAAAGAGAATAGTCACCTATTTACCTGAAATTGAGTTTTATGTAGAAAAATACTCACCAACTTAATAAATAGGTTGCATGTATAAACAACTCATTTGCTGAAGACCACCTATACCACTAAAGAGACTGTCTTCTCTTCTCTTGGAAAATTTAACAAAAACTGCCCTTTTAATTTATTGCAATAGTTAACATGAACCTCTGTTCATCCATGCTTTTATAATTGCTGTACCTGGGGAAAGGTGAGTGGACCCTGCAAGGGAGTAGAGACTAACACCCTGATAACCAAGGGGGAAAAAAAGATAACTTGGGAATAATAAAAGATAATTCAAACATAATCCTAAACCGACTCCAGTAGCCTGTTTAAACGTCCCCCTCACAATAAGTTACCAAATGACTTTTTTAGCCTGTAATAGGAAATAAAATAATCACTGTGAATTTATAGTCCCTTTTGCCCCCAAAATTAAATTTCCTCTAAGCATGTAATATCATATTGGGAATTTTTCTGCAAATCAGTATATCTTCTATTAATACTATTAAACTCCTTTTCTATGTTAAATTTACCAACGTATAACTAATTTTAAAAGATCTACTGCAAATTATCTCCACTGAAATATAAGGCTAATCATACCATTGATAAGAATTGTCAAATTAAAGCTATGTAAGTTACCAACATCACCACTGTAAGAGCTGATTTTGCCTGCTCACTGAACATCTATGTCCATCTTTCTCTCTCCTAACAATTAATACCCATTCTGTATAGGTATTTATCCTGTCTCCCCACACTAAGTACTTCAGAAGAAGCAGCCCCCCACACACACACACACATTCAAGAGTGGGCCATATTCCACCAAGGGTAATGCTATCTCCCTTGATAGCACACAAGCCTAAACCAATTGGCACATGCCATCCCTGGCCCCAGGGACTAGATGAGCCAATGGGACTCATGAGAGGTACGCTGACACTTCCAAGCTTTGGAGAGAGAACCACAGAAAGTGATGTTCTTGGCTAGGTTGAATTGGATTTTCTATTACTGTCCTTGGAGCAAAAAGCATCCCAACTGTTTAACAACTTAAAAATGCATTGGTTGAGGATTCTGAGAAATATCAACTAATGCATTTATGAACAAATTTAACCCTATCTATGAAACCTGATTCTTTGATGAATATTGGCTTTTCTCTAATTGGAGAGGTTGACTTTGACAGTATTTAACACTTCATGTGGAAGAATGAAGGTTACGGAACAGCATTCACTGAAAGGATTCATGTCACAGCCACATCACAGATCAAATCCAGAAAATGAAAAACTTCCTCTTGCTTTCCTATCTGCGATGCCAAAAGCCACTTAGCAAGTAAGAAAATGAGGCCTGACTTTGCACAGGTCTTTGTTAGAAGGATGAGCATCCTAATCCAAGCAGAACCCTGGGAGGAGTGAAGGTATCAAGATTGTCATCTCTATTTGGGGGCATTGATGAGCATTTCTTACAAATAGTGTGAACTAAAAGCAGTCTGTAATTGCTAACAAGTAAAGAGACAACATAGCCAAAAATAAATAATTTTGAGGGTACAGAGACAACTTACTGGCCTAATACAGACCCACCCTGATGGCTCTTATTACCCTATTCTGGCATTTGCTTCTTACTTTCTTACATTGTTGGCCTTGCTGATTTTCATAAGAAGGCTTAGGCAGTTGCTTCCCTGTGGACTATACAGCAATTTTCCAGTTCTATGACTCAGAAAGAGCAAGAGAAGGAAGGGTTCTCCTCTTCCATCCCTAGATAAAATCAGAAAATGTTTATTTAGCTCCGGTAAAGCAAGGCTCAGTTAGTTAATTCACTGTACAGGCTTTCACAACTTTTTTTCTTTCAAGTCAAATATTTACCAAGAGCTTAGTATACGCAAGTCATAGGTTATTATATATCCAAAGCCAATGCATGAATTACATTTATCAGTTCCATGCTTCCTTCCTCTACATCCCTAATAACAAAGTCAAATATTTTAAAGAAAAAAATATTTATGCCTCACAAAGTTTGCAATTAAACTTTTTGTGCCAGAATTGGTGGACTGGTGATCAAGTTTGTTATTTCCAGAATATTGTGCTGAAACCCCACTTTCCTTTAAAAAAAAAAAAGTTCAAATGATGTGCACTAAATTATTAAAACATAAAAACCCCAAGAAAATAAATGGAAACGAACTACATTAATGAGCTAATAAATACTATCTGGAAGCAACATCTGCACTACCTACCAGGTTTGGCACACAGAGTCCGCAAAACTGATAATTCAGAAACACTGAAGGCACGGAGTCTGCATTCAGAACATAAACCATGCATCGCAAATACGGGACCAGTTTACATTCATTAACTGTTCCGAAAAAAATTAGTCATCCTTCCCAACGAGAGGGCCCTTTTTAAAAAATTCTGTAAGCTACCCCCAAAGCAAGCCTACTTTGGGGGGGAGGGGGGGAGGGGGGCACATTTCACACTTGAGAATCCGCCCCGGCAGGTAAGTCGAGAACCTCCTAAAGAGGACGGAAATGCGGACAATAGGGAGGACTGCCAGGGAAGCGATGGGCTGGCCCTGAGCCCAGGGAGCACAGCCCCAGCGAACAAGAAGCCCTCTCCCCAGGGCTCCGGGCCGAGACCCCGGCGCCCCCACCCAGCGCCACGAGCGCGCCGCGCAGCCCTACACTGCCCCACCTGGGAAAGTTCGCACCTCCGCATCCCCGCCCCTCACCCCGGCGAGCCCCTCCGGCCGCGGCGCCGTCGCCATGGCGACCGGTCCCCACCCCCACCCAGCCGGGGAGGGTCGCGCCGCGGTCCCGCGGTGGCCTCCGACTCCGCTCCCGCCGGAGCCAGGACAGGGGGCGGCCGAGCCCGGGAGAGGAGGAACGCCGGGGGCGGGGGAGGATGAAGAGGTGCGAAAGGCGGAAGTCGCCCGCACGGCGGGCTGCGGCCGACCCGGGCCCCGGGGGTCCTCACCCTTCACTTTGCCGAAGGTGCCGACCCCCAGCGTGTCGCCCAGGATGTAGTGGCCGATCTTCACCCGCCCGTCGTGTTTCTGCTTCTCGGCTGTCGCCATCTTTCTCCAGGAACTGAGTCTGCGCATGGCGCCGCGGGAGGGGGCGGAGGGGGCGGGCAGG
>LNAC01000007.1:9074718-9196049 GCA_002007465.1 Ailurus styani
AGGGGTACAGGTCTGTGAATCATCAGGCTTACATCTTTCACAGCATTCACCAAAGCACAAACCCTCCCCAATGTCCATAACCCATCCACCCTATCCCTACCCTCCCACCCCCCAGTAACCCTCAGTTTGTTTTATGAGATTAGAAGTCTCTTATGGTTTGTCTCCTTCCCCATCCCATCTTGTTTCATTATTTTTCCCTCCCTACCCCCCACAACCCCCCACCCTGCCCCTCAAGTTCCTCATATCAGAGAGATCATATGATAATTGTCTTTCTCTGATTGACTTATTTCGCTCAGCATAATACCCTCCAGTTCCATCCATGTCGTTGCGAATGGCAAGATTTCGTTTCTTTTGATAGCTGCATAATATTCCATTGTATATATATACCACATCTTCTTTATCCATTCATCTGTTGATGGACATCTAGGTTCTTTCCATAGTTTGGCTATTGTGGACATTGCTGCTATAAACATTCGGGTGCACGTGCCCCTGAGGAACACTACCTTTGTGTCTTTAGGATAAATACCCAGTAGTGCGATTGCTGGGTCGTAGGGTCACAAATCAGGTCAATTAACAGTTTCTAAGAAGGTAAATGATAAGCCTCCTTTAATCCTTTGCTTTTTCCCTTTCCTTCATTCCTTTTAAAAAGTTGTCACATTTGCTTCCACTTCTCTTCCTTTCATTATGGCCACCGATCCATCCCCAAACCCTCACTCCTTTATTTCTTCAAGCACTGCCAGACACTGTGGATAAATACAAAATGAAGATTCACAGTCCCTCGCTTGAGGAGCTCACAGTCTAGGGTGACAGTTCTCCATATTCCCACACATGCTCAACATTCTCCCAGGGTAGAAGTGAAAATAAGGCAAATTGGTTTACACCCAGTTTCCAGACCCATCAGTTGTAACCCTACCCCTGTCTCAGGCAAAGTATATTGGAATGTAAGTGGGCAGGAGTGACTTTACAGAAGCAACCTTGATTATGCACTAGTTTAGGAGGGAGGGAAAGGTAAATTCTTTTCAGATTTCAGTACTTCAACTTTTTGTTTGTTTGTTTGTTTTTTTAGTACTTCGACTTTTATTTTACAACTAAGTCACACTACATCTCAGCACGGATGAAGACATACCACAATGACCCAACACCCTGATAGAGAACTTCTGGTCTCAGGAAGAAGCTAAGTAATTGTCAGCTGTTTCCTCTCTAGCCCTTCAAAGAATCTAAGGGAGCTGTGCATTCTCTTGGTCTTTTCTTGTTAAGGCCATCACAATGTTAGTACACTGTGAGGTAGATATTACACTTCTTCAATCTCTTTCTCTAAAGATGATGGCCAAAACTAAAAATTCTAAGTACTATACTTCTATTAATATAGCCTAATATGTCCTTAGGTTAGTTATAGTTACATTGTAACTAATATTCAATTTTAATTAAACAACAAGTAAGTATTAGTTTGCTAGACTCTCAGGACTCAAAAAACAAAGGAACACAGTACTGCCTTCAACATGGCAAAGCAATGTGATAGGTGCTACAATAAAAACATGTATATGGTCCTTTTTATTTAAGATTTTATTTTTAAGTACTCTCTACACCCAATGTGGGGCTCAAACTCACAACCCCACAATCAAGAGTCATATGCTCTACCAACTGAGCCAGCCAGGAGCTCCCTATATATGGTCTTTTGAAAAGGGTTTCATGAAAGGAAGGTATAACCTTTATCTGTGGAGTCCATAAAGGCTTCAACTTGAATATATTTAGGGCAATAGTAAGGAGTGTTGCACTGTACTCAAAAAAGGATGGCATGGGTTGTGGGGGAAACACTGGGAACAAGACATCCCAGGTAGAGGGAAGAGCATATGCAAAATCACAGAGGGAAAGAAGCCTTTGGCTTTTCAAGGAAGAACAAAGTAGTTACAGCGGATGAAATCTGGACATAAAGAGGGACTTGTTAGAAGAAATGAAAGAGAAACAGGAGTAAATCCTGAAAAGCCTCATATGTACTTCTCAATTTGGACATTATGGAGTGATGAGCCCCAGAAGACATGAGGTAGATGCATTTTAGAATTTCTTTACCAAAGAAATTGATGGCTATGGGTGCCTTTGGTAAGGGAAAAGGATGATCAAGAAGTCAGGTGCAAGGGACAGACTTCTCCCTGTGAACCCTCTTAACTTTTTGGTTCTGCACCTTACACGTATATTATAGAGTTGAAAATTAAATTAACAATTAGGAAAAAATTTTAAAATCTGAATGCAGTGTGGAGGATGGTTTGGAAAAGAGCAAGACCAAAGTGGTGATAAAACAGGAGAATTGGTGATTATCTGGTGAAGAAATAATGAAATAGGCACTATGTGTGCAGAAAAGCTTATGACATAGACATGGAATTAGCAGTGGACAGAGAGGGTGAGGAAGAAATCTTAGTTACCTCTCTATGTCTGGAGGGGATTATAGGGGGAAGGGGAATAGAGCTTTTATAGAGGTAATGAATTCTATTTGTAACATTAGGGCATCTAAGAGACATTCAGGTAAAGATAACCAGGATGATACTGGTAATACAGGTCTATTATTCCAAAGAAAGGTCAACCTAGAGATACAGATTGGGGGTCATCACCAAACAAATGGCAGATGAAGTAGGGCAATGAGTATGAATGAGATTTCCCAGTTCACAGAATTAAGGGATCCAAGGACAAAAGACTTTCTTAGAGAATATGGATATTTAGAAGGGTCCAGAAGCAATATAAGCCTATGGAAGAAACAGAAAAAAGAGCAATTTGTATTAGAAGCTCCCAAAAAGTTACAGTGATTAAAATTAGTTTGTGGATGTTGTCACCTGTTTAATTAGAGTAGACGATTCCTAACTTCTAATTAGAAACTTTTTAGGCAAAAATGTTTAGAACCCTCTTATGATGACAAATTTTAAGCTTCAATTACCCTTGTAGGTATAGGCCCAGAACTGTTTTCTAGGGAAGATCTTAGCACTGTTTGTGAGAACTCCCTTGGCCTCTTTCTATGTACAGATGGTTGGGGGATCCTGGTTGGCTTACTTACTGTTAATAAGAAAACATCAACCCTGCTTACCTCCCAGTTGATTCTCTGAGTATCAGGCATGTGGATCTATCCAGGATCAGCAGCAAAAAGTGTATTCTCCAAAAAATGTGACTCTAGACTTTTGTTTTTATCAGCTAAAGGAAATAATAGAGACTTTTAGGGAGAGAAAAGTAATTGGACTGTCCTATTTCTGTGCTTTTAGACTTGATTTTACTCAATTTGGTAATACAAGGATCTGATAAGCACTCGGATACCTTGAATGGGCTAATAATTTGTTTCTCCATTCAGACTTCTCGTTTGGTTCCCTTCAAAATAATATTCTTCAAAAATTCATTCCACACTGGGATGCCTGACTGGCTCGGTCAGAAGAGCGTGCAACTCTTGATCCTAGATCATGAGTTTGAGCCTCATGTTGAGTGTAGAGATTAATTTAAAAAAAAATCCTAAAAAACATTTTCTGTTTGACATTTATCTAAATAGAAAGGCACAGAATAGAGGATTGCTAGAGCAGGGCCCCGGGGAGCAAAGACACTGCTGTTACCAGACACTCATTTCTCAGACAGTCAGCATGTCCTCCAAGCATGCATTCCATCTAAGCAGGCATTCCGTAGCGAAGGAGCTCTTACCCCACCCCAATTGATTTAGCACAGTGGTTCTTTTTCACTATCCCTTTCCAGGAAGAGTTCAGGTAAATAAAAATTTGAGTGTTACGTTGGCACCCCAGAAATGTGTAGTGTCGCTTAGAGACTGACTCCCATGCAGCTGCCTGGCTTGGCTCCCTCTGGGCATCCGCTGCTATCCTGTCCTCAGGGCAGGAGTGTATTGTAAGAATGGAAGGGATGCTCTAAGAAACAGATGTGCCAAGCCTCTTCCCTTCAGCTCGCCCAAATTTACAGCCTGCCTCTAACAAAGATGTAGTTACTGATGGTATGTTCTATAGTGTTCTAACCTCGTCCCCTGGGTTTATTGTATTTTCTTTCCCCTAAAGTCATTCCTCAGTTATTTATTATTTACTTTAAGGGAAATATTCCTCTTCATGTTTCCCAGATGCTTTTTTTTTTTTTTTGAGAGAGAGAGAGAATGTGAATGGAGGAGGGACAGAGGGAGAGAGAATTTCAAGCAGGCTCCATGCTCAGTGCAGAGCCTGATGTGGGGCTCGATCATGATCTGAGCTGAAATGAGAAGTTGGATGCTTAACCGACTGAGCCACCCAGGTGCCCCTCAAGATGCTTTTTGTAGTAGACTTTATTTTTTAGAACAGCTTTAGCTTTACAGAAAAAACACAAAGAGAGTACAGAGTTCTCATATACTCCATAGCCAGTTTCTACTATTGTCAACACCTTACATCCTTTTTTTTTTAAGGTTGTATTTATTTATTTGAGAGAGAGCAAGAGTGAGAGAGATCACAGAGGGAGAGGGAGAAGCAGAATCCCCGCTGAACAGGGAGCCCAGTTCGGGGCTCAATCCAGGACCCTGAGATCATGACCTGAGCTGAAGGCAGATGGTTATATCACTGAGCCATCCAGGTGCCCCAACAATTTACATTCTGTGGTATATTTGTAAAAATCATTGAGCCCATATCGATATGTTATCATTAATTAAACTCCACAGTTCATTCCAGTATCTTTAATTTTTACCTAATGTTCTTTTTCTGTTCCAGGACTGTCTTACATTTAGTTATCTTATCCCTGTGGGATCTTCTTGGCTGTGACAATTTCTCAGGTATTCCTGGTTTTGAGGACCTTGACAGTATTGAGGTGTATTGGTCGGATATTTTGCAGAATGCCTCTCTTTTTCTAATTTGGTTTTTCTCATGGCTAGACTGATGTTACGGGTTTGGGAGGAAGAATACAGATACTGGTTCATTTTAATCACGTCATTTCAAGGGTTCATACTGTCCACATGGTTTATCACTGTTGATGTTGACCTTAATTACCTGCCAAAGGTTGTGTTTTTGGGGTTTCTCTACTGTAGAGTTACTCTCTTTTTCCTTCTTTCCACACTGCACTCCTTTCTGTATTCTTTGGAAGGGAATCACTAACCAGAGCCCACACATAAGGATTGGAGAGTTAGGCTCCCCTCCTTGAGGGTGTGCTATCCTCATAAAATATTTGTCATTCTTAAGAGGAGATTTGCCTCTTTTCTTCCATTTATTCATTTATTCAATCATTTATTTATAGCATTGTGGACTCATGAATATTTATTTTATAACTGGGTTATAATCCACTACTCCCTTCATTTTATTGCTCAGATTGTCCCAGCTTTGATCAGTTGATGCTTTTTCAGTTAGCTCCTATATCCTTTTGACATACCTCCATCAATGTCGTTTTTATTGTTTTTTTGTTTTGCGCTTTCTTACTTTCTGGCACTACAAGATGTTCCAGGTTTATCTTGTATATTTCCTGCCCAGGGCTAGGATCAGCCATTTCTCCAAGGTGTCCTGGTTACTTTTGTCAGAGAGTGGTATTAGAACGCAGGATTTGGTGTTTGGGGTGTCATTTTTTCTAGACCCTCTCAGCTGACAGAGCAAGGAAATCATATGTATATACTAACCAATAAATATACCCATATCTCTGAATATTTCTAGAACTGCTCCTATCTATAATAAGCTAAACACGATTTCATACAACCAACTCTAATCCATTACTGCATAGGTTATCCTAACCACCTCCTTTTGCTTACCTGTACACTTCCACTCCAACAGTGAGAAACCAAGCTTCCATGATCTAACAATCATTTACTTAATTGCTCAGAGTAGCATATATATTTGTGGAGGTATCAGAATTGTTAACCCTTCCCCTCTGGATAACAACTGTATGAACTTGAGTCCAGTGCTTGTGTGCAATTCCTTTTATTTTTAGTCTTATAGATTTCCCCTCATTTCCAAGTGCTAATCTGAACTCCACCATTTCTTTAGGTAAGCACCTTTGCCTTCTCCCCTCCTCAGTGAGGCTGTTTCATACAAGTATGATAGGTTTTGTGGTCACGATCTGCTTTCCATCCTGGGATGCCCCATCCTTTGTTTTAATCTCCTATGCACCGTATTGGGGAGGGAGGAATTCCCTCCCTAAGGTTTTGCAGATGGCCAAACTCTCAACACCCAACACGGGACAGATGTATCAATAGCGGTCTATTGGTCACATATATTCCCAGCCTAGCGGAGAGGGGCACAACACAGCACTCAGGGTTGCACTTAGGAACTGAATGAACAACCAGTGGCTTCAGAAGTCAGGCTTTGTAGTATCAATAGGGTGGGCTGCCTCCTGGTTCTCATGAAAAACATGATTAGTCATTTGAATAATTCTAGAACTGAATCCACTACTCAGGGATTAGCACTAACTATGCCTGGCCTTTTGGTAAGGAGGGTTGTTTGGCTACAGAAACTTATCTATGGGAACAGAATGGGGAGGGGAACTTATAGCTGGGCTATTTGAGGCCCTCTCAATAGTACCAGATGTCAAGGCAACATGTAATATTGAGCCTTCATATTAGGCCTTACACCCACTACCTTGCAAGTGGCTTTTTAAAATTTGTATCATTAAGGTTCACTTTCTGCTGTAAAGTTCTATGGGTTTTGATAACCATTCAATGCCATGTATCTGCTGTTATGGTATCAGAATATTTTCACCACCCTAAAAATCCCCTGTGCTCCACATAATCAACTCTGTCCTCTTTTTTCCTGTCTCTATCATTTTGCCCTTTTCAGAATGTCACTTAATTGGAATCATACAGCATGGAGTCTTTTCAGACTGGCTTCTTTCCCTTAGCAATAGCCATTTAAGGTTCATTTCTGCCTTTTCAGTCACCCTTAAATGCTTTTGAAATAAGGAAAATATACAATATTTAAAAACTTAAGGTTGGTCTTCATTCTAAAATATTGTCTTTCAGATACTTTAAAATATTCTATACTTTTTAAAAGAATCTGACAATGATGCAGCTTTACTAAAAGGTATGTCAAATGTACCAAGAGGAGATTAGATAGATAGATAGAGCAACAGACACTCTGTTATTTAGCTTTGGTGGTTTCCTCAATAACTGATAAATTGTGTAGGCAAGAAAAGAGTTAAAGACCTGATTTTGGGGGCTCCTGGGTGGCCGAGTCAGTTAAGCATCTGCCTTTGGCTCAAGTCATGATCCCAGGGTCCTGGGATCAAGCCTGCTTCTCCTTCTCCCTCTGCTTGCTGTTCCCCCTACTTATGCTCTTTTCTCTCCTGTCGAACAAATAAATAATCTTAAAAAAAAAAAAAGACCTGATTTTGTTTTCTGTTTCAGTGAAGAATATTATTCCTTACATACAAAATCAGTACATGAAATTACTAATTTAATTCTCCCATTCTTTATATCTCTTCTCTTACATAGAGTAAAACACAATCGAATTCAAGTACATTATCAAATGTGTAGAAATTTTAATTTCAGAGATTAAGATGGTTTGGGTTTTATGTGGGAATTTTATTTTCTTTGTGTTAGGAAATTTTTCTAAGTCTAGTATATTTTACTTTTACTGAAATGGTTCTAGATTACTTGACTCTATGAAATTCTAACTTGGAGAACCCTCTAGGCGTCTTATTCAATTACATATATTATAAATGACCTTTAGTAGACTTTGGTTTGTCTGGAACTAATACTTTGTCATGTTTTTTGCTTTTTTAGATTTCTACACACTTACTGTAAATTCAACCCAAACTTTCTAACAATTGTCTAAAATCTTTTCTCAGCATTAAAATGTATGAGATATATGATATGCAGGAGGTATTCATACTTTGTCATATTTTTTACTTGCTTAGTTTTCTATGTGCTTTTCATTGATTCAACCCAATTCCACCAATTGTCTATAATCTCTTAAGACATTAAAACGTGATATGCATTATCAGTTGATCTTCTTGCACAGGACTCTCCTAGAGAATCCCCTTTGGCCATCTTCCTCAAGAGTCCCTTTACCGGGCGCCTGGGTGGCTCAGAGGGTTAAAGCCTCTGCTTTCGGCTCAGGTCATGATCTCAGGGTCCTGGGATCGAGGCCCACATCGGGCTCTCTGCTCAGCAGGGAGCCTGCTTCCCCCTCTCTCTCTGCCTGCCTCTCTGCTTCCTTGTGATCTCTCTCCCGCTGTGAAATAAATAAATAAAATCTTAAAAAAAAAAAAAAAGAGTCCCTTTACCTTTCTCCTGTATTGGATTTATTATTTTGCATATACCATGGTTTCTCCTTTTTTGTCTGTTTTTGGTTTTATTTTCCCTGGTTTTGGTGAAACCTATCCCACCAATAGCTTTATGAGAAAGGCTCAGGGAAGTGAATTTTTTGAGAGCTTATGTGGTTGAAAAAGGCTTTATTCCACCCTTACACTTTGTAGATTGGTTGGATATAGGGTTTTAAGTTGTAAAGAATCTCCTTGAGAATTTTGAAGGCATAACTCCATTGTGTTCTAATTTTCTTTATTTTTAAACAACACACTGAAGTGTGATTTACATTTTAAAAAAGTCACTTTTTAAAAAGATTTTATTTATTTATTTGAGAGAGAAAACAAGTATAAGTGAGGGGCTGGGGGGTTGGGTGAGAGGCAGAGGGAGAAGCAGGCTCCCGATGAGCCAGACTCAGGGCTTGATCCCAGGACCCTGGGATCATGACCTGAGCTGAAGGCAAATGCTTAACTTAGCCACCCAAGCACCCCTAAAGGTCAGCCTTTTCTTAGGTATAGAATTCAGTGAGTTTAAAAAAAAACGACATAATGTTGTGTAACCACCACCACACTTAAAATATAGAAACCTCTACTGCCCTATAAAGTTCCCTCATCCCCTTTTATGTCCACATAATATTGCCTTTCCAGAATGGTTCCAGAATGATATATAAATAAAATCATATAACGTATAGACTTTTGCAACCAGCTTTTTTTTTTTTTAAAAGATTTTATTTATTTATTTCACAGAGGGAGAGAGATCACAAGGAGGCAGAGAGGCAGGCAGAGAGAGAGAGGGGGAAGCAGGCTCCCCGCTGAGCAGGGAGCCCGATGTGGGCCTCGATCCCAGGACCCTGAGATCATGACCTGAGCCGAAAGCAGAGGCTTTAACCCACTGAGCCACCCAGGCGCCCTGCAACCAGCTTCTTTCACTTAGTGCAACCCTTTGGAGATTGATCCATCTTATGGCATGTGTGAGTAGCTTATTGCTTTTTTATCACTTAACAGTATCCCATGATGTGACTATACCAAAATTTATCTATTCTCCAGTCATAGTGTTTGGACTGTTTCAATCCTACAGCAGGAATAGCCTGCTATACACAGTCACATACAAGTCTTTGTATTCCCATTCCTTTTGAATACTCGAGAGTCACATTGCTGGGGTTGTATAGTAAGTATATGTTTAACTTTATAAGAAACACGAAACTTGTTTTCCAAAGTGGCTATACCATTTTGCATTTCCACCAGCAATGTACAAGCAATCCAGTTGTTACTTATTAACATTTGGTATTGTCAGTTTTCATTTGCTTTTTATTTTAGCCACTCTCATAGATATGTAGTGCTATGTCCTTGTAGTTTTAATGTGCACTTCCCTGATGACTAATGATGTTGAGCATCTTTTCATGTATTATTTGTCATGCACATTTATTCTTTGGTGAACTATCCGTTTGAATCTTTTGCCCATTTAAAAAAATGGGAAATTTATTTCTTAATTATTAACTTCTAAATATAAGTCATTAATCATATATGTTTTGCATATATTTTCTTTAAGTTGTGTCTTGTCTTTTTATTTATTTTTAATTATTCCGTTTGGAGAACAGAAATGCTTAGTTTTGATGAAGTCCAATTTACCTATGTTTTCTTTTATAGGTTGTGCTTTTTGTATCATATCTAAGGAATCTTAGCCTAACCCAAGTTCACAAAGATTTTTTTCCTGTTTTTTTTCATAGAATTTTCCTGTTTTTTCATATAGTTTTAGGTTTTACATTTAGGCCTTTGATGCATCTTGATTTCATAATACAAGGTAAAGTTTGAGATTCTTTTTATTTAAAACATTTTTTTGCATATGGATGTCCAGTTTTTCCATGACCATTTGCTGAAGACTGTTCTTTCTCAGTTGAATTACCCTGGCACCTCTGTTAAAAATCAGTTTACCATATATGTATAGGCCCATTTGGGTACTCTGTTATGTTCCACTTATTTATGTTCATTCTTACACCACAGTACTACACTATCTCTGACTACCATAGCTTTATAGTAAAGCCTTGTGTTTTTTTTTAACAATTGCATTATTGTTTCATTGGGAGAATGTACTATAATTTATTTACCTCAACTTCTATTTAGGGAATTTAGGGTTTTTAAAAAAATATATATGTGTATTATAAATAATGCAACAACAAATGCCCATGGGCACAGAATTTTGTGCCCTTGTGATGGTGCTTGGGTAGTACACATGCTTCCAGTTGGGAATGCTAGATCAGCGTTTCCCCACAGTTTTCTCTAGTAATTGTGTGTACTTTAAGGTCCAGACCCACGTAATTAAATAGACTATCTTGGCTGTGTTCTAAGGCACTGCATCTGATCTTAGTCTCTCAATCTACTAGCTCTGTGTTAAAGCAAGAATTTCCTGCTTTCTTCTTTGGTTAGTTCATGAACTATGGCAAGGTGCTTTCTCAAGAACACAAAGATAAAAATGCTCTTTCAGGGTGCCGGGGTCCTAGGATCAATCCTTGCATTGAGCCTCACATCGGGCTCTCTGCTCAGCGGCAGGTCTGCTTCTCCCTCTCCCTCTGGGCTCTCTCTCTCTCAAATAAATAAAATCTTTTTTAAAAATGCTCTTTCAGTGTTAAAGTGTTTGTCAAGGATTCCAGAGCATTCTGCCTGTTTGACAGTTACAGTTATATTTTTGATTAGTTGGCAAGCTAATTTTCAAACAATTTTTAATTATCTGGGAGTGGGTTAATCAGTTTGCTGATTAACCATGGAGGCAGGTGAAGTATGTGGTGTGGTGGAGAAATTGAATATGGAGAATGTATGACCTTGAGATTGAACCTGGTAGGCATCTCAGGATCGTGTCTTCCCTGCTCCCTCTGCCTTTGAACTGAATCCTCACCAAGTAGCTGTAGATTCTCAATCCGAAATAATTCCCAAATGGTTAACCTACCCCTACCTGATTAATAAGAGTTGACTGTCATTTTGTTTAAACATGACTTGGGCTTATCCATGACCACTATCCCCTCTTCCCCTCTTGGTTCACTGATGTATGCCCAATGCCTAGATCAGTGCCTGACACAAAGACAGTGTTCAGTTTACCTTTGTAGACAGACTGTTGTTAAAAACAGGTTTATTGGATATATAGTCATCTTGGTTACTTGGTTAATAGAAACTATCTGAGAGATAAGCCACCTCATTGTTCTGATCAAATCAGATTTCTGAGCCTACAGTGCTATAGAGTCTATAGCATATAGCATAGATCATTGACTGTGGTAGATTCACCAAGATACATGCCGTCTTTATGGGGCTCTTTCTTTCTGCTATTATCAAAGTGATACCCTTTATCTAGGAAGGCTACCTACATAGTAATAATGAACACGAACACGTATCAAACTCTTACCATGTGCCAGGCATGGTGCTGGTACCTTATATGTACTATCTCATTTTGTTCTCATAGCAACACTTTGCAACAAACATTATGAAGTAGGTACAACTTTTTGCCATTTTACAGGTAAAAAGCTGGGCTTAATTAACCCAAAAGCTAGTAACTTTTGTGTGTTTTGGTTTTATCTATATATTTTACATGGTAGATGCAGCACTCTTTCTGATGAAGACAACTTTATCAAATGATCACTCAATTCCAAAATACTAAACTTGACGTCAAGGTTCATGTTACCCAGTAGGGTAACCCCTACCCACACGAAGCCACTGAGCATTTGAAATATGATGTCTGAACTGAGAAGTATTGAAAGTATAAAACACACACTGTATTTTGAAGAGTTGATATGAAAAAAGAATGAAAAATATCTCCATTTTTATCCTGATTACATGTTAACTGATGTCAGACATGCTGTTTAAAGAATATTAAAATTAGTTTTACTTTTTCTTTTTTTTTACATTTTTTAAAGTAATCTCACACCCAGCATAAGGCTTGCATTCATTACCTTGAGAACACATCACATTCTCTACTGTCTGAGCCAGCCAGGTGCCCCCGCCTTTTTTTAATATATATTTTTTAATGTGTCAGCTAGAAAATTTAAAACTCTGTGTGTGGTTTGTATTTGTGGCTCAGATTATATTCCTATTAGACAATGATTGTCTAGGATATTTTACAGATGCTTGTATTGGCCAACTCAGTACAAATTTTACTCAGGTTGAATCTGACAGAGAGCTCTGAGCTAGGGACACCTGGCTGGCTCAGTTGGTAGAGCATGTGACCCTTGATCTTGGAATTGTGAGTTTGATCCCCATGTTGGATATAGCCACTTATACTTAGAAATAAAATAATTCTTGGCAAACTTCAGAGAAAGGCCTAGGATTTCTACAGTCAGGCTCCTGCACTGGCCACAGGTGCCAAGTGACCAGAAGCTTCCCTCAGAGGCCCTCCGGGCAGTTTCATAGCAAAAGACCGTTAGGCAGCGCACCTCCCTGTGAATGGCTTTCCCATCAGCATCCCCTGGGCTTTCCAGCTAAGTCCCAGCAGCAAGGCAGTTCAACATCCAGTGAGCTATACTGTATTTTCTCTGACGTCTGGATCTCAACTCCAGGGGTAGGGAGGCCTTTTCCTTTGGTGCTTTATCTCAGACACTAGGGGTAGTGACTGCTCCTTCTTTCACTCTTCCCAGAGAGTTCTCTTTCATTTTTACTATTCCCTCATTACCCCAATCCCTTACATTATATGATTCCCATTCAAATTACTGTGTGGTTTCTCTCTCACTGAAGCATGATATACCAACTTTTTACTGGATGTTTTTTATACTCTGCATGTTATTTCTGTTATTTATTTAATAAATCACCAATTTTTAGTACAGTAAGTGAAGTTTTCTTATTTTGTAAATACTAAAGGCCTGTCTGTGTTTTTGCGTCTACACAGATTTTAAGTATACTCTAAACTCATGACTTTGAAAAAAATCCAGAAGGGAGAATGTGTGTGATACTACTTTTAAATCTACTTATAGTTAACCTATTCAGATTTTAAAAGTAATCTCCTTAATGCATATGAAATTTATTCAAAATTTTTAAACTGTTCAAAAATTTAACTATTGAGGATTTTACTCTATAATATATTCATCCTCTCACAGGACTTTTATGAGAGGGAGTGGATCAGGAAAGAGCAGATTTGCTCTGATCAAGACTGTTGGAAAATGGCTTGCTATTACCTTTTAAACAAGCTAACCTAATGCTAAAATTATATATGTAAATAGTATTCTAGGTCTTTGTACTTTATAACATATGATTAGCTCTGCGGCTCTACATCCAGGCCACGGATGAGTAAGCATTCCATTTAATGAAGACAAATTTTCTACAAAAGTAGCCTTACATTGTGCAATTTTTTTTTTAATGACTTTTATTTATTTGACAGAGAGACATGGAGAGAGGGAACACAAGCAGGGGGAGTGGGGAGGGAGAAGCAGGCTTCCCACCAAGCAGGGAGCCTGATCCCAGGCTTGATCCCACCTGAGCCAAAGGCAAAGGCTTAACGCTTAATGACTGAGCCACTCAGGTGCCCCTGTACAATAATGTCTTTTTAAAGGAATGTGTTTGAACAACACTCACGGTCGTTGGAATTTTTATTACCAAAGAAAATACGTACCTTTAATAAATAATTTCTGTGTCTTAGTTTTCTCCTCTCCAAAATAACCAAATTACATTATGCCATCTCAAGCCTGCTGCAACTGTAAAGGCACGGTGCCATGTTCCCAGAGGTTTCCCTCCCCAGAGCCATCCCTAATTGGACAGTACTTCTCTCAGAGGCTTCCTGCTTCCGGTCTCCTCTCTAGGGAGCTGCTGCCTTCTCTGAGGGCTGCTCCTCTATGCCACAGGGACCGTAAACAGTTTCTGCCCTGACTATGCCTTCTCCTCCTGAGGTGGCTGAATCATACGCTACCCCTTCCTTCCTCCCATTTGGCCAAGATAGTTATGTTCCTGAAATAATACCATTTGCCACTTGGCATAATAGCCTTTGCTTCCTCCTCAGCCACCTCGACCATCTCTACTCTAACTTGGGGAAGCTGGACCTTTCTTTGATACCATTTTACCAGTTGTCTTTTTTTAAAGATCTTTCCTCTAAAGGACTTATTTTCTCTATATAACACTCAGGAGTTCAGATCACTTTAAGCATTTTTAAGGGCAAACCAGATACTTTTTACACTTGCGAGATGTTTATTTGCAGAGCTATATAAATATAACACTCTCAGAATAGGACTTTTCGGGGTGCCTGGGTGGCTCAGTTAAGCATCTGCCTTAGGCTCAGGTCCTGGGGTCCTGGGATCAAGCCCCACATCGGGCTCCCTGCTCAGCAGGAAGCCTGCTTCTCCTTCTCCCACTCCCCCGGCTTCTATTCCCTCTGCTGCTCTCTCTGTGTGTGAAATAAATTTAAAAAATCTTAAAAAAAAAAAAAAATAGGACTTTTCTTGCCTCAAGGAACTACCAAAATGAGACATACATTCCATACCCCCCCACCAAGAGAATAGATCCAAAAACCTTTTCATAGCTCTTAGAATCCTTAGATCAATGACATAAGAGGAGTACAAGGGAGAGATTAGCAAAGAAATTTCCTTGAGGAGAGTTTTAAGTATTTAATCCAAACTTTTGGAAAAGGGGGTTGCTACCTTCTGGTGAAGGAAACTTTAAAGGAACCTCTCAGAGCTTTGAAATGTGTTTTCTGCAACTGTTTTGGCGGCATGCCAGGAGAGGCCTGCTGCACTTCCGAATTTGGTCAGCTCGGGAATGTGGCAATGTTTCCTGTGGACCAAATGTGGGCCATTCAAGGAAAGAGAGAGCGTGGGATAGTTCTGGATCCTGCCAGTAGGGCCTCATAGGTACAGAAAACCCTAGGAGAAAGAGACTGGATACTAGGGGCTAGGAAGAAGTCACAGAAGACAATTTCGAACTGAGGTGGGAACTATAGGAGAGGGATCTCAGTAGGGAATCTCCAAAGAGGTAATACAAGAGCCCAAGAGTAAGTCAGTTTAATCCTCTGCTAGGTACAGGGGAGGAGTAAAATTGCCACTGACCAGAGGTGTACAGGAGAGGAAAGTGAAACCAGAGGGACCATACCTCCTCCTCTACTGCTAGCTTCCAGCCCAAAGGAAGTCCAAGCTGGAAGTGAGGTAAGGTGAAGTCATCTTTGAATTTTGACTTATTACATAGGATTGGACATATTGCTTATTGAAATAAAACTGTTTTGCAACTAATCACGACTGGAAGTGGGTTTTGTTTTTTCTTGTCTTGTTTTATCTGTGAGTGGTCTAAAAATACATGGGTCCGACCAGTCTTCATCCTGGGGCACTGCCACTTCATATATTCCCACTGTATAAAGAAAGGACACAAAAAGTTATGTTTTTATCTCAATCCACATACCATGCTCATTCTACAAACTACTTGCATACACAGGAACTGTTTTTTCATTGGAATTTTCCTTGACAAAATATCCTTCTACCTTACTGTACAAGGAAATTTTTATTTCAGATTCCATTTTTGGGGAGGTGGAAGGCAAAGGGAGAGAGAATCTTAAGCAGGTTCCATGCCTGGTGCAGAGCTCCAGGAGGGGCTTGATTTTACCACCCTGAGATCATGACCTGAGCTGACATCAAGAGTTGGACACTTAACTGACTGAGCCACCCAGGTGTCCTGCATTATTTTTTTTAACTTTTTTTTTTTTTTTTTTAGAAAGCGCACAATCAGGGGGCAGCAAGAGAGGGAGAAGCTGGCTCCCCACCCAGCAGGGAGCCCTATGCAGGGCTCAATCCTAGGATTCTGAGATCATGACTAAGCCGAAGGCAAAAGCCCAACCCACTGAGCCACCCAGGCACCCCTTCTCTAACACTTGAAAAGAAATTTTATTTATTTATTAAGTAATCTCTATACCCAACATGGGGCTTGAACTTACAACCCAAATATCAAGAGTCACATGCTCTACCAACTGAGCCAGCTGGGCACCCTGTTACTTTTCTTTTTTCTTTCTTTCTTTCTTTCTTTCTTTCTTTCTTTCTTTCTTTCTTTCTTTTCTTTCTTCTTTCTTTTTTTTTAAAGATTTTATTTATTTATTTGACAGAGAGAGAGATCACAAGTAGGCAGAGAGGAAGGCAGAGAGAGAGAGGGAAGAAGGTTCCCTGCTGAGCAGAGAGCTTGATGTGGGGCTCGAACCCAAGACCCTGAAATCATGACCTGAGCTGAAGGCAGAGGCTTTAACCCACTGAGCCACCCAGGTGCCCCACTTTGCTTTTCTTTTATGAATATACAGCATTACAAAATTTCAGCTAATTACAGCCTACTAAATTTTGCAACCAACCCAGAACTCCAAAAAAGGCCGAATATCTGCCTGAATGACTGTTGTCTCCTTATCATTTAGCTTTCCTAACCACTTTTCTAAAGGGTCCTCTGCCCCCATATTCTCCATCACTTCTTTGTTTTTACAGCACTTATCACTACCTGAAATTGCTTACTTGTTCCCTGTCACCCTCCAACACACACACACACACACACACACACACACACACACACACACACACACACACACACACCCTATGTACACACAACTGAAATCTGTTGGAGCAGGGTCCTTTGTCATTTTCCACCTATCTCCTGGACCTGGACCTGCTTCTGGCACACAGAGGTCACTAAACAGGTATTTGGCTCAGGAGAAAGGACATTATATCATCAGTAGAAATGAAAGGAAACCATAGAATTTCCAGATAACCTTCCCAAAGCATCTTTCCTAAATTCTCCATTCCTCAATGCCTGATCTTTGCTGAATCCTTAGAGAACTGCCTTTATTCGCAACACTCCACTGAAATCAAGTTTATGGAAAGTAAACACCCAAATTTTGCCAAATCTGGAAGTCTTTATTTTTAAAGATTTTGTTTATTTATTTGAGAGAGTATGTATGTGCATGCACACACACATGAGGTGGGGGGAGGGGCAGAAGCAGACTCCCTGCTGTGCAGGGAGCCTGACTCAGTGCTGGACTCAGGACTCAGCGTTTTATTCTAGGACCCTGGGATAATGACCTGAGCCAAAGGCAGATGCTCAACTGACTAAGCCACCTAGGGGCCCCTGGAAGTCTTTGTTTTTAAAATCTTCATTCTCAAAAAAACAAAAACAAACAATAAAATCCTTCATTTATTTTGCCGGTGATTAAGTGCCCCCTCAAATAATCCCCTTTCTTTGATGACTCAACCCTGTCCTAGTTCATAGCCTAATTAATTCTGCAACCACGGGAGTCAACTGTCAACTTCAACCGCATGTCTTGTTTCAACGGCACCTCTAACATGCCCTGCCACATAGTAGGTACATTACCATGCACATTATATGTTGAACAAATGAATGAACCACTCTCTCTAATCTACAGACTTCTCCCCAAATCCTTCTTTGAGCCACTCTACATTGTCTTTATTCTTGAGTTTGTATATTTTCAAACAGTTTCAACTGTCAAGGATGACTATTGAAGTTACTCAGTCAAGAAATTGCATTCTTTTCTCTCACCATCATCTATCTCTGTGTAAACTATCTTTACCATTCTAACCCTTAAAATCCCTTTCCCAACTCTATGTTCACCACTTCCAGTGTAGAGCTCGAGCCCAGACTTCTGGTCCAACGGCCAC
This sequence comes from Ailurus styani, assembly GCA_002007465.1. Taxonomy (NCBI): domain Eukaryota; kingdom Metazoa; phylum Chordata; class Mammalia; order Carnivora; family Ailuridae; genus Ailurus; species Ailurus styani. The sequence continues at coordinate 9,092,526 of LNAC01000007.1, forward strand.
CAGGTTTACTCAATTCTTCCTGAACACCTCCTCCTGATGTCCCACAGGCATTGCAACCAAACCAACTTTGGCATTTTCCCTCTTGCCTCCATTCTATTCTACTCCATCTCAGTGAATTGCACAAACCACCTCTTTGGCCCGGTCAGTAACCTATCATCCAAGACTCCTATCTTCCTGATAACCTATTTTTTTTTAAAGAATTTTTTTGAAGGCTTTTATATATTTACTTGAGAGAGAAAGAGGGAACACAAGCAGGGGGAGTGGGAGAGGGAGAAGCAGGCTCTCTGCTGAACAAGGAACCCAATGTGGGGCTTAATCCCAGGACCCTGGGATCATGACCTGAGCGAAAGCAGACGCTTAACAACTAAGCCACCCAGCACCGCCTCCTGATAATATTTTTGTACATATGACCTCATGGAATCCTCATCCAGGCTATGTTACAGAAGGAAATGGAGGGCTTAGAAGCTCCCTTTGGTTCAAATTTCAGGTATTCTCATTAGAGACCTTCCCAATACACCAGCACCACTGCCACTACCTCAGTCCATGTCCTCATGATTTTCACATAAACTTCACAACCTGCTGCCTGATCTTCTAGCTTCAAGACTCATGACATCCACATCACCACCTTTTTATTTATCTTGTTAGTGAAAACTAATCATGCCACTGCAGGGTTGAGAACTTCAAAGATTTGTCATTACCTTCAGGCTGAAGTCCAAACTCCTTAGCTATGGTACTTCAAACCTTTCATTTGTCCAGCTTATCCTTCCAGATTCTTCTCTTGCCAAACCTCTCCCTTTCTCCTGACCTGACAAAACTACAGTATCTGTGGTTAAAGGGTCGGGTAAACAATACATGAGGCATGAAGCACTCAAAATTATTTCCGGATCTCATTTCAACAACACATTGGTGATACTAGTCCGGTCTTGAGTACCCTCTGCCCAAGAAACACAATTTTCTCCCCAGTTCAATAGGGTAACTGAGCTGAATGGGTGAGGTGTACTTTTTACTGTCTTAATATAATTAAGTGGGACATCTTTTGTCAGATTGGGATCCACTGCCCAAACCTCAACCAACACTCAGGACATCATCAGATACATCAGACAAGACATGAACTTTCTGCAAATCATGACTCATTTGAATCCACCTGTTTGCTCTCTATTCTAAATGGGCTGACCCAGCCCCATCTCTTTCCAATTGCTTCTCCCTGGGCCTTAAAATCAATTTAACTGATCGGGGTGGTTTCATTTGGCCCATGAACCTCCTGTGTTCTTGGGGGGGGGGAATTATCATAGCACCAGAGTAATTTTCCAAACTTACTTTTGTGCTAAGGGCCACAGGCACTGGCAAATGAAGTCAGCTCACTTACACTCAGTAAACACAGGCCTTTGTTAATGCTTCACTGCCCACCTGCCCCCTTACTCTTTGCACCAATGCTTTTCCTGACCCAGAATTCAGTAATTTCACAGGTGTTCAGGTCAGTGCCCATTTGCCCCACAGCCTATTTATTCCATACATATCTTAGAGGGTCCCTCCATTATTCAGGAACCATTAGTGACACTGGAAGATTTCAGAAAGATGTTGAGAGCAAATCAGATTATTCAATTCTCTCAAGTATAGCTGAGCCTTGAACAATGCAGGTGTTGGGGCACCAACACCCCAGGCAGTCAAAGATGCACACAATAGTTTCAACTCTCCATAACCTAGTCTACTGTTGACTGTAAGCTTTACTGGTTAACAGTCAACACACATTGTGCGTGTGTATGAATAAATACACTGTATTCTTACAATAAGCTAGATAAAATGTTAAAATGATGGAGTTTATAGTACTGTACTGCATTTATTTAAAGGCCAGGCCCCAGGAACCATGCTCTAATGATACATGTCTGAGTGCAGAGCTGTCACTCTAGCCTCACCCTGGGAAGCTCAATGTGTTTAGATAAGCTGGGGATCCCCCAAGTGAATCTAAGCCCTGATCTTAAGGATGGGTTAGAAACTAAGGAAAAAAAGGGTGGTGCCTGGGCAGCTCAATCACTTAAACATCCCACTCTTGATTTTGGCTCAGGTCATATCAGGGTATTGAGATCACTCAGTAGGGCATCTGCTTGAAATTCTTTCCCTCTGCTCCTCCCCCTGCTCACGCACACCCATGTTTGCTCTCTCAAATAAATGAATGTTTAAAAAGCAGAGGCAGGACTTAGCTAGTATCTTGGTAAAGGACTGTAAGGTGCAGTAAAGTTAAGGTTGGCAAGGCACTGAAGATCATGAAAATCCTTTACAGGTCAGGTTATCAATGGGAAGCTCCAAATTAGACAGCACTTGGCCACTTTATTTTATGGTGACTGTTCTTACACTTGTGCTCCACTTAATCTGTTCTCACTCAGCAGTCCATGTCGGCCTTGTCTCATTACAAAATACTGGGAACAAACCACCAGAACTGTGAAAGCATGGCAGAAGATTTCAGAGCCCTTTAACACAGAAAAACCAATGATCATTCAGTTGAGGGTTAAAGAAACTCTAGTGGGGACCTATTTATCATTGCCTTTCATCTACAAATGTTAAGCTTATGTATTTGGCTTTCCTTTACCTTGTACTCAATCCGCTGCATTTGCATGTGGCCCAACTTTCTCTTAACCCATCCCACTCCAGGGTTTTTGACTCACACCTAGCGAGTAGCTTCAGATATTCAGCCGGCCACCTTAAATCGCACACGAGACTATATGCTAGATACCAAGCAAGCATTTTGGAGACCAGAATGAGTTAGAAATCACCTTTCCAAGACAACTCAGTTATTATCCCTCATACTCCAAACCCTATCACATAAGACTGATGACCACTCCCCAAATTAATAGACTACAGCAGATGAATGTCACTAAAAGCAATTATGCTTTTTCATTTACTCAAACATTTAAAAAAAAAGTTTTACTTAAGTCTCTATACCCATGTGCGGCTCAAACTCCTGACCCTGAATTCAAGAGTTGCATGCTCCCCCCAACTGAGCCAGCCAGGTGCCCCAACTCTTAAAATCGTAAATACCCGTATGTATTATGAGTTCTGCTGTGCTCTTACTGATTCTTTCTACCATCTTCCAGTGTTACCTGCTTGAAGGAATCCTGGAATTCTGCTTGTTTCTTAATGTCTTATGCGGTATCACAACCCAGTTCAAAAGCTAATGCTCCAGAACAGTCACTTAACAAGTAAATCTAGTAATATGTTCTACCATCCCCAATCCTACTGGCAACTCACTGATACAACAAGGCTATTAAAAATACCTTAGCACACCAGATGTTTTTTTAAAACCAGTTTATTGTGAGACTAATCACTGAAATCCTTAAGATGAACTGGATGCTGCAACAGTTGCCCTCTTGGGCTTAGGTGTTGTTCCTTCACGGAATCCATGCCTGCATATTAAAAATGAAAACCAGTTACTTCAGCAACAATATACACATTTCAATTTTTATTAATACAGATTTAAATGAGCTTATCTCAGTTAAATGCTGAAATCAGTATCAAATTCATATGTTCAGACATTTATTTTTTCAACATCACCGATAAGCTGCAATATTTTATTTGCTTCCTCTGCTTCAAGATACCAGTTTTAAACACTTAATTGCAACTGGAAAAAAGGTCAATATATTTTGTTGTCCCTATCACCAGGCCAGTACTTCTCTCTTGCTTATTAAGAGACCCATTTGTGAAAACAGGTCCATAGGCTATCAGGCAGAGACTCTAAGTACTCTCCTTTAGTCAAGGCAAAACAAGGAGCACGTTTCATCACTGACATTTTCTAAACTGCTTAATTATGCTTTACATCTGAACTCCTTTAATATACATACACACCCTAAAGAGAAACTGTACTGTTATCCCCCTTTTAAAGCTTTGTGAATTGAAGCACCAGAAGGTTAGCCTGGTTTCAGTTCATGCTCAGTCCACTCAATACAAATAATGCTTTTAAGTGCAAAGGTCTCCTCAGGACACAGACACATCTAAGGGTGTTGTGTTTACAAAGCCCCAAAATGCCTTGTGTTCTTTTAAAATTAGAAAATCCTGAGTTGAGGGGGCAAGGCCAGGGATTCTGGGAAGTATCACACAGCACAGGACAGTCTCCCCAACAAATTATCTTAATTGAAACCTAAATGACTGATGCCCTAAAAGACATGTTAAAATGCAGTTTCTCTGTAAGCTGAGGCTGAAAATCTACATTTCTAACTCTAGAGCCTGACTTTAACAAGAAAGAGACTTTTCTTTCTATACAAATGCAGTAACTATGACAGTTTTCTATAGCAGATTTGCTCAAAAACACAAAAGTAAAGGCCCGACCCCAGACCTCATTCACCACTATCGTCTTGACAAATTTTGGTGAAAAAGTGAGGTGTGGCCTAAGAAATATTATTACATTTTGGGGTATCTAGCTCAAACCGCACTCTAAACATTTATAACTTATACTGTTGCTCGCTGAGAGATTAGATTAACTGGTTTGAAGGTTATGGTGGCAGCAGAAAAAAAAAACAACCTTCCAACACTTGCAACCCCGCTAACGGGGGTTGTATCCTCATTTTACAGCACATCAAGGAGGTCCTTCTCCAAGCTCACAGAACCAATTACAACGGAAACACAAAAAACAGTACCTGAATCTGCGGTATACAATTTTTAGGTGCCTCATCCGACCGGTCCCAGTGGTGTTTCGTCTTTTAGCCTTGGCACTCCAGTTATCTAAAACGCACATTCAGTAAGGTTCTAAATGGTTTTCCCCACCTACATTAGAGGCACCGTTGGTCAATACACCTAGAGTGCCACCCTTGTTTTTTAAATCCACTTCATCCGCATGCAGATGCACTTTTACCTAAGTACCAACTGAAGTCCCAAGCCATGCCCACTTTCCTGCAACGCACACAAGACACTACCGACATCCGTCCCGACACCGGACACACAGAGGGCCTGAAACACGCCGCACTTACACTTTCTCTTGCGCTTGGCAGGATAGCCGCATTTGCCGCAGGTGGACTTCTGAAGGTGGTAGGCCTTCGAGCCACAGCGGCGGCACAACGTGTGCGTCTTATTGCGACGCTTTCCAAACGATGACGTCCCCTTCGTCTGCAAAGCGGAGAAACGATTTTGAGATCCAGCGATTTCGACACATATCCCGTCATTTTCAGGAAAAGAAATTACTAAGACTTAAAGATAATTAAAAAGAAACGTTTAGAGACAATCTAGGGCGGAAACTGTGGCGGAAGTTCCTAGCTTCTTAAATGCTCCATCAGAAACCGCTACCAGCACTTCGGGTTATCTAAGGGCTTCTACAGGGACTGCTCTAATTTGAAATCGGCTACATTCTTTAAAGGGGAGGAAGAGAAAAAAGACAAGCCGCAAAACGAAATAACGTGGTGGTTTTCCTCCCTACCCCGACCCCCAAACCTAAGAGCTCCTGTAAGTCCTCACCAACAATGAATTTTTTTGCTTACAGAGCCAAACACTCGCAGACCACGCTTCTTCCTTCAGTTCTCATCCGAGGGCAAGGCTTCTCCAAGGATCAAAAGAAAACAAGGGACCTAGAGTGGCTCCTGCTCCACGGCCGTAGACTCAGCATCCCCAAGTACAGTTAGGAGCCATTCTTCCGGCTCTTGAGGGCCACCGCATGCCCCTTTCCTACCCACCCGCTCCCTCTATCAGGAACCTCGCCGGTCCCCTCAGGATGGCAGAGAGCGCGACGCAGAAGACGAGGATGGACGGCGATACGAAGAACCATTGGAAACAACTCACCATCTTGTTTCAGCAGCAGGCCCCCAAAGAGGCCGGAAGAGGAGGCACTTCCGCTATATCGCGCTCAGGAACTTCCGCCCAGGGAAGCACTTCCGGCGAGCGCCGTGCACCGTTCTTAAACGTCCGTCGCTGCCGTGTGGGTGGGGTCTAGAGGAGGATCCAGGGCCAGGCAGGGCCAATAGGGATTTCGGCTCTCGGCCGGCGGGAGGGTTCACAGCGTCCTCGCGTCGGAAAGGGCTTATTTTCGCCGGACCCGCCTGGCCTGAGAGCTGCCTAGGCACCACAAGCTGGTTGTTTGTGATGCCTCTCCTGCTCCCCCGCCTCCCTGAGTGCTTAGATTTGTGGCCACGTCGCGGATTTCGGTCCCAGAGCTGGTGGGGAACCTGGGGGGTACCCGTGCCGAGTCCGCGCTCCCGGCGTGTGGTTCGGGATGGGACTGGAATCCCGATCTGGGAGAAACTGGCTCCTCCAGACCCCTCCTCACCCCAGCTAGAAGCTTTTGGCTGCTGCTGGTTCTCCGAGAGGTCGCCGGCGGTACGGAAGCACCCACTGGCCCCTGAGGAGCTGGGATCCGAATCGTTTTTTTTTTTTTGTTTTGTTTTAATTTATTTATTTGACAGATTACAAGTAGGCAGAGAGGCAGGCAGAGAGAGAGAGAGAGAGAGAGAGAGAGAGAGGAGGAAGCAGGCTCCCCGCCGAGCAGGGGAGCCCGATGCGGGGCTCGATCCCAGGACCCTGAGATCATGACCTGAGCCCAAGGCAGAGGCTTTAACCCACTGAGCCACCCAGTCGCCCTGGGCTCCGAACCTTAAAAAGAAAGGCGATTCATGTGTTTTCCTAACTGTAGTAGTTTAGAGGTAAATATTTTGATCTAAAATTTAAGTATGCTAAATCACACGTTGCATCTTTGGATATAGTTTTCTTTACCCCGATGTGAGGGAATCCGATTCGGCCCCTTTAGGTAGGGCCGGGAAGTCTGTACTTAAACCCCTTCTAAACAGGTTCTAAATTGGTGGTTTCCAGATCTCCTTGATAGACAGTAATCTGATTGTAACCTCTCACCCAGCAACGTCCCCACCCTCACAAAACAACAAAAAATCCAAACATTTAAGAGTTAATAGGGAGAAAGATCCCAAATAGCCATGTAAGGTGCTTACATTCTACGTAAACCGAGAATTCTTTACCTGTCACATGTGAAATACTAGCAAAGGAGACAGAGTAGCCGGTGGCGGAACAAAATGAACCCTAGAAATGGATAGGGGATAAAGAGGAGGCCACCCTGGGAGTGCTTGGACCAAACTGCAATTCGGGGGGCTTGCTGGATTAGGTGCTGTATTAGTTTCTTACTGCTGTTTATCAAGTTACCACAAACTTAGTGGCTTAGAACAAAACAAGCTATACTGCTTTTTAAAAATTTTCATTTACTCAAGAGGAATAAATTCTAGGGATCTGTTGGACCTCATTGTGCCTATAGTTAACAATACCGTGTATGTACACTTAAAGTCTGTTAAGAGGGTAGATGTCTAGTTAAGTGTTCCTAACCACAATTAAAACACACATTACAGTTCTGGTCAGAAGTCTGAGATTGGTCTCGTTGGGCTCAAATAAAAAATGTGAGGGCTGCATTCTTGGAGGCTCTGAAAGATCTGTTGTCACCTTTTCCAGCTTCTAGAGACTGTCAGCATTCCCTGGTTTATTGTCTCCTTGCCTCTTCAAATCCAGTAATAGCCTCCTATCACACCCTTCTGCCTCTTCAAATCCAGTAAGAGTCTCCTGTCACACCCTTCTGCCTCCCCTTTGAGGTACATTTAGTCAAAACTCTTACCTAAAATTTAATTTTTAGTATTATATACTTTCTTAATCTTTTTTCAACCTCAGGGAAAGCAGAGTTGAATTAATCATTATCCTTGATTCTTAATACATCCTCAACATTGGTCCATGCGGCATTGGTCCCTGCCTATACTTACATATTTAATTACCTTTAATAATATAGTAAAGACCTATAAATTCATCCCTGGATGATAGCCTATGTCTAACTCCATGATCTTCCTGACCCCGTATACCATCTTATTCCCAACCTCTCCTGAACCTAGGTAACCAACTTTCTTAACTTCATATTCATTGTTTCCTTACTTTTAATTTTATATAATTTTTTAAAAGATTTTATTTCTTGAGCAAACTCTATATTCAATGTGGGGCTCGAACTTACAACCCTGAGATCAAGAGTTGCATGCTGTACCGACTGAGACAGCCAGGCAACCACCCTTTATAAAATTTTAATGACTCCATGTATATTCCTAAAATGTGTGTATATGTGTGTATGTATTTAAGTTACATTCAACTTTTAAAAAGGGTATCATGCTGTACATAATCTTTTGTACAGCAAAAGTTTTCCTTTTATATTTTTGAGGTTTTCCTTTTATATTTTTATGATTATATTATGGGTCACTGAAGTTCATTCTTTTTGAATGGTGTATACTTTTACATGAAATACTATAGTTTATCTAGTATCCTGTTGAAGGTTATTTAGATTGTTTTGAGGTTCTTGTGAACTATGGAACCATTTACCATTTATATGGTAAATAAAGACCAACTAGGGGTGCTTGGGTGGCTCAATCGGTTAAGCAGATGACTTGGTTTCCGCTCAGGTCCTGATCTTGGTGTGGTGGGAGAGGCCCTGTGTCCTGCTCTGTGCTCAGCATGAAGTCGGCCTGGGATTCTCCCTCTGCCCCTCCCACTCATGTGCTGTCTCTCTCAAATAAATAAATCTTAAAAAAACCAAAAAAAAAAAAAACAAAGACCAGCTAGATAGTTAAAAAAAAAATTCAGGGGTGCCTGGGTAGCTCAATCAGTTAAGTGCCCTACTCATGGTTTCAACTCAGGTCGTAATCTCAGGGTCGTGAGATCAAGCCCTGAGTAGGGTTCTGTTCTTAGCACAGAATCTGCTTGTCTACCCCACCCCCAACCTTGCATGCACATGTGGTCACACTCTCTCAAAAAAATAAATAAAATCTAAAAAAATAAATAAAAACTGAACTCTGCTAATAGAAATAAAAAATGTAAACTATTAAAATATGCAGTAGTGTTGGGGCACCTGGGTGGCTCAGTGGGTTAAAGCCTCTGCCTTGGACTCAGGTCATGATCTCAGGGTCCAGGAATCGAGCCCCACATTGGGCTCCCTGCTCAGCAGGGAGCCTGGTTCTTCCTCTCTCTCTGCCTGCTTCTTGCCTACTTATGATCTCTCTCTGTGTGTCAAATAAATAAAAATCTTTAAAAAAATATGCAGTAGTGTTTAAAGTACAAAGTATGAATCCCTGTGTAATCATATCCCCAAAGATAACCAATGCTATAATTGGGCAATCTCTCTCTTGTCTTCTTTTAAGTATATATCTATATATACATTTTATATATGTACATTATACACATTTTAATTTTTTAAACAAAAGTGAGATCTGTAATTTTGTCTTTCATAACAATATATCATGGATATCACTAGTTGTCAATATACGTAGACTTACTTCATCCTTTTATTTCTTTCTTTCTTTTTCTTTTTATTTTATTTTATTTTATTTATTTATTTGACAGAGAGAGATCACAAGTAGGCAGAGAGAGGAGGAAGCGGGCTCTCTGCCGAGCAGGGAGCCCGATGCGGGCCTCGATCCCAGGACCCTGAGATCATGACCTGAGCCGAAGGCAGAGGCTTTAACCCACTGAGCCACCCAGGCGCCCTCTTTATTTTTCTTTAAGTAAACTCTACCCCCCGATGTGGGGGTTGAGATTGTGAGCCTGAGATCAAGAGTCTCATGCTCTACTGACTGAGCAAGCCAGGCACCCTGTTTCAACCTTTTAAACTATTCTTTTTTGTTTCACTGTTGATGTATCAACATTTATTCCACAAATCCCCGATTGATGGAAATCTTGGTTATTTTAAGTTTTCTGCTATTATAAGCAATGTCATCCAGGTTCTTGCACTTCTATCTCTGGGCATTTGCCTGATTATTTCCTTAAGATAATTTCCTAGAAGTGAAATTGCTGGATTGAATGGTGTAAATTTGTATTTTTATCTATCTGTATGTGTGTATGTATGTATTTATTTCTGCCTATTGCCAGATTTCTCTCCAGAAAGAGTTAGTCAGTTCACATTCTTATCACAAAGAGAGCTCAGAAGAGGGAACACCTAGTCCAGACTGAAGCTCAAGAGAGATTTCTCAGAGGAATTGACTCTGGCAGAGTCAAGATGAGACTGACTCAAGTCATCAAAAGAGGAGATAGACAATCTATAGGCAGCCAGGCTGGTGGGCTCAGGGCTAGATTTCCACACTGTCTTGACCTGTTTGTATCCCCTCTCTTCAATGCTAGGCATCTTTGACCTGTTTAATCTTTGTCATTTTTTTTTAAACTCGTATTTATTTACTATTGGAACAGTTTCATAACCCACTTCCTGGTGTAGAGGACAGAAGAACAATGGCTGCGGGGAGTGTTCCTTCCGAGATCATAGAAAGAGAACGAAAAAAGTTCCTTGAAATCCTCCAGCAAGATCCTGATTCTGTCTTAGATACATTAACCTCTCGGAGGCTGGTTTCTGAGGAAGAGTATGAGACTCTGGAGAATATTACAGATCCACTGAAGAAAAGTCGAAAGCTGTTAATTTTGGTACAGAAAAAGGGAGAGGTGAGCTGTCAGCATTTTCTCAAGTGTTTACTCAGTACTTTTCCAGAGTCAGCTACCATTTGGGGCTTACAGCATGGTAAGTTGGATTTCTATACTTTTTGGAGGGTGAGAGGGACAAGGCAGATTTCCTGAAAAAAGAAAGTGATTGCCTTTTGTTTTCATTCGTCTATCTCCCAGAGATAATTTTCACTGAAATATGATAGAGGGTAAAATTGTCCAGGATTTTAAAAGCAGGGAAAAATGTATCTTATTGGTTTAAGGGATTCATGATTTTTTGTTGAAACTGTCTGTATCCAATACTTGCAGGGTTGTTTTTTTTTTAGTGCTAATATAAATGCTAATACAAACTGCTTACTATTCAGTAAGTAAATTCATGGTATTTAACAACCCCAAGGCCAAATGCTGCATTTTTCACTTAGTATAACCATTTCAGAAATATCAGAAAAATGATACGTGGTGGATCAGTAACTTCATTTTTTTCTGTGATAAGAATGCCAGCAGAAGCCTACTTTTCTGGAGCAATTCAAATGCTAATTATTTTTTTATTCTTTTAAGATTTTAGTTATTTATTTGACAGAGACAGAGAGACAGAGAGAGAGAGAGATACTAGTAGGGAGAGTGGGAGAGGGAGAAGCAGGCTTCTGATGTGGGGCTCTTTCACAGGACTCTGGGATAATGACCTGAGCCAAAGGCAGACACTTAACCCACTGAGCCATCCAGGTGCCCCTCAAATGCTGATTCTTCAATATTTAAAGATATTTCATGGCAGGGGCACCTGGGTGACTCAGTGGGTTAAAGCCTCTGCCTTTGGCTCAGGTCATGATCTCAGGGTCCTGGGATCGAGCCCCGCATTGGGCTCTCTGCTCATCGGGGAGCCTGCTTCCTCCTCTCTCTCTGCCTGCCTCTCTGCCTACTTGTAACCTCTCTCTCTCTGTCAAATAAATAAAATCTTGAAAAAAAAAAAGATATTTCTTGGCAGATGAGGGAGTAATTCTTCCAGAATGGATTTTTTTAAAGCAATTTTGTAGAATACCACTAGAGGCAGGTGTAGCTCCTTTTTCTAAAAGTCTAAAGAATATTAAAGATTATTTTAAGAGATATTAGAGATGTAGAGGCTCAGATAAAAAGGTTAATGTTAATGGTCTCTAATGTAGGACAAGACCCATATGTTTAGAGAAATAGATATTATTATTTCTGGGACTTACTATTCCAAATTAGAGCTATTTGTTTCCTGATTAGAAATTATTAGGGTCAGATTTCATTAGCAACTACCCTAGGAAATCTTGAGTTGGCTTTGGGTCACAGTAAAATCACAAGTAAGCACTATTCATAGATTCACATTTTCTGTTTCGCTCATGTACTCTTCGAGTTTGCTATGAAGAACTCAAACTTTTGAGCAAGGTAGGAATGTGATCTGATTTTTTTTTTCCCAGTGAGAGAAAGAAGCCAGTTGACTTGTTATTTATGTGGGAGATGCTAGGTATTCCCATCCTCCAGTTTTGAAATAAAGAAGAGAGATGATGCTTTGAGGTCTTGGAAACTCAAGTTATTATAAAATTTCTTTTCATTAATTTGGAAAAACGAAACAACCCCTCTCTCAACTTTCTTGTTCTTTTCAGAATTTTTAAAGCATGAGAATACAGAACCTCCTCAACCTATAGGGGTAAGCAAGAATTCAGAAGATGTTTTTTCCTCTGGAGAGCAACAGCCTGAGAATCCTGAGATCACAGTGTCCTTCACAGAGAAAGAACACCTGGATATGGGAACCTCTGAATCCTTTGGGGACAAGAAAACTAGTCATAAAGAAACTGCTTGGACCTCCAGGGAAAATGAGAAGGAATACAACACATCCAAAGTCATATCACCACATTCAGTTGAGAGCACTGACTATGAAATTCCAGCAACTATTGTATATTTACAGGATGGACAGAGATACGAGGAGCCAGATGATTCTTTGTACTTAGGAGAAGAGGATTATCTGGAATCTCTTGGATACTCTGAAGATGCAGAGCCCGCTGTGGAAGAAGAGGATTATAATGACTCAGAGTGCAGTGTTTATGATGGCGAAGAGGGCTCTGCATATTCAGAAATCATGCACTTCTCTGATGAAGAACAGGGCTATGAGGATTCAGAAACTGGCATGTCACTGGAGGAGGAAGAGGATGAGGACAAGGAGGAGAAGAGGATTGAAGGTGTGGAAATGATATGCGGTAGTTGGGCAAAAACTTATTTTTTTTAAGATTTTTTTAAATTTATTTACTTGACAGAGAGCAAGATCACAAGTAGGCAGAGAGGCAGGCAGAGAGAGAGGAGGAAGCAGGCTCCCCGCTGAGCAGGGAGCCCGATGTGGGGCTCGATCCCAGGACCCTGAGATCATGACCTGAGCCGAAGGCAGAGGCTTGAACCCACTGAGCCACCCAGGCGCCCTGGGCAACAACTTATTTTTAGGTTTCCATGCCATCATGGGGAGAAGGGGTGAGGAAAGGCACCAGACGTCAGCAAAAAAGCAGCTACTCAGAGATTCTTTATGCCTCCCTAACCTGGAATTTCCTTAGAGGAGGGCGTTGACAGAGAGGAAGATCCAGGACATACACAATGGTGGACAGTATAAGCAAAAATAAATACTGATTGTCAGCTTATAGGTTCCTGCAGTCACTTTCATGATACATATGAGAAGTTGTTAACCACTAATTTTACATGTTCCCTTCTATTGTTCAAGTTAAGCCTCTTAAGTCATTTTAGTGCCTTTGTGACCAATGGAATATGGAGGTTGTGGGCCTAACTATTGAAGTGAAAATCAGAGAGGAGCCTGTGATGAATGGATAAGATCCCAAAATATTGTTATTTGCCTTGATCTAGTCATAAATTGCCATCTTGGTAAGGGAAATGATATCAGTATCTTTAACTGGAAACTTTCTGAATGAAAATTTGAAAACGGAAAAATACTTCATTTGAAGAGATGTTGTCTATGAAAATAAATAACACCAAATTCTTTTTTTTTTTAAAGATTTTATTTATTTATTTGACAGATAGAGAGAGATCACAAGTAGGCAGAGAGAGAGGAGGAAGTAGGCTCCCCGCCAAGCAGGGAGCCTGATGCAGGCCTCGATCCCAGGATCCTGAGATCAGGACCTGAGCCGAAGGCAGGGCTTTAACCCACTGAGCCACCCAGGCGCCCAATAACACCAAGTTCTGAGTAGAGGAAGGAAAGGTAATTCTCATCTCCCATTCAGTTCAAATCCTGGGGATTCACCATCCAGTTCTAGGTAGGAGAGGAGTAATGTCCTCCTCATCACACCTTGTATTAGTTTGCTAGGGCTGCTGTAGAGAAGTACCCCAAATGGGGGAGCTTAAACAATAAACAACAGAAATGGGTTGTCTCAGTTTGGAGGCTAGAAGGCAGAAATCAAGGTGCCTATAAGGTTGGTTACTTCTGGAGGCCGTAAAGGAGAATCTGTTCCTAGTTTCTGGTGTTTTGCTGGAAATATTTGGCATTCTTTGGCGTGTAAAAGTAACCCTCTCATCTGCCTTCATCTTCACACTGTTGTCTCCCTGAGTGTGTTCCTCTATGTCCAAATTTCCCCCTTTTATCAGGAAATTAGTCATATTGGATTAGGGCCCACCCTAATGACCACATCTTAACTAATTATATCTGCAGTGACCCTATTTCCAAATAACATCACATACGGAGGTACTGGAGGTTAGGATTTCAACATATGAATTTGAGGGGTACATAATTTAACCCACAACACAAATCTTGTCCCACCCCCATACCTTCCCAGCCCATAATCATTTTTAGGCCTCATTCCTAGTTTTTATTTATTAACACATTTCATTTTTTATATAGGGTTGACTTGATTATTCATTGCATAGTATCATCATTATTCTGTGACAAACCCCTTTTGTCTGTTTATTCCATTTTTTCTTCATTCTCCATTCCTCCAGAGATAACATTCTAATTTTTTAAATAATTTTATTTATTTATTTGACACAGAGAGGAAGAGAGATCACAAGTAGGCAGAGAGGCAGGCAGAGAGAGTTGAGGAAGCAGGCTCCCTGCTGAGCAGGGAGCCCGATTCGGGGCTCGATCCCAGGACCCTGAGATCATGACCTGAGCTGAAGGCAGAGGCTTTAACCCACTGAGCCACCCAGGGGCCCCGGTAACATTCTAATATTATGATGTGTTTCTTGCATGTTACTGTTCGTTTGTAGGATCTTGTTTTCTCTATCAGTTATTTATTGCAACACTCGTGCTGCATAACAGAGCTTATCAAAAACAATAAGAGTGTCTTTAGTTCGCTAGGCTAGGCAGTTCTTCTGGTCTTTCCTGGGTTTATTTATGTGTCTATGGTCAGCTGCCTATAGCCTAGTCTGTCATCTCCTGTCAGGCTAGTCTAGACTTATTCTCAGCCTAGACGGGGCATGTTCTTATGGTGAGGACAGAGGAGTATAAGAGAGAGAGAAGGCAAGAGAGAGAGGGAGAGAGAGAAAGAGAGAGAGAGGAAGAGGCTTAGATTCAGAACTATCATGCCATCTCTATTAGTTTCCTAGGGCTCACCAAAGTACTACCAAGGGCGGCTTAGAATAATGGGAAATTTATTGTCTCTCGGTTGTGGAGGCCAGAGGTCTGAAGCCAGGGTGTTAGCAGGATCATACTCTCTCTGCAGGCATTAGGGGAAGAGCTGTCCCAGTCTTCTCTCCCTAGTTTCTGGTAGCCTTAGTTATTCCCTGGCTTGTAGATGACCATCTTCACTCTACGTGTCTTCGAATCATTTTCCTTCTGTGCGTGCCTCTGTTTTCAAATTTCCCCTTTTTGTAAGGATACCAGTCTTACTGGACAGGGCTCACCCTAATGACCTCATTTTAACTTGACCTCTGTAAAGATTTTATTTACAGATAGGGCCACATTTTTTTTGTTGTTGTTTGTTTGTTTTTGCGGGGTTGGGGTTGGGGAGTAGATATAGTTCAATCCATAACGTCACCACTACTGCCACATTCTGTTGGTCAAAGTATGTCACAAAGACAGTGCAAATTCAAGGACTGGGGAAAAATAGATACTACTTCTTACAAATAGTACAGAAAGCCAAAATGTATCCAGAAAGCCAAAATGTATCCAGAAAGCCATTAATTGGGGGTATTTTTTGCAATCAATCTAACACCTTTAGCAAAACAGGTCAAGAAAAGAGATGCTTAACCCAGTCGACTAAATCCCCCAGACACCCCTCTAATTTGTTAAATATCTTCAAAGAATCTTAGTTTTTTAGGTCTGTTTAGTTGCCAATTAACCTAACTGGACTCAAACTTGAAATTCTCCTTTTAGTGGGTGGCAGCTAAAATCTCTGATCATTTCTTTTTGCCTCAGCTGGGCTATTTTCATGAATTTTAAATCTATAAAAACGTATCAGGTTCTTGGAACACATGAGTGACTCAGTTGGTTAAGTGTCTGCCTTTAACTCAGGTCATGATCCCAGGGTCCTGGGATTGAGTCCCGCATCTGGATCCCTGCTCAGCGGGGAGCCTGCTTCTTCCTCTGCCTACTGCTCCCCCTGCTAGCGCACATGCTCTCTCTCTCTCTCTGACAAATAAATAAAATCTTTTAAAAAGTGTATTAGGTTCTAGATATTATTGCTTCTTAAATTTTTCTTTTTCTTTTATCCAGCTCTGTGCTTATTGATTGTATCATTGTTGTGGTGTATAAGATTTACTCTATTCCTTCTTGGTGGTATCCCAAATGAGCTCCATAGTAAGCCTGTTACTACCTTGTCAATACTAGACATCTTGGCCTGGGCTGTGTGAGTACTGGTTTTTGTGCTGAAGAAATCATGGAGTGTTGTCCAAAGACAACATAGGTGATAGGCAAGAGCAGGACCTAAAAACTTTCCTGCAACCTCTCCTCTCATTGCCTCCTCCGGGAACCCATTTTGCTAGCCTCAACTCCTCCCTCACCTTCTTACCCCAAAACATATTCAATTCAAGCAACTTTTAGACTTTGCCCAAGGATTTCTCAGAGTTACCTTTGTTAATTCTTAAAATCCATACTTTCTGCTCACTTCTGTTGTTCCTTCCAGGCTATTTTAAAAAAAGATTTATTTATTTGAGAGAGAAAGAGAGAGAGAGAGAGAGAGAGAAAGAGAAAGAGAGAGGGTGAGAGTGAGAAGAGAAGTGGAGGGAGAAGGAGAGAGAGACTCTCAAGTAGACTTCCGCTGAGCACAGAGCCCAATGCAGGGCTCAATCCCACAACCATGAGATCATGACCCGAGCCAAAATTAAGAGTTGGATGCTTAACTGATTAAGCCACCCAGGTGCCCCTCTTCTAGGTTATTTTGATAGGGGATCTAAAAATCTTATGCTAGATTGCCATCTACCAGGAGTAGAAAATGTTCTCTGGTCTTCTTTCTCTACTAAGCACAATTTCTGTATTCCCAAGAAGTGCTTAGGAGGTATATTAGAAAATGGGAGATCAGGAGAAATTAGGTACAACACATACATTCTGAGAAAAGTTTAATAGAAATAAAATCTTCCATTTCTCCAAACTTTAGCAAGAGATATATTTAAGAAAGAAATCAGTATCAACCTAGAAAATTCCTCACACATGTATGTCATGAAGGATTAACAGTGTTTTTCATTGCTGCATATAAACATTAGTCAAAAAATTGGGAAACCTAAATGATCATCAGTAGACAATAGTTAAATAAGTAATGGTCCACCTAAATCATGAAATATGATGGATTAGCTAAAATGACTTAAGTCAATCTCTGTATAAACTGATTTGGAAGAATTTGCAAAGAATACCATTAAGTGAAAAGAAGTTGAAGAATCACTTGTTTAGTATAATATTGTTTCTATAAAAATAAAATAGTATCCACTAAACCAAATGGTATATTTCTCTCTATGCATGCATACTTATGTACTTGCATGGAATAAGGATGGGAAGCAAACATACATAACACAGTGACATCTCTTAGAAGGAAAGTGGAATTGGCAGAGAGGTGAAAGGGAACTTTCACTTTATTTGTGTTGTTCCATCTTTTCGCAATGAAAATGTCAATTACTTATTTAATTTTTAAAACTCTGTGAAGGACGCTTGACTCTGAATGTGACATTCACTGAGTATCTTCTTCCCTACAGAAAGAAAAAACGTGTTTAAAGATGTCCTGTCATGTTTGAACATGGATAGGAGCAGAAAGCTTCTGCCAGATGTTGTTAAACAATTCTCCTTAGATCGAGGATGTATGTGGACACCTGAGACTCCAGGAGACTTAGCCTGGAATTTCCTGATGAAAGTTCAAGCTCTGGATGTGACAGCCAGAGATACAATCCTTAGACACAGGGTTCTGGGTGAAGATGGCGAAGAGGAATTGCTGACTGGAGTAGAGAATTTGGAAATCAGGGACATACAAACCATTCATCCGTTTGATGTTCTTTGTGCCTCTATGCTCTGTTCAGACAGCTCCTTGCAGCGTGAAGTCATGTCAAACATGTATCAGTGTGGATTTGCTCTTCCCCTGCTCCTGCCAGATGCAGAAAACAACAAAAGCATCTTAATGCTAGGGGCCATGAAGGACATTGTGAAAAAGTGGTCAGCACAGTCTTTAGGAGGGCCTACGGGGGACACAGAAAAGTTTCCGAAGATGCCTGTGATCTCCTTTGTGCGCCTAGGATACTGTAGCTTCTCCAAGTCCAGAATCCTCAACAGACTGCTTGGTCCTGCCCAACTGAAATCACACAAAGTCTTTCTCCATCAGGATTTTACTGTCCCAGTGCTTCCCCGGCAAATCTCTGATGGCCTGGTCGAGATAATGTGGCATTTTCCTGGGAGTGATGGTCTAAAGGAAAACCCTAGTTTTTTCCAAAGGCCTGTTGCTCTGGCCAACCTCCGTGGAGACGTAGAAAGTTTTTGGACACAGTTTGGTTTTTTGGTGGAAGTTTCCTCAGCTGTGTTTTTTTTCACTGACTACCTAGGTAAGAAGGAGTGGGACTTGCTAATGTTTTTAGGAGAAGCTGCAACTGAAAGATTCTACTTTGTCCTTAGTCCCCAGGCCCAGGAGAGTGAAGAGGCTCAGCTTTTCCAGAGGACTTTAAAGTTGAAGCCATCACAGCTACTGTTTTGGGAGGGGGAGGAGACTGGGGAGAGAGGGAAGAATATGGAGGATCTTCAAGCTGCTCTGCAGGAAGTGATGTCCTCTTCACTCAGACATGTGTCCATGGAGGACATGGGCTCCCTGGCCAGGGAGTTGGGAATCCAGGTAGACCAAGACTTTGAGAACGATCAGGGAATTTACAGTTCCCCTAGTGGAAGCCTGGCTGGAACAGCTAAAGATGAGAGACAACAAAGACACAGTCAGCCAGAAAGCTCATCTGAGAGCCCAGCTGAGACACTTGTAAGAGAGCCTGGGGCTAGCTGGAATCTTCAGAATTTCCACCGCACCCCAGTACTCATGCCTCATCAGGAAAACTCCTGTCCTTTACCAACCAGAATTGGAGGTCACTTTAATCATGTTTCTTTGAAAGCCCCCTGGGTTTTGGGTTCCCACTTTTGGTTAGAGCAGAGGTCCAAGTGGTTCCATCCCTGGCCTTTTCAGAAAACAAGGGACCATGGTCGAGGTAAAAGTTTTAGATTTCAGTACTTCCAACCCCAGAGATTTTACTCACCTGAAAGATTTATGAAATTTTCAAGAACTGCTTGGGGACATCGCATGGAGAAAACATTTGGGAGACCACCAAGACCTATGTCTCAGTGCGTACAGGCCTGGCATGAGAGACCACAGATAACAAGAGCTCCTGAAAGATCTGGGGCAGTGGTCTCCCACGTAGGTCACTTCCATTCCCTGGGTTTGCAGCCAGCAGGAACAGTTGGGAAGCCACAGCCTAAACAAGCCTATGCCCAGAGAATACAGCCGACTAGGGCAACTGGGAAACTTACAAAAACAACATCCCATATTGAAGGTCTTTATCCCCAGGCCTTTCAGCCAGCTGGAGCCATACAAAAACCTGTAAGACCTGCTTCCCAGCAAGGAGCCAAACTGAAGACACAGGATGGGTCTTCAAATCCAGCTTTCCAAATGGGATCCTATCCCAGGTCCAATAGCAAATGTTTACCTAGCTCCCAGTTTACATCCAACCAGCCCAAGGCATTCCAGGTCAAACAATCCCAACCTGTGCCCTCTCAACCCAAACCCACTCACACAAAACCCACTCATCCCTGGCCTTCCCAAGGTAAACGCTTTCCAGCCATACCCACTCAACCCCAGCCCTCCCAAGCTAAACCTTCTCCACCCAAACCCACTCAAGCCAAGCCATGCCCACCCCAGGCCTCCCAATCTAAGCCTTCTCAGCCCAGACCCACTCAACCCAAGTCATGTAGGACCAGTCCTTCACAGGCTAAGACATATAATCTAAGAGCAGGGCCCAAGAGGGCAGGGAAACATTAAAGTGCTTACTCTAGAGACCTATGAAATAAATCCTTTATCCAGGCCATTGCTATCATACGGAAACCTGAAGAAGAGTGGCTGTGATGGTAAGAGACTCCTATCATTAGCATGACAGAAAAAAAAAAAGATATGCACAGCCTAATGTATCATTAAAATATCTGTAAAAATTTTGTCTACCAAAAGGAAAAATATGAAAAGAATTAAGAATAGAATAAGGGAGTAAATAAATTAACTGAACCCAACCTTGAGCATTAGGTAATATATAACCTGAGTCTGAGAAATGGTGCTGTTGAGACCACCCCATAAAATAAAGCTCAGGCAGCCTCGGTGTTGCAAGAAAAACTACTCTCGATGTTGACTGCTCGAGATGTGTCTTGGTCAAAACTTTTTGGTTCAATATCAGCCACTAAGCAGATACTCTTGTTTGTTTGGGATGTTTAAATCCATTTACTTCTGATAACAGCTCAAGTTTGCTTGGATGATGTAATTCTCTCATTTGACCCTTACATGCAGAAATAATAAGCTAAAAACCAATGAAATAAATTATTTTGCACTAACTTGGGTCTGATTTGTGTATGTTTTATATTTAAAGTATTCATAATAGTTAAGGTAATTTGGTTTATTAAAAGATATGCTATCCTCATGATTTCAACTCAAAATGTATAATTGAATTTTTAATTTTAGAGTTACAAAGCTTGTAGAAAGCATTGCAATGTTTAAGAGAACTTAAGATTCACAAAATTTATAATTTTACTTTATTATTACTATCCTAAACATTTGGGTAAGTTCTGCCAGTTACAAGCATAAGTAAAAGGAATAGAATAGATTTAAACTGTTCAAGTGAAGTTTAATTAAGCTTGTAAATGATACCAAATATTGATAAAAGGCCACTTAAAGGTTGATGTTAAAATTCACTAGACATAGAAGTAAAATAATAAGATTTGTAATTTGGATTAAGACCTCTGGTTTTTGAATTTATCACTTTTATAAAATTAGTACTAATTTTAAGTACTAAAATAGTCCCACATTATCTTTTCTGGGTTAAAAAACTTTTTCACCTTCAGGATGCCAAGGGAAAAAAATCATATTGATAAATAAATGAAAAATGATCTTTGAATGGATAAAAAAGCTGTGGTCCATATATACAATGGAATATTACACAGCCATCAGAGAGGATGAATACCCAACTTTTATATCAACATGGACAGGTCTGGAGGAGATTATGCTGAGTGAAATAAGTCAAGCAGAGAAAGTCAATTATCATATGATTTCACTTACTTGTGGAACATAAGGAATAAAATGGAGGACTTTAGGAGAAGGAGAGGAAAAGTGAATTGGGGTAAATCAGAGGGGGAGATGAGCCATGAGGGACTATGAACTCTGAGAAACAAACTGAGGGTTATGGAGGGGAGGGGGGAGGGGAGATGGGTAAGCCTGGTGGTGGGTATTAAGGAGGTCACGTATTGCATGGAGCACTGGGTGTGGTGCATAAACATTGAATCTTGGATCACTGAAAAAGTAAAGTAAAAAAAAAAGAAAAATGATCTTTGAAAAGAATAACTAATTTCTGAGAACATTCTTATACTACAATAGGCATCCTTCATTTATGCATGTTTTAAACAATTAATATTGAGTATTTAGAGGGTGTTAAATCTCTAAATTATTGTAAGGATGAAGAAAGAAAGGACTATGAATGTAGATTTTTATCTTTATCTTTTCAAGAGAAAAAAGCATAACTAGTTCATACCTACCAAATCTTTGGTGTAAAACAGGAGTTTCTCAATGAGAATAATCTTTTTGTTGTTTAAATGATGTGAGCCGTCTTCATGGCACAAGAAGGTGAACCCCCACAGCAAGGCATGGGGCGCCGCCCTCCTGCAAGGCGAGGAGTATTGCAATGGGTATAGCATTAATCAACCCCTTCCAATTAAAAGCGGCTTGCAGCTCAAATAAAGCATATTAATATGAATGGTAAGAATAGACTAGATTTGTTAAGCATAGGTTGGATTTGCTATTTGTAGATCCCGTATTATTAATCAACATAAATATATATAATACAAACCTAGTTACTAGAAAAAACATAGTCTAACTATAAACAATTCACTTTTTCCAGATATAGTTAATTTACTCTTTCTATAGATAAACAGGCCCGAGTAGAGTCCGGGATGACTGCCAGAAATAGAGTCTGGCGCTATGCTGTGCCTCCCCCAGGACAAGCGGCATTTAGCCTTGGGGCTAAATGACCTTATGCAGGGCCCATAATTTTGTACAAGACTAGGAGTGACCATGGAAAAGAGCACAATACAGATAAACAGAACAGGCTTCGTCTATTAAGCCTCTGGGGAAAAAAACACCAGGTGCATCTACAAAGGTTCCTTTGACCAGTAAATAATCGTCTTGGTTATGTCTTTGGTCATCCTTTGTTACAATGTTATAAATAAAACACCCTGAGCCCTGAGTTTTCGGGAGACTCCTGAAACATCATCCGAGTCCATCTCCTCATTTTGTATCGCAGATGCCATCCTTTCCTTCGGGGACCCTGACTGTTGCTGGAGCTCGCTTCCAGCATTTAAATTTGGTTATATTTTTAAAAATCAATACTTCATGATATTTTTAAAAACATTTTTCTGAATCCCTCAAGATTCGTTCCTGGAGAACAGAGCTAGCTGGGTTCTTTGTCACCAACAGATTCTGTATCAGTCTGGATCTTGGCAATATGTAGATGGTACATTCAATTTGGACACTTTGAGGAGCATCTCATAAAGGGACTATTTACAAAAGGCTGGACAAGATGTAAAAACAGGGCAAAAGAGAGTGCAGCACCTTGGATCTAGTAAAAGTGAGGTACATTGCCAGCCCAAGATCCGAAGGGAGAGAGGGGGCAGTGCTTTCCCCAACCAGAAGAGCTGTGTGGGAAGGGTCTCGGGTCTGGTTGGTTGAGGGGGACGGCAGGCTGTAGTGATCCACAGGGAGCGGCTGCAGGGAATAAATAGCTATTTATTCCACACCTCTGATCTACCAGTGCATCCCCTTGCCAAAGCCAACCAGAAACCAGAGAAGAAGGAACTTACCTAGGCAGTTCATGCTGGTCAGTCTTTGGGTTCAAAGCAGGGTGGAGAGTGAATCTGGAAGGGCAAACAGATTCCACTTAGTAGATTTCTCCCTTTCCATTTCATTCTTCCTTCCTCCCCCCCTTTCTTCCTTCCCTTGCATCTATTTATTGAGCATATATTATGTGTGGGGCAGTGCAGTAGGACCTGAGAAGATATGAAAAGAGAGTGAGAAATCCTGCTACAGTTGTGAGATCCTATAAATCTGTTTCCTTTTTATTATAAAACTATAAGCTTATTATATATAGTTTCAAAAATGCAGAAATAGACAAAGAAGAAAGGAACATAAAAATAGTCCATAATCTCATAACTCAGAGTAACTGGCAATGTAGTCCTCTAACTCACTAATAACATGTTCATATATTTTTTCTGTGTAAATATATTTTACAAGCAGCACTCAGTTACATATTCGAGTCTGTATCAGGGTTGAATGTGGCAATTGGGGCAGGTAATATAAACAGTATAAAATATTGGTTTTCCAGATATCTTTAAAAAGTCTGAATTCAAGACATGAAATACAGTTTAAGGTCATCTTTATATAACTCACAAATTCAATTGTTTTAAGTCAAATATGCAAAAACTCAGAACCACTTGTTTTATGTGAGTTATTTACTAAATTGAGAGCATTCAATTTGTACCTGACTTTTTGTTGTTGTTGTTAGCAAATTTAGGAGTCTATCCAATGACTTACTTCTTTCAACACCTGAAAATCTTTTCTTAAACACCTTAAATCAATTTATATTTTGTAGAAGAAACCAAATGAAGATTACTTTTTTTTAAAACATTGAAAAAAGTGTGCTCTTTGTTAAGGTGCTTGAATTTTTCCTTCATATAACAATTCAGCCTATCTAAGCTGGTGGGACATCTCTTCTTATTAGGGTTAATCAAGAACTAAGCTCCTTGCATCTTGTTATTCCATCTCCTTGGACATTGTCCTTTTCTGCACAATTGAAGCCACTCTCTCATTTCCTTGATGTAATTTA
Organism: Ailurus styani; assembly: GCA_002007465.1. NCBI lineage: Eukaryota > Metazoa > Chordata > Mammalia > Carnivora > Ailuridae > Ailurus > Ailurus styani. The sequence goes on from LNAC01000007.1 coordinate 9,116,478, forward strand.
TAGAATGTGAGAAAAGCCAAATTCCAGAGAGACCAGCCTGACTTAAGCTAGGGATGATTTGGAAATTGTATACATCTTTCAATCACACTCCATTGACTCAAACTTGGTCATATGACCACATGTAGCTGTAAATGAGGCTGGGAAATGGCATCACAGCTGAGTGGCCGTGCATCCAGGAAAGAGAGAAGCAGCATTTTGCTAAAATATCATAGAATATGATATTCTATGATAATCCGGAGAGGAAGATAAAGTCACCAGATGGAATCTTAAAACACACATCAAATGTTCATTCCTCCCACCTTAATCATAATTTTTTGTTATTTATAGGACATATTATTTTAGTGATGGGAAGGGGTAATAATTACCTGAATTGATGGGAGGATTTTGAATGATGTTGCAGTGAAAAGATTTTAGTTTATACACTTTTTATTTAAATAAAATAATTATTCTATAATAGAAATATAGACTGTTGAATGCAAGGTGTCAACATGCTTCACACACTCTTGACAAGTTTCCTTAAATTCTGAAGCAGTAAGTGTATAATCCGAGCTTGCATAAAAATCACCTGAGGTTGGGCGCCTGGGTGGCTCAGTGGGTTAAAGCCTCTGCTTTCGGCTCAGGTCATGATCTCAGCGTCCTGGGATCGAGGCCCGCATCGGGCTCTCTGCTTAGCAGGGAGCCTGCTTCCTCCTCTCCCTGTCTCTCTGCCTGCCTCTCTGCCTACTTGTAATCTCTCTCTCTGTGTCAAATAAATAAATAAAATCTTTAAAAAAAAATCACCTGAGGTAGTTGTTAAAATTGCATATTATTAGGGTTCCCTTAAGAGACTGACTTAGTAAATCTGGTGTAAGCCTCAGGAATGGCCCCTTAGCAGGGACTACCAATGATGCAGAAGATTCTGGGGCCACGTTCTGAAAACCCAGATCCGGCCCGGGCTGCAAACCTGTTTTCTAGTGCTCAGAGAAAGAAATTTTCATCTGGGATAATTTCCGTTCATATCATTCTCATTAAATTCATTATTCATCTCCTGCTGGAAAACTGGGACTAAAAGTCTGGTTTAATGAGGTGATAATGAGGTAAAAAGTTTTAGCCATTTAAGATCAGGACTGTTCTGTTCTACCTATAGGTTTCTATATCTTAACACTTCCCGTTTTGTTTGTAAGTTTTGTACCTGATTAAATTTAAAACACATCTTTTTATTTATTTTTATTTTTTTATAAAGATTTTTTTATTTGTTTATTTGACACAGAGAGAGAGATTACAAGTAGGCAGAGAGGCAGGCAGAGAGACAGGGAGAGGAGGAAGCAGGCTCCCTGCTGAGCAGAGAGCCCGATGTGGGCCTGGATCCCAGGACGCTGAGATCATGACCTGAGCCGAAAGCAGAGGCTTTAACTCACTGAGCCACCCAGGCGCCCTAAAACATATCTTTTTATTTTCCAAAATGTGCTTCTTTCTGTTCCCTCCATGGCTAAGACTTGATTTTTTCCCTCTCAAGCCTCAGCCCTTTCTTCCTCTTCCCCAATGTCACCAGTTTATATCATCTTATTCTTACACTAATGGCAGAGTGACTTTGCTAGGGATGAATACAGATGATTTTGGGCTTGGGTCTTGATTTGGACAGTTTCATGTCTCTAGGCTTCGCAGACCAGATAAACTTCTCTGGCTTGGCAAAAGCAGAGAGAAAGGAGACTAGATCGAGATACTGAGATGTTGTGTCTGTCCTCCAGTTGGGCCCTTGCCTCCTATCCCCAGTCCTTGGTAAATTCCCACTCCCACTTCTGGGCCCTAGGGGGAGCAATAGAACCCAAAGAGATTTGAATACTGTGGGCCTTTAATGTCTGTCCCACTTCCCATGATTGCATTGGGTTAAGGGATGAGGTAAGAGAGGAATAAATACTACTAATCAAAAAGTATATTAATTAGTCCTTCAAATATCACCCCCTCCTGACAGGAACCCGGGTAGTGGGGATGGAATGCCAGGAGCAGCTTGAGGAAGGGCAGCTCTCAAGGACAGAGGATCAGTGAGGTGCAAAGAGGAGGACTGGATACTGAAGAGCCAAGAAGGGTGTGAAGGACGCCCTGGGTAGGGTGTGTTTCAAGAGGACAGCACAGTCTGTCTTGAGTATTTTATCAAATCAAGGCCAATTTCCTTACTTTGAGACTAGATTTACTTTTGATAAGGAAAGAGACGAAAGTTTCAGAAACTAAGAGGAAGACCGTTAGAGGGGTCAAAGGGTTATTATGCTGCCTCTTCACTCTGCCCCAATGGTATTGAAAACTAGACAAATAATTGCCCATATAGTTTCAGTCCTGGGCAGCCCTGGCTTGTGCTGTTCGGTTCTTCTTTCACCGTGGATCCTGCTATGCTGACTTGAGAATCCACTGCAGCATTCCGGAAACCACACCCGGGCAGGCTGCTCAGGGCCAGTGACTCAGCATGGTGGGGGTACTGGAGCTGGGAGGGGGGGGGAGGGTCCTCCCCACTGGAGGAGACTCCGGCTGGCTGCCTCTGCTCTGGGCTCTGTGCCAGGCTGGCTGACACCTTCCCTGGGCTGCCCGGTGGTCTGATGCTCACACCCCCACCATGCCCCGCCCCCCACCTCAGTCCTGCTCCCTTCTCCCTTTTGCTTCACAGACTTTCCTTGCTCTTAAATTCTATTTTAGCATAGGTTTCTTAAAGGACTTGAACTGGCTCAAGTTCTGTATGAAAAATGTTTCTTCCTTTCCCCAAATGTCTGCACATTCTTGGACACACCTACTCCTCCCGCAACCCTTCCATGAGAAAGCCGACTGGGCGAACGTCGTCTATGATGCTGAGAGTCTACTTCAAAGGCGGAGAAATGCTTTGGGTCTTTTTAATTATCTCTTTTAGGGTGGACATTCATTTTGAACACAGAGGGTTTTTTTTTTTTACAAGATCTTGGCATGCGCTGAGTGTTTCACCTGCTGCCCTGTCATTAAGCATTCTTCCTTTCTTCAAGATAACAAAAAATCATTCACGATCTGCTCTTCTCTTGTAGCCCACAAGAAAAAGAAAACAGTCATAACATGGTGAGTGCCAGGATAGTGCTTCAGGCCCTTTAGATCTCTTACAACGTGGGCCAACTCTGTCAAATACCTTGAAAGATCAGTAGGCTTGGAACGGAGCCATGCGCCCTTGCATTGTTCATTGCCGTCAGTTCAGTTTTAGGAAGATGAAGGCACAGAAGCCAGGCTGAGCAGGGTCAAGATGGTAATGGGAAGCCAAGAAGTGGACAATTTAGGAAATTTGAGCAAGAAGGAAAGTACTTGACTCGTAAGAGAGGCTTTTCTGGGGAGTTTGGGTGACTCAGTGGGTTAAGTATCTGCCTTCGGCTCAGGTCATGATCTCGGGGTCCTGGGATCGAGCCCAGTGTCAGACCCTGTGCTCAGGGCTGAGTCTGCTTCTCCCTCTGCCTCTGCCCCTCCCCTGCCCTGAGCTTGTGCTCTCTCTCAAATAAATTTTAAAAATCTTAAAAAAAAAAGAAAGGTCTTTCTTTTTATCATCCTCCTCCCTCCCTCTCCCCCTTCCTTTCCCCATCCTTCCTTTCCCTTTTCCTCTTTATTTTTCTTCTGATCCATCTTCCTGTTTTCTAAAAAAAAAAAAAAATCCAAGGTAACATAATATTTGGAGAAAATTTCAAACACGGTGGGAATATATGTTGTTCAAAGTTCCCCGTAATTCCACCCTCTGGAAAGCAGGAATTTCCAATATTGGTTGCATATTAGAATCATCTAGAGAGATATTTGGGCCTGATGTCAAGCCCGCAGCCCATGTTGAAGACATGGCAACCAGATATGAGCATTCTTTACATTCTCAAGGTGGCTCCATTACACAGTCATGGTCAAGAACCACCGTTCCAGGACTTTGCTACTCAAAGTGTGGTCTGTGGACCACTGGCACGAGCATTAGCGTCCAACAGAATCTCAGCTCCACACCCTCAGTCTACCTACTGAGACCTAATCTGCATTTTAGCAAGATCCCTTGATATTTCGTATGCACCATAAAAATCGAGAAACACTTTCTGTAGACAAATCACTAAAAGCAAGAAGGAAGACTTTTTTTTTTTTAAGATTTTATTTATTTATTTGGCAGAGAGAGATCACAAGTAGGCAGAGAGGCAGGCAGAGAGAGAGGAGGAAGTAGGCTCCTTGCTCAGCAGGGAACCCGATGCAGGCCTCCATCCCAGGACCTTGAGATCCTGACCCGAGCCAAAGGCAGAGGCTTTAACCCACTGAGCCACCCAGGCGCCCGGAAGACTTTTTTTTTTAAGGTGTCATGGACTCATGCTTGTAGACTAAGAAAAAGTGATAAAGGGGAAAAAATAAAAGTATAAAACAGAATGTCATAATTGGGAGGGCGATGTCCCAGAAGTGGTGGGAGGGATAGAGCTGACAGTCTGTTGGGTAAAATGAACTTTGAAGCAGAAAGAGAATTTGTCATCTTACGACACTGGAAGGAAGTATGATAGACTGACAAGCAGATCCGAGGGCGGGCCAGCAGCTGCCTCCTGATGGCCTTTGTTTTCTGCTTTCCTCAGGGAAGTAAGAGGAGAGGTGATCTGCTAAAACTGAAGGGGGCAAAGAGGACTAATGGCAACTGAACACTCACTATGTGTCACACAGTATTGTGGGTTTTGTTTTGTTTTTTAAGATTTATTTATTTATTTGAGAAGGGGGTGGTGGGGCAGAGGGAGAAGGGGAGAGAATCTCAGGCAGACTCCCCGCTGACTCTCTCCACCCGGAGATCTTGACCTGAGCCAAAAATCAAGAGTCAGTTGCTTAACTGACTGAGTCACCCAGGTGCCCCTCATGCAGCGAGTCATACATACAGATTTTTTACATACAGAAACAATATGTCATCCTTCCAACAGCCCTATGACGATTCTCTTATACAGATGGGGACACTGATCTCAGTCTCTAATCACCTGTCCTGAGGTTCCTTCTCTACGTCTTCACTCCTTCAGTGACATGACTCGTCTCCTGACTGTAAATGTTATCCACGTGACCCCGATTCCCTGATCGGTGCTACGGACTCCCCCCAGTTGTTGACTTGACCTTTTTAAAATGGCGCCTGCCTGACAGGAATCCCGAACTGGGCAGAAGAGAACTCATCCCAGAGCTGCACCCCACCCCGGACCCCACTTATCATGAAAAGGCTGAAAAGCCAGGACTTCGGGAAGTGCGTCCTCCCCTCCCTTCACCCATCCCAAGTCACCAAGGAGTCTTGTCAACTTGATCTCCCTAGTATTCTGAGTCCCAGCACTTTGCTAACAGCTCCACTACTGCGAGGCCAGCCTAAGCCACCGTCACCTCCTGCTCTGGCCAACCACCCTCCCTGCCTCTGCCCTTGACTCCCTGTAACCTGTTCTCCACACCTCAGCCAGAGTGAGGTGTGTGCATGTACTAGGCCATTTAAAATCACACCCACAATTAGGGTGGTATCACCACCCAGGCACAGCTGCTCCAAAAGTGATCAATAATTTGTCAGTCTTGTTCTCCCTAGGCTCACATCATCACATTAAAAAAAAAAAAGTCTTTAAAAGCAAATCCAAGGGGCGCCTGGGTGGCTCAGTGCTTAAGCGTCTGCCTTCAGCTCAGATCATGATCCTAGGGTCCTGAGATCGAGCCCCGCATGGGGCTTCCTGCTCCTCGGGAAGCCTGCTTCTCCCTCTCCCACCCCCCCCTGCTTGTGTTCCCTCTCTCGCTGTGTCTTTCTCTGTCAAATAAATAAATAAAATCTTAAAAAAAATAAAGTACTAGAAGCACAATGCTGAGTGCGTTCTTAGTGCCCCAGTGTGCTGTCCACATTTATATATTTTATCTCATTTAGCCGTCACAATGGTTCCGTGGAGTGGGCATTGCCAGATGATTTTACCTATAAAGAAAATGGAGATTTAGAGAGGAAGAGACTCGCCCAGAGGGCTGAAATCTGAACCGGGAGTCCTTCAATTCCCTGTTGGGTGCCTTTCCCACCTAGTCCCTGTTCCTTTCCTATGTATGAGGGATCCTGTCCTCATTCCTTAGTGCCTTGCATCTTGTGATCTTGCATTGAAAGGAAAGAGAAAATAAAAAGAGGAACAATCCATATATTTTCATTGCTGGAAAAAAAAAAACATTATGTTTTCAGATTTTCCTACTTAAATATTTTCTCTCCAAAACTTAGGAAAAACATCATTAGGCTGCCATCTTCTGGATATTTTGAAGGCTAACATATCAACCATACAAAAAGTTTAAAAACAGTTCTGTCCAGCTCTTTCTAATCTAGGACTGAGATATTAAACTTTGTATAATTAAAATTATTTCTTTAGTTAATTGGAAAAATTCTTTAACAACTTAATACCTATCAAATAGATAGGCTAAAGAGGTCGTTTATTTTTCTTTATAGGGGATGGAGACAAACATATACAGTAAAAATTTACAAGTAATTCAGCAGCCACTTTTTGGCCATTAATTTCAATGATAATTTTTAAGATTAATGTTAAGAGAGGTGGTGGGTAAAAAGGTTAGTTCATTGCTGGTGGGAGTTTAAACTATTACAGAAAGGCAATTTGACTACATATATAAGAAATAAAAATAAAACACACGTAACTCTTAGCCCAGCAAATTTACTTTATGAATTAATCTTATATATATTCTTTTTTTTTAAAGATTTTTTTTAATTTATTCATTTGACACAGAGAGAGAGATTACAAGCAGGCAGAGAGGCAAGCAGAGAGACAGAGGAGAGAGGAGGAAGCAGGCTCCCCGCTGAGCAGAGAGCCCGATGTGGGGCCCCGATCGCAGGACTCTGGGATCATGACCTGAGCCGAAGGCAGCGGCTTTAACCCACTGAGCCACCCAGGCGCCCTCTTATATATATTCTTGTTGAAGTATGCAAAGATATATATATGTGAAGAATGCACAATCTCACACTGTTTATAAAGGACTAGAGAAACCCAGAATACTTAAGCAAATGTGGTACTACACCTGCATAATGTAATTCTGTGAAGTTGCTCGAAAATAATGTTGTCGTTCTGAATAGGCTGGTAATAATAACTGATATTGTAAGAGGTTTTGGGTTTTTTTTCCCAAGAGGTTTTTAAAAAATATTTTGACTCAACTGGAAGACACTATGCAAAATAAATATTCTTTCTTATTTTTTTTTTTACCAGCAGATATTTATGTAGTAGAATCTGTATTTGGATTTCTGTCACTAGAACAATGATACACTCAGATTTTTAAGAATGGCACATGGGGCAATAAAGTATAAGCTTCATAATCTGATACTATGAATAAGATAAAAATAATTTGAATGTAAGTTATATTGTGCTGTTTCTACTCAAGAAAAATTTAAACTAACAGGAAGAAAACCTTGGTGCTCTGTGAAATCTGTGTCATGAGGCTAAATTTATAGTGCAATGTCTTTTTACTTACTCATTATTTAAAAATAAAATATCAAATAATTAGAGTAATCGTGACTGATATTTATTGAGTCTTTTCTATGTGCTGAGTGCTGCTCTAAGTGCTTCGCATGGGAGAAGCCAGTTGACCCCTCCAGGACTCTGGAAAGACAGTGTAAAGATAATATTCTTTCCTATTTAGTAAAGTTGAGAGTAAGGAAAGCTGAGTGGCTTGCGAAGATCACACAGCCAGCAGATGGTCGCATCAGGAATTGAGTCCAAATACTCTGAATTCCAATGCAGTGCTCTTTCCATTATACCTTGAAGGGTTAAAGGGAAAAAATCGGTGCAAATGTCTGTACCGAAATGCTTGGTAACGTATAAGACGTGCTAAGCACGCTGCCCGGCTTGTTGTTAAGTACTCACAAAATACTGACCATAATTCTTGTGGTGGTTATTAGTATGCTGAGAGGAAATAAGTCCAGGTATTTTTCTGAATGACATTGATAAGCATCCTTCCCCCACAACGCTTCCATTGAAAATTCTCAATTGTACTGTAATGTTTTCACACTAGAATGCAGTGTAAGACCCATGAGGGCAGCTGTTTAGCTTGTTCTGTTTACGGCTCCACCCTGATCACACTCACACCCTAGGTCACAGCTCACACTCAAATGCTCAGCAAATATTTAGCAAGTAGATTAGGAAATTGGAAGGTTTTCTTGTTCTTCTTTTTTTTGACTGTGACATCGTTGGCCTACTATTGGTCTGCTATTCTGTATAATTTGTGTGCTTTAGAGTCATGTTTCTCAAGTCTTAGTGGTTATGAAACTTCCTTGAGACCGAGGTAAGATGTCTTCCAGGAAGCTGCACACACTTTGCTGGTATCTCGTTGGCCGGAAGTTAGCATCATGTCCTCGCCTAACTGCAAGGGAGATTATAAAATGTAGTCTTCACTCCACACTATCATGTGCCCAGTTCAACATCAGAGCTCCATTACTGCGTCAAAGGGGAGAATAAACGTAAGGGGACCAATGACACTCTGGGATCCAGTTACTGAATGACATTAGGTGAAATAACATTAATTATTTCAAGTCTTCTGTGTATAGTTTGGTACTTTTATCATTTCTAGTTAGTGTTCCCAAGGTTTCTATTTTGTAACTTTTTTATGGGTTTTAATATGTTCCATAGCATACTAGGTAGGCTGGGGAGGTGAAGTTTAATGGAATAATAAGTGGGAATGGGGGTGGGGTGGTGCTAGGGTGACTCAGTTGGTTAAGCGCCTGACTCTTGATTTCAACTTGATCATGATCTCGGGGTTGTGAGATCGAGCCCCACCTCAGGTTCTCTGCTGAGTGTGGACCCTACTTACGATTCTCTCTCTCCCTTTCCCTCTGATCCCCACCCCCCAACATTTATTTCTGGCAATATGCCAGGCACCTGATTGGAGACTTTCATATATATTTTCTTATCTGGACAAGGCAAGAGAGAAAAGCCAAAAGAATTATTTGACGCAGGACCCCAATCATCACCAAAATGATAAGGAAGGCAGGTTTTCTTTCATAATTCAGGTTTTCTCTTTCAGTAGGTCTTTTCTAAAACGCGTTCTTCTTCTTTTTTTTTAAGATTTTATTTATTCATTTGACAGAGAGAGAGAGGGAAAGAACACACAGCCCAGAGGAACAACAGAGGGATAGGGAGAAGCAGGCTCTGCTGAGCAGGGAGCCCGATGCGGGGCTTGACCCCAGGACCTCGGGACCACAACCCCAGAGCTAAAGGCAGACACTTAACTGACTGGGTCACCCAGGCACCCCTAAAACATGTTCTGTTTGTCTATTATTTTATAACAAAAATATCCAACATAGAACATACCTGAAAAGATTCTGTTGTACAAAATGGTATGTAGGACTTAAGTACAAATGGAAACGTCATTTGTTCACATAAATACTTAGACATAATTTGGGGTCTTGTAAAATAGCATTTCCATTAGATGGTTCCTAAATCTGATTGGTTAAGCTGCCTCATCTCTGGAATCCAAACAACAATTTATTTTCCCTGCTCAAACTGAAAAAACCAAAATGTGGAAGCATCAGGGCCAATGGTTGGGTGTGATCACACTTAGTTCCTTTTCCTAAAGTTTTCCCTTCCATCGTACAAATATGAGCTGCCTTGGGTAAAAGACAGCAGGATTTTCTCAAAGGAGAGTGGCTCATGGGGTAAGTATGGTGAGTATTCTACATGAATCTCTGGGTTCCTATTTCTAGTGAGACTGCAACTAGATGACTTTCTTCAATTTATTATACAGGACAAGTATGAGGGCTCCACGATATTGTGATCCATAATAAGAAATTTATATTTGGTCTTCTTCCCCTTTCTGGCACGGAGATTCTGTAACTCTTAGAATTTCCTGTGATGAAAGCCATAAAGGTATGTCTTGTTATGTCAATGAAATGACTTTTAGATGGCACCTAAGGGTCAGGGCTGATTGTCAGGGGAACCAATCAACCATATGATTAGAGGGTTGGAACTTTCAGTCCCACCCCCGACCTCTAGGGAGGAGAGTGGGACTGGAAGTTGGATCAACGGCCAGTAATTTAATCAATCATGACTATGTAAGGAAGTCTTTATAAAAAACCAAAAGGACTGGGTGTGGGGAGCTTCCTGGTCCATGAACAGGTGGAGGTGCTAGAAGAGGGCATAGAGGCTCCCATCCTTTCCTCATGCTTGTCCTTGATTTCTCTTCTAGCTGGCTCTTCCTGAGTTATACACGCTTTTATGATAAATTGGTGATCTGGTAAGTAAAATGTTTCTCTGAGTTCTGTGAGCCACTCTAGCAAATTAACTAAGCTTGAGTAGGGGGGTCATATGGGCCTTTACTTATAACCAGTCAGTCATAAGTATAGGGAACATCTGGACTTGAGGTTGGCTGGAAGGGGGGGCGGTCATTGGAGACTCCAATTTGTAGTTGTTGGTTGGAATGCAGATAATAGCCAGGGTTTGCAACTGGAAGCTAAAGCAGGGTGGGGATGAGGGCAGTCTTGTAGGACCAAGCCCTCAACTTGTGGAATCCTGCACAATCTCCTGGTAGACAATGTCAGAATTGAGCTGAATCTTTGGACAACCTACTTGTGCCCTAGAATTGCTTGGTGTTGTATGGAAAGACTCCTCCAGCCCCATTTTCAAATTGAGTCTCAGAACACTGGAAGGGGCTCCATCCAGCCCTCAAGAACGTTGGACCATGCACCTGGAGAAAGGCTTTTCCATCTGTATGTTTGGAAATCTTCTTCCAGGATTTGAGGTGTCCAGTATATGTGATGTCAGTGCCATTGCCACACTGCAAAGTCAACCACTGGCTCACAGTATCGCAGGCAGGGGTAGGAAACCACCTTGGCTTTTCAATTCTGCTTGCATGGCAGATTTTCTAACATCAGCTGTCAAACGGGTTCTGGGAAAATCTGCTGGGTAGATGAAAGAAAGTTGAAGCAGCCATAGCTGTTCCATGAGAGATCCCATTACCAGCAAAATCTCTCTGGTGCTGTGTGTGCTTGCCTCTTCTTCCAAGAACACCTACTTGTAGTTTCCCTCAAAAGCAAAAAGAAGGGCTAGAGCAAGAAATATGTGTTGACACTTGTCATGGTGGCCTTCTAGAAGGAGGATGCCTCTTGCCCTCAGGGAAGATGGAGCATGTAATCTACTGTGCCTTCCTACAGGGAGTTAGTAGCGACCTGTTGGCTCACACGTGGCATCCGCCATAGCAGCTTCACCCACTCGCTGGGCCACGGCAGTCGTGGAGACGGCAGTGGGGATGCTGTCATCAAGAAGTAGCTGACTTGTTGAGTCATGGCAGCAGCATGGGCTGGAGGGGGGCTGAGGCCAGAGTGGGAGCTTTGAGAGCCAGGAATATTGGCATCATTGGCTCAGCCCTGCCATCTCACTGAAACACTAATACATTGCTTAATTTCTTTCTTTTGTCTTTTCCTTGCCTTTCTTTTTTCTTTTCCCTTTCCAGTAGGACTTTTTAGTGGCCCAGGCTGGAGAAGGATTGTTTGAAGCAAAGAATAAATTGCTAAAGCTAAATTTTAGGCCTCATGACAGATAAATATTTGGATAAAAGATATCTGGAAAAGATATCCAGGATAAGTGCATGAAAATCGGCATGGGGATTTTTTCGCTGAAAGAAAAGCAACAAAAGAGAGGGCAGAAGACAGAGGCTGGGGTACCTGGAAAAGTCTCTGCAATGCGCTAGTGTTGCTGCTAACTCAGGAGAAACACTGCTTTACTGTATCGAATCTATCCTAGAAGTGTCAGGCTCAATGGCTCTTTTCATCACCCGGGAGCATAATTCATCAGTGGTATTCTTTCTGTTATGCTTTTGAAGGCTGCTGTCAGATGGAATATAAAATGCTTTAGAAACCAATTTTAGTAATGGGCAGCATCATATTTTTTATAATCTTGCTGAAGGGACTTAGGGTGAATAGTGGGTCAATTTTATCTTTTTTTTTCAACCAAAAGGGCATATATCACTTAGCAGAGTACTTAGTGGTTATAAGAGTGCAGACCAGTTCCCCCAGCCTAAGGTGTGGGCAACATATTGGATTGGAAAGTCTAGCACACTTTCTTTCTTGAACTCGGCCTAATCAATATACTTTTTATACTTTATCAGGATCATTCATCAATTATTGATGAAATGCTAGGCAAACTTTTTCTTTCTTTTTTTAAAGATTTTATTTATTCATTTGACACACAGAGAGAGATCAGATCACAAGTAGGCAGAGAGGTAGGCAGAGAGAGAGGAGGAAGCAGGCTCCCCGCCAAGCAGGGAGACCGATGCGGGCCTCGATCCCAGGACCCTGAGATCATGAACTGAGCCTAAGGCAGAGGCTTAACCCACTGAGCCACCCAGGTGCCTAAGGCAAAGCTTTTCTTGAGAGCATTAGAAACTCTGGTAGGAGTTGCAGCCCTGGAATCTGGGGTTGTATCTATGAATGTTATTCTGCAAAATACGCTGAGCACCCACTGTGAGCCCTAATGTGGAGTGTCAGTGGGTCTCGGAGATGCACTTGTTTGGGGAAACATTTAAATATCTCTGCTGGAAAGGGGGTCACATATTCACTCCACCGCACAATGCTTAATTGTAAAAGGAACGGGGGTGCAGTCTCACTGAGTGCAGTGTTGTTTCCAAGCAGAGTTTTTAAGGATGATGAGGCTGGCTCCTTAGGTACTTGTTGTGAGTAGACAGGACGGGATCTGGTCAACAAGGGGAAGAATTGGGCTCAGTCAGGAGCACATAGGGTTCACCTGTGGTAGTAGAGGGTAAGGTGGAGTATTGGAGCACAGATGCTGGTGGGCAGAAACACAATGGGAGCATGTGGAAGTCCACTTTTTTTTTTTTAAGATTTTATTTATTTGTTTGAGTGGGAGAGAATGAGAGAGAGCATGAGATGGGGTAGGGTCAGACTCCCTGCTGAGCAGGGACAGCCCCCCCTCCTCCCCCTCTACCCCTGCCATGCGGGCCTTGATCCTGGGACTGTAGGATCATGACCTAAGCTGAAGGCAGTCACTTTACCAACTGAGCCACTCAGGTGCCCCTGGAAGTCCTCTTATAATGTATTCCATTTCATTAATGAAATAAGAAAGGTGTTGGTTAAGAATGTGTGAGACAGTAGATATCAGAGGTATGGTATGGAGGGGAAAGTAAGTATGAAGTAGTTATCTACAAGTCTTGGATTCTTTTCAGTCTAATTTACACTCACCAACTTTCCCCATTACACCCACTACCTATTCCTAGCATTCCAATTACCAATATTAAATAGAAGTCAGTGAAGAAAGATTGAATGACAAACTTGACAAGGTGAGTTAGAGAGGAATGTCATAGGGGACAGACATGCAAGACAAAGAATGGTTAAGCCCAGGACTAATTCTTCCAAACCCTTAGGGGCTGAGAGAGAGAGCTCTGTTTCTGTCACTTAAAATCACTCATTTTCATGTTTACCCAGTGCCTCAGAAGACACCAGTTTAGTTCCAGGGGTGAAAGTTGGGGCAGAAGCTCTTTTCCTGGCTAGACTGCCTGACCGAGTACTGTAAACCAATTTGCTCTGACAGGCATTCCATAGAATCTGGAGATCAAAAAGACTCAGTGTGAGTCCAAAGTTACCTTCCTTCTCTTCAGAGCTTCTAATTCTACCCGAGGTAGATTATCAGCTACTGTGTTAGGAGTATAAAGAGCTAATACATTATAACCAGAGGGTACGCAGACTACATTTTTCCCCTGGGAGTATGTGGAAGCTCTTTCCTGGTTCCATTTGCTCAGTGAAGTGGAGAACAAGGTTATTACCAGAGAGGCAAGTTCAAGTTCATAGGCAAAGTTTAAAAAAGGAAGTGAGAAATAATCATAATGAACAACTGAATGGACTAGGCAGAGTAGTGTGATTACCACTTAAAGGACCATCTGAGGCTCATGGTCATGAATTTAAAGTAAGACCAGTCAGAGGGTACAGGAATAGAATTGGACTGGATTTAACCAGGTTTGTGATTTTGATAAATAAATAAATAAGTACACACACACACACACACACACACACACACACACACACACACACACACACACACGCTAGGGATAAATGATGGGATGAGACAGGGAGAATTGACTAGGGTAGCTCCAATCAAAAGAATGCAAGATTTCTTACACTGAATCACCTGTGGATAACTATTTCATCTTTTCCTCTCTTCTCATACATTCAATCTCTCTCTCTCTTTTTATGTCTCTCTCTCTCTTCACACACACACACACACACAAATTAAATATAAATTGAATATATAAATTACATGTAATAAAAAGGGGTAATAAAAGGATAAATTTGTATTTTCCTATATTTGCATAAAAGAAACCCCAGAAAGATACACCAAAACTAACACAAATGGTTACTTATGCAAAGGCTTACTAATAGGAGGCTAAGGGGACAGAGATGGAGTCCTTCCAATCCTTCACAAACTCTTCCCAAAAGTAGTAGAGGGGGGAACATGTTCCATCTTACTCTATGAGGCCAGTATTACCCTGATACAGAAACCAGAGGAAGACATCATAGGAAAACTACAGACTAATATCTCTTATTGGTATAACAAATTACAAAATTTCTCAAGGAAAAACTAGCAGACTAAATCTGGCAGCACATAAAAAGGGTTACATACCATGGCTAAATGGTGCAGGAATTAATAAATTAGTGCAGGAATGCAGGATTGATTCAGTGTATGAACATTAAGCATTGTAATACGCTATAATAAAAGAATAAAGGACATAACTTATACAATCATCTTAAGAGGCAAAAAAAGCTTTTGAGAAAAACCAATACCCTTTCATGATATAAACACTTAACAAAATAAGAGTAGAAGGGAACTTCCTCAACATTTATGAAAAACCACATTATAAAAAACATTTATGAAAAACCCATAGCTGACATCACACTTAATATCAAAGGACTTAAAGCTTTCCTCCTAAGAAAGGAATAAGACAAGGATGTCTGCTTGCTACTTCTCTTCAATATTGCACTGGAGATTCTAGCTAAGGCAATTAGGCAAGAAAAAGAAATGAGGGGCCTCCAGATTGAAGAGAAGAAGAGGCAAAATTAATTCCTTTTTTCAGATGATATGATGTTATAAATAGAAATTATAAGGAATCCAACAAAAAGCTATGAAAGCTAATAAACTAGCTCATCAAGGTTATGAGATGTATGATTCATAAACAAAAATCAATTGTATTTCTATAAACTAGCAATGGACAATCTGAAAATAACTTTTTTGAAGATAAAAAGATTTTAAGTCCATTTATAAGAGCATTCAAAAGAATAAAATACATAAGAATAAATCTGACCAGGGAGATTCAAGACCTGTACACTGAAAACTTTAAAACATTACTGAAAGAAATTAAAGAAGGCCTCAATAAATAGAAAGACATAATGTGTTTATGGATTGAAAGGTTAAATACTGTTCAGATGGTAACTACCAAATAGCATCTAAAGATTCAATGTTATTCTTGTCAAAATTCCAATGACCTTTGCTGTAGAAATGGAAAGCTGATCCTAAAACTCACATGGGATTACAAGAAGTCCTCGGTCACCAAAATGAACTTGAAAAAGAAGAACAAAGTTGGAAGACTCATAATTCCCTATTTCAAAGCCTACTACAAAGCTACAGGACTCAAAACAACGTGGTACTGGCATAAAGATAGAAATACAGAACAATGGAATACAACTGAGAGTACAGAAATAGATTCATGCATCTATAGTCAATTTATTTTTAAAAGATTTATTTATTTAAAGAAAGAGAAAGCACGTGTGTGTGAGCAGGGGGAGGGGCAGAGGGAGAGAAAGAATCCCAACCAGTCTCTGTGCTGAGCACAGAGCCCGATGTGGAGCTCCATCTCACAACCCTGAGATCATGTTTTGAGCCGAAATCAAGAGTTGGATGCTTAACTGACTGAGCCATCCAGGCACTCCTAGTTAATTGATTTTAAACCAGAATGCCAAGACCATTTAATGGGTAAATAAAACTTTTTGCAAATGATACTGGGACAATAGAATATCTGTGTGCAAAAGAATGAAGTTGGACCCCTACCTCACACCATATATAAGATTAACTCAAAATGAATAAAGATCTAAAAAGAGCTTTGAAATTTTCTGAAAAATCTGTAGGACTAAGTCTTCATGACGTTGATTTTGGCAAGGGATTCTTAGATATGACCACCAAAAGCAAGGGAGACAAAAAAAATTAGATAAGTTAGACTTCATCAAAATTAAAGACTTTTGTTCAATAAAAGACACTATCAAGAAGTGAAAAGACAACATATAGAATGGGAGAGAATATCTGTGAATTACATGACTGATAAGTAAGATATATAAAGAAGTCTTACCACTCAATAACAAAAAGAGAAGTAATTCAATTAAGAAAATAGGTAAAGGATATTTCTTCAAAGAAAAAATACAAATAACCAAAGGCACATGAAAAGATGTTCAACATTATTAGTTATTAGATAAATGAAAATGAAAGCCACAATGAGATACTATTTTGTACTCTCTCAGATAGCTATAATTAAAAAGATAGACAATAAGTAGTGTTGGTGAGGATGCAGAAAAATTAGAAGCCTCATACACTGTTGATAGGAATGTAAAATGGTGTAATTGCTTTTGAAAACAGTTTGGTAGTTCTTCAGAATGTTAAGCAAAGAGTTACCATATGACTCAGTAATTTTTGTCTGAGGTGTAGGCACACCTTGTTTTATTGCATATCACATTATTGTGCTTCACTGATATTGTATTTCTTACAGAATGAAGGTTTTCATAAGAGATTCTTAATCTCACAAAACGAAGTGAGGGTTGCTGGAGTTCGGGGTGGTAGGGATAGGGTGGCTGGGTGATGGACATTGGGGAGGGTATGTGCTATGGTGAGTGCTGTGAATTGTGTAAGACTGATGATTCACAGACCTGTACCCCTGGGGCAAATAATACATTACATGTTAATAATTTTAAAAATGAAGGTTTTTTTTGGGAAACCCTGCAATAACTGAATCAAACAGCACCATTTTCTAACAGCATTTGCTCACTATGCATCTCTCTGTTACATTTTGGTAATTCTCGTGGTATTTCAAAATTTTCATTATTATTATTATATTTGTTATAATATATTATAATGTTCTGCCAGCAGTGATTATAGATTGGTGTAAAAATTAAATAAAACACATTGTGTTTTTAGACTTAATGCTGTTGCACACTTAATAAGCCACAGTATAGTGTGAAATAACTTTTATATGAGCTGGGAAACCAAAAAATTCATTTGATCCACTTTATTGTGATATTTACTTTATTTCAGTGGCCTGGAACTGAACCCTCAACTTTCTCAGAGGTATGTCTGTACATTCTCAACAAAACTGAAGTGGTATATATACACAAAATATTATTGTTATACATCAACAGGATATTGTATATTCTGGCACATCCACAGAATATTATATAACCATAAAAGGAATGAAATACTGATACATGCTACAAAGTGGACAAATCTTGAAAACATTATGCTAAGAAGTCAGACACAGAAAGGCACATATTACATGATTCCATTTGTATGAAATGTTCAGAAGAGGCAAAGCTATAGAGCCAGAAGGTAGATTAGTGTTTTCCAGGAGCTAGAGGTTGTGGGCAATGGGGAGTGACTGCTAATGGGTATGGGATTTCTTCCGGGAATGATGGAAATATTCTGGAATCAGATGGCGGTGATGGCTTTACATACATGTGAGTATTTTTTAAACCACTCAGTTATGCACTTTAAAGGGTGAGTTTTATGGTATGTGAATTATATCCCAATAAACAAACATACCAGATAGGCAATATGGAACAAATGATATGGAGCATGTGGGCACACACTGACAGTATGAATGAATGAAGGGGTATATAAGTCAGAAATATATTCTACAGAACTTGATGGCTGATTGGGTGTAGGAGGCGGTGGGGGGGGAATTCAGGAATGATTCAGAGGTGCCTTATCACCTTGTATTTCTTTGATTTATTTATGTATTTGCCTATCCCATTAGCATACATGTAACTCCACCTACCCTGGCTAAATACATAGAGTCCATTCTGCACAGAAGGGGAAATAAGTGGGAATTTCAAATATACTTCAAACATCAACAAGGAATTCCATTTTCATGGGTCTGTTTTACACACTTCAAGAGTGTTGTTCAGTTTCCCCTGGGAAGAGAGAGCTTACTTCCTGTTTTCAGGCAATTTTGAGTTTCCCCATTTTAGTCTTGATGAAAGAGACATAATTGACTCCACATTAAGTGTTGGATGTTCTTTTTCCCAGAGAGGCTCTGTCTTTACTTCACCTGGCTATGGGTTTTGGAAGACTTTTTTTTTTTTAAGATTTTATTTATTTACATGTCAGAGAGAGAGAGAGCACATGCAGGGGGAGCAGCAGGCAGAGGGAGAAGCAGGCTCCCTGCTGAGCAGAGAGCCCCACGTGAGACTCCATCCCAGGACCCCGGGATCATGTCCTGAGCCAAAAGCAGACGCTTAACTGACTGAGCCACCCAGGCGCCCTGGAAAACTTTTTTTATTTTTACAATAAAAACATTTATTAACATAAACTGATTTCACTTTCTGCTTAATCAAAGTTATAATAATGCAACTGTCAACTGGGCCTTCTCACTGGTATGAACTGTTACTCACAATGCTAGTTGATATAATTTCAATCTAAAGAAAAGGATCGGGTGCCTGGGTGGCTCAGTGGGTTAAAGCCTCTGCTTTCGGCTCAGGTCATGATCCCAGGGTCCTGGGATCGAGGCCCGCGTCGGGCTCCCTGCTCAGCAAGGAGCCTGCTTCCCCCTCTCTCTCTCTGCCTGCCTCTCTGCCTCCTTGTGATCTCTCTCCCTCTGTGAAATAAATAAATAAAATCTTTAAAAAAAAAAAAAACAAAAAACAAAAAAAAAAATAAAGAAAAGGATCTTGGTACTTTGATAAGCTTGTACATTCTCATTAAATTTAATTAATTAATTAATTCAATTTTTTTACATTTTTTACATTCTCATTTTAGATCATGTAAATTTCAATCAGTAAAATAGCTCTTGGTTCTGGTGACTATCTTCACAGACCCTTAAGAGTCTAATGTCACATAGTTGGCAATTTCCCTGGTAATTATTAATCAGTTTCCTTCACATTAATTGCAAGTTGATTGTTCTCAGGAGGACACTCAGACTGTGTATCATTGGAGGAATATCTCTGAATAAACTGGTTTGCTAAAATTTTTCCTTGCCTCACATTTGTTTATGGATATATATATATATATATATATATTTTTTTTTTTTTAAAGATTTTATTTATTTATTTAATAGAGAGAGAGATCACAAGTAGGCAGAGAGGCGGACAGAGAGAGAGGAGGAAGCAGGCTCCCCGCTGAGCAGGGAGCCCGATGTAGGGCTCGATCCCAGGACTCTGAGATCATGACCTGAGCCAAAGGCAGAGGCTTTAACCCACTGAGCCACCCAGGCGCCCATTTATGGATATATTTTAAAAGCTCATTTATTCATGGGTGTGGAAGGTGTGGAGATCTATATGTACTCAAGATACTTCAGTGTGCATTTTGCATATTTTGAATTTCATCAGCCCTACAAAGATTTCGTTATTCTTTTTTTTTTTTTTTAAAAGAACATTGAGGGTTGTGGCCTCCTGGGTAACTCAGTCTTTTAAACATCTGCCTTCAGCTCAGGTCATGATCCCAAGGTCCTGGGATCAAGGCCTGTGTCTGGCTCCCTGCTAGGGGAGAGTCTGCTTCTCCCTCTCCATCTGTCTCTCCCCCGAGCTGCTCTCTTTCTCTCTTGCTCACTCTCTCTCCCTCTCAAATAAATAAATAAAATCTTAAAAAAGAAAAGATAAGAAAATTGAGGGTTAAGGGGCACCTGGGTGGCTCATTCGGAAGAGCATGTGGCTCTTGACCTTGGGGTCTTGAGTCCAAGTCCCACATCGGGCGTAGAGATTACTTAAAAATAAAATATAAAAAAAAAAAGAAATTGAGATTGAAGAGGATAACATAGCAAGTGGTAAAGCTTAAATTTGAGACAAGATTTGTCTGATGTCCTTCCTGGCAAGCTGCATTCTCCCAAGAAGCAGGCCCATACTAGCTGAAGCTGAAGAAGGAGCAAGAAGAGAGTGAAATGAATTTCTTGATGAGTATGGGTGTCTTACTACAGCTTCATGTGTACTTAAAATACATATGATCAGTGTACGTTATTCATACACTCACTATGAAATAAAGTAGCATTCATTTGTAAACATGATCACATAAAAATTGAGGAAATATATCAAGGGAGCACTGAAGTGGAGACCTATGAATCACCAGCTCTACCTGGCCTCCAGGCCAATCTTTCGGCCCTGGTAATCACGAAGTGTTTTATTAAGATGTTTTTTCCTATTATTGCAATGTGCGCTCTCACAATCTACCCTAGCTCCTTCAGACAAATGAACGAGGAAACAAGCCAAGAAAGACAGAGAATCTTCAGGATACTATTCCATAGTACTATGAGATAAAAGAAGGGCAGGTGATAAAATAAAATTGAGTAATTTTTAATTTCTTTTTTTTTTGGAACAGGTAATGCATTCATTAATGTATTAAAAATATAAGCTAGGATAAAGTAAAAGGCCTTAGTCCCATCTCTTTTTCTCTCCTGTTTCCATCTTTCCACCTAGTGCCCTTCTCATATGTGTGCACCATGAGATTTTTATTGTGTAGTCTTTATTTACTAGTTTCTTGTGTATTCTTTCAGAGTTTCTTCATGCAAGTATAAATCAATATGAATATGTATTCTTTTTAACCCCAAAGTAACTACTGCTCTGTATTTTTCCTTTTTCTCCTTAACAATGTGTTTTATAGATCTTTCCATATCTGTGGGTCGAGAACCTCTTCAGTTTTTTATAGTTCGCTTAATGTGTATACTATAACTTATTTAGCCAATCCACTATTCATGCATGTTCGCATTCTTCTTTTTCTTTTTTTTAAAGTAGGCTCTGTGCCCTACTTGGGGCTTGAACTCACACCCTGGAGATCAAGAGTCACATTCTCTACTGACTGAGCCAGCCAGGCACCCCTGTGTTTTTTCTAATCTTTTGTATTCTAGCTCACATTTATTGGACTGGGCTTACTATATTCCAGGCACAGTGCTAATTGCTTTACCTGGATTTATTTAATAGAACAACCCTATGATTTAGATAATATTATTTCTACTTTTCATGTAAGGAAGCAAGAGGATCAAAGAGGCTGAGCAACTTGCCCAGGGTTTGAATCCAGACTCTGCCTTTAGAACACATATTTGTACACAGATTAGTGCCTTATTGCTTTCAGGAGAATTCTTAATTTAAAGATGTCTCTACTTATGCATTTGTGACTGTTCTTCACTGTTTTCTAAAACTTATTCACAAACATTTGAAGAGTTGTATAATTCAGAATTTTATTTCTTTCTACAACTCGTTCTTTATTTTTTCTTGGCCTGTGGAACATGTAATGATAAATCTAGTATCAAAATATTTCTGTGTGGAGACAGCTTAAGGAGATAAAGCTTAAAATTATGGCATAGACTGACATTTTCCAAAAGTGATTACTTTCTATTTCAGAGCTATCATATGCTGAACTTTTGATCTGGAAAAACAACAACAACAACGACAACAAGCCAGCTTTCTGCATAGACACTCCAAATTTACTGTGCTGATCAAATAAATGACTTTGTCCTTTGCTATTCACCCTTCCTCTGCAGGTCTTTACGCAAGGCAGTTATGCAACCATGAACATCTTTGCATTTTGTGCCTTCCTTCTCAGAGCTCTTTGACTTAATTCAAATTTAAACTTTTTTTTTTTTTAAAGATTTTATTTATTCATTTGACACAGAGAGAGAGATTACAAGTAGGCAGAGAGGCAGGCAGAGAGAGAGGAGAGAGGAGGAAGCAGGCTCCCTGCTGAGCAGAGAGCCCGATGTGGGCCTCGATCCCAGGACCCTGGGATCATGACCTGAGCCGAAAGCAGAGGCTTTAACCCACTGAGCCACCCAGGCGCCCGACTTAATTCAAATTTAAACCAAATGAAATGTGTCTTGGCCTTTTAGGCTACCGCCACAATGTGCATTGCAGAAAACTGAAAAACCCAGATGTTAGAAACCCAAACCAGGCCAGGTCCTCTCCAAATTTAGCAGATGCTTGCTACTTTCGAAAACCTTGAAACCCACAAGGACAAAGCATCGTATGGCTTCCTGATTGTATTTGGATTCTTGCCATCTGCAGCCATTGGGGCCCCCAAGCCAAAGGCTCGTCCAATAGGGACTGGATACCAACAGACAGTAATAATCTAGTGACCCCACTTTTTTTGTTTGTTTGTTTGTTTTGTGACCTTACTTAAATGCAGGCAGACAGTCTCTCCTTTGTTGTCCTGCTCGCCTCTCCCTTGTGGTGTATTCAATAAATTTCTACCTCCTTTAAAATAAGTAAGTAAGTAAATAAATTAACTAATTAAATAATGCACAAATCACAGTATTGAATGCAGTGCTCCCAGCAGAGATGGGCAGCTTCTTATAAGGTACATGATAAAATCATTTAACAGTCATTGTTTTGCTGAAAAATTCCTTTTAATAAGTATTGTCTAGCAGTTATTTTTCATTCTCAAACTATTCACACCGTGACACTTTAATGGAAAAAGAAATACCATCCGGAGTCCTTACTAGCTCAACAAGTACTTGACTGGGAGACTAAGAAGATACGTTTCTTACTCCTGAGTTGTTTAACTCCAGAGCCTGATGCTAGTCTATTACTCAAGGCATTGCAACATGCCTGCCGCTAGGGGGTACTGTTGCCTTTTGCTCCCAATTCCGGCGGTTTGAATTCTGACCTTACCAGACTCAACAGAAGTTAGGAAAGGAGGCTTTATTCTTTCTCAGCAAGTTTATCCCTCTTATGCCCCTAGAGTCAGTGGAACAATTCAGGATAGAACGAATGGCTAGCAAATGAAATAGGCTTGTTAAAATGTTTTCAAATATCTCCCCGAGGTGGACCATAACAGCTTCTTGATATCATCAGTGGTTTTTTTTCCTTAGGGTCTGGGGACGTTCGAGTTTTTGAGGTGCTACCAAAGTAAGTGAAGACTAATGGGGAATAGGGAATGTGTCATAGCAGGAGATAGGGAGAGGTCTGAGCCCTTGTGAACCCTTCCCCAGTCTGGCAGAAATCTGCTTTCCTTTTCCACCAATTCAGTATTGGCTCAGACACTATTTGCTAGGGCATATCTCTGATACCAGTTTTGAAGCTTGTCAGAAATACAAGTTCTGGGGTCACAGGAATTTGGAAAATTCTGGGTTGAAAAAAGTTTTAAGAAATTTTACTTGGTGTACAACTTTTAGAACATTTAATTTTCAATGCGCTGTGCAGTGGGCTTTGTAAATCTAAGGCTGAGCATTTGCTAGGGGTAGACACTGTAACAGTGGTTCTCAGTGGCGGAGGGCTGATTTTGCCTCTTGGGGGCATTTGGCAATATCTGGAGACATTTTTGACTGACATGACTAGGCAAGCGTGTTACTGGCATCAAGCAGGTAGATACCAAGGGGACTGCTCAGTGGTCTACCACCTGTACCAACAAAGAATGATCAAGCCCTAAAGACCAGTAATTCAAAGTTTGAGAGACCCTTCTCTATTATATGCAGCTATTATATGCAGCTTCTTACACTTGTTTAAACATAAAATTAATTATTTTTTTCTTGCCGTATTTTGTAGGACCATAGTGAAAAATATGTGGGCAAATTCTGCCCTCACTTTATCCGCAGTGTTTTAATTATTTTTCAATTGCCGAGTGATGTGGTTTTCCCTCAATACTCCTTCTCTTTGATCTCCACTTGTCCCATTGTTGCCTGACCTCTCTTTGTGATTCTCCTGAATTGGTTTGACAGTGCATTGTTTTCTTTTTCCTTCTCCTTTTGTAACCTCTCTCTTCTTTTTGGTTCTTTCCCTTCCTTCTGCTCCCTGAGTAGTGGCATGGCGTACGGGTTTGTACTTCATTGTGATCATTCTCCGGTTGACTTCACTTCTGTGTTAACCTCGTGCCAGTGGCTCTACCTATATCCCTGTCCAAGGTATTTCCTATATTCCATTTCCAAAAAGATCTACATTTCTGGTTATGTGTTGGTTGTTTTCTCCAAAATAAAATGTCCCCTCTCCAAAACCACCTCTTCCTCTTCAACTTCCTGTTTCTCTTCTTTATTAATTTGTTACATTTTTCCAACTTTCTCAATCAGATGTGAAACCGTGTTTGTGAATTCTCTGGTCTTTTGTTTATCTCTTCTTGAATGAGGTCTTGATTACCCATTGTCTGACTACTCAAATAAATTCCAAATCACATGTCCTACTTCCGTGCCTTACCTATGTGGTCCGCATACTACCACTGTTTTGATCATTTGAAAACATCACTTTGATTCTTTCTTTAAAATTTCCATGAAGTGAGTTCCATTGTCCTTTGAATAAAGTCCACACAACTTATCCAGTAGTAAAATTTTCCACAGGAAGGCTTCCACCTGCACTTAAAGCCTTTGTTCTACTGGCTCCTCCATTGAAATTCCTCCTGTTGAAGAAACACTGTTCATGTGAGAGCAAAGATACAGAGAAAGGAGAGTGCAAAACACTTGGGGAAAGGAAGTTTTTGTAAACCTTTTAAATGATCTCTGGGATACAGTCTCTGTGAGCTGAACAATTCAAGTTCTAAATTACTGTAGATACACTGTATGCATGTGGCACCCTCTAGACTAATGATACTCTATCCATGGCCTCATATGATCTTTGTAGCATGTAAGGAATAAAAATAATAAAAGATTTTGCTCAAGGCTTTTATCTGTCAAAATCTTTAGCCTATTATATTATGCATCCTCGGTAAACATTTGTTGAATTAGAATAAACAAATTAATGAATGCATTCATGTACGAATGACAAGCTATCACAGCAGTGTTGTTGGTATCTACTCATTTCCTGTCAACACTCATTGCTACATGACAAAAGCAAATATCTGCAAATACTGCTGATACCCGCAACAGTCTACTTCAAGGCCCTTTCTCCCCCTAGCTACCACACCCCAAGGCAAACTGGAAGTGTTGGACAGTTGAATCTAGGAGCCGCCCTCAATGACAGGGTGTTCCTTGATATACCTGCTTAGTTGGAATAATTCTAAGAAGTGCTCTGCAGTGTCCCCCAGATTTCCACAATTAGACTGAGTTCTAATTGCCCCAATGGGATCTTGGTAGGTAAAGTACCTTTTCCTGATGACCTCTCCTTTTGTTTCACTTTCCCACCCCTCAGCAGTGCTTTGTAGGAGCACTTCTCAAAACAAAACAAAACAAAACCAAACAAAACCCCACAAAAAACCCAACCAGAACACAAACCCAAAACCCCCCAACCCCCCCTGCCCCCCCACCAAAAAACCTACTTGCAATTGATTTCCTGTCTCAGAATCTGCTTTCAGGGGAATGCAAATGAGCCCCTTGAATGTGGAGGCATACATTGAGTACTATTTCTTAAGATTTCATTTTCCAGTAATCTCCACACCCAACATGGGGCTTGAATTCAAAACCCCGAGATCAAGAGTCACATGCTCCACTGACTGAGCCAGCCAGGCGCCCCTGCACAATGAGTACTTACGAAGAGTCCATAACATTTGGAAATCATGAAATTGGAGTTGAGCAACAACAACAAAAAATCTTTCAAGAATTAGGGTTCATCTTCTCTGTGGCAAAATTTCTTCCACACAAATCATTAATGGTTTTAACAAAGGATGTGGAAGATTTGTCTCTGGGAGCCCATTAATTTATGAGGGGAGGGTAAGGGTTCGCCTCTATTACTCAAGTTCTTTGGATAAAGAAAGAAAGAAATCATTAAAACTAGAAAATATTCACTAATGGAATGTTTAGTTATAAAATTACTCTCAACTCAAAAATCCTTTCCCACTTAACACTTATGTCTCTCCTGTTAATGCCCTAGCAGCAAGCGTCAGAATATTTGGCCAAACAATGTGAATCGAAACATACCTCAGCTTCAGTAGAAAATCTGAATTCTTTCCCCCCAAAATCCAGCTTTCATGCAATCTATGAAAGTGAGGTTGAGAACTGCTAGGATCAATGCAAACCTGTGGAGAACAAGGACCTGGCAGAATTAGCCAAGGCAATAACAGAAGAGGAGATAATGGACAGAAGGTGATGACCATGATAGGAACTTTTCAACAGTGATCTCCACATCAAAGGATTAGGAGAAGAACTCAGGAAAATTAGTGCTGCTCTCCAATATGTTTGTGAAACATGATACTGTTTTTGACCATTTTGTGGAGGTCAAGCATGAGGGGATGGATGTAATATTGTGTTAGGCCATATGTATGTATGTGTATAAATATAAATAAATAAATATATATATACACACACACCGTATAACAACATATATACTATAAATGTATAAAAATATATTTTATAAATATATGTATTTATAAACAATATACATTTTAAATAATTATATATTTTAAATAAATATATATATTTAAGAATATATATATATGGTATACTTGTTGTTTTGTTTTCCTTTTTTTTGTTGGGGGAGGGGTGGAAATTCCACCCCCTAATGTTCCATTTCTATTCTGAGTGACAGGGCCGCATTTAGATCTTTTTTCTCACAGTGTTTAATCTCAAAGTCTGGTGTACAACACCCTTTAAGAGAATCATGAAAACATCCTCTTAGTTTAGAAGATTGAAATAAGAAGGAGGCTTATCCCTTGCCTTACACAGAGTCTCCTTTGATGGAAAATCACTTAAACATCGAACTGAGAACATTTGCTGCCTTTCTTGATTTACAGATGTTTTCTTAGAACTATACTTCCAAACAGTTCCAGCTGGCTATAGCTAAGGCCTGTGTAAGTTGATAAGATGCATCTGGCTTCAAGACATGGACTAAATGGAGGGGCGGGCTCTTTGAGTCCCCAGAGAATCTGGTTGGGGTGGGAGCTAAGTCTCAGAACCACTTGCTCTATTGATGAGCGCCAAGTTAATCTCCAGCAGGGAGAGGCAGGGAAGGAGCAGGCCGCTGGGCTCTTCCTGCTGTTGAAAATTCACCAGGCACTTAGTGGACATTTTCTTCCTTTCTTCTGCCCTGAATGTTTCCCCAAACATGAAGGTAAGATAATAATTTTATTACTTTTGTGAACGAAGCGATCTCAAAAGGGAATGAGGCTGAACCGAAATGACTCAAATAAGGAGAAAATAGGAAACAGAAAGATCTGGGGATAACTTTTTAAAAAAATCCTTATTTAAATATATTTAACAATTCAGCCAAAGTGAATTCCTTTTTCTTGCTTTGCAGTAAAATTACTGGTTCAGGGGTCTGGGAATCAGGGATTAGAGACAATGTTTATGAAAGTCCTGAGAAAACCATTAAAAAGTACAATAGTACCATTGTTATTTCTTAGGGAAAATTTCCCTCCAGTGCATTTGGCTTGTTTATTTGCTTGATTTGGGGCCATGCTGTGAAACCCCATGATTTGACTTATCTAAGAACTTCATGTAAGTGGAGTTGGAGACTTGGAATTTTAGAATTTGGAATCCTGGATGAAAGAAAGGGTCAGGAAGGTGAGAGTGGGAGATACAGATGAATGGAAGGCAATTAAAAGTTTACCAAGTACACATGTTGGTTCATTGCAACGTAGTCGAATGTTAGAAAAACTACAATTCAACCAAAGATAGGACCAAAGACAGCAACTTGAACTTATTTTTGTATCACTTATTATTAATTTGTGATTATTCTATCTTGTCCATTTGTTAAGATACTCTTTTTGGGGAGCACCTGGGTGGCTCAGTCGGTTAAGTGTCTGTCTTGGGCTCAGGTCATTATCCCAGGATCCTGAAATCAAGTCCTGTGTCATAAGCAGGGAGCCCGCTTCTCCTTCTCCCACTCCCCTGCTTGTGCTGTCTCTCTCTCTCTGTCAAATAAATAAAATAAAATCTTAAAAAAAAAAAGGTACTCTTATTGAAAGAAAGAAATGATAGTTACTTCATTTTCAGGGACCCAGCTAGCAAATTTCAAGGAATTCTCTTGGTTAAAAGGTTCGGCTTGTATAGCTCATGAACAGAACTGCCTTGTAATAAGCAGATATTCATAGGTTATAATAAAAGTACACATATGGGGAAGGTGTTGGCAAAGGCAGTCCTGATGAAAAAAAAAGTGTATTCCCTAAAACTTGCTTGAAATTCTTTTAAAACACATGCAATAGAATGTTAAGAATGAATTTTTTCATGATGGATGCTTTTGCTGAGAGTTGAAGGCCAAGAACAATAAGTGCTCAGTATCCCCATATTTTATTTATTTATTTATTTATTTATTTATTTATTTATTTATGATTTTATTATTTATTTGACAGAGACACAGCGAGAGAGGGAACACCAGCAGGGGGACCCAGGACCCTGGGATCATGACCTGAGCTGAAGGCAGACGTTTAACGAGCGAGCCACCCAGGCGCCCCTCAGTATACCCACATTTTAGAGTGAGATGCTGGACAGGCAATGCAGTATTTCAAAAAGGGCAGGTCAGGGCACGTGGGTGGCTCAGTTGGTTAAGCAGCTGACACTTGATTTTGGCTTAGGTCATGATCTCAGCGTCCTGGGATCAAGCCCTGCATCAGGCTCCCTGCTCAGTGCAGAGTCTCTGTGTCCCTCTCCCTGACCCTCCCCTTGCTCATGTGCTCTCTCTTTCTCAAATAAATTAAAAAAAAAAAAAGTAGCTCTAAGTCTATCTGGTGAAACTTTGACTATCTGCACCCTTAAGAGTATGCAAGACCATGACCCTTAGAGTATGGGGGATATAGGGAATGATGTGGGAAACAAAGGCAAAAGAAAAAATTAAATTTCCTTACTGCCTGCTGTCCACTGACAAGTCCTTGAAACGGATAGAGTGACCTTCCTCTAGGAACTCAGCTGCCTCAGTGTTGACACTTTGCTAAGGGCAAAAGGCAATCTTAGTTTAACATTATCCTAACCTACTCAGGATCCCATTAGTCTACTTGAACATATAAAAATTCCTTTGGAAACTTACTTTATCTCTACTCCCCACCCCCCATATCCTCAAGATATATACGTTAACAATCAACCTCCAAGGGGCACCTGGGTAGCTCAGTGGGTTAAATCCTCTGCCTTTGGCTCAGGTCATGATCTCAGGGTCCTAGAATCGAGCCCTGTGTTGGGGGGGGGAGTGTCTCTGCTCAGCAGGGAGCCTGCTTCCCCCCACCCCCTGCCTGCCTCTCTGTATACTTGTGATCTCTCTCTCTCTCTGTCAAATAAATAAAGAAAATCTTAAAAAAAATCCAAAACAACAATCATCCTCCAAGTATATGGCCCACTGATAGACATCTGAAGGGTCTCATGACTAGGGTATTATTAGACAGTAATAAATGACCTTTTCCTAACAATAGCTAGCCACCTCAAGGTTTTGAAACCTTGCTTCCAAAATTCCTTAGATACATATATTATCCCTATCCCTCTCCCAACTTGAAAGTATGTAATCAGTCACCCATCACAACCCCAGTGCTGCTCCTTCTGCCCATGGGTCCCATCCCTATGCTTTAATAAATCCACCTTTTTGGACTAAAGACAACTCAAGAATTCTTTCTTGACCGTTCGCTCTGAGCCCCAACATTTCCACATCAGGGAATGGTCCTCTGGTCATGTCTGGGAAAATCTAAAGGCACAAGGCTGGCTCACTGGCCTGTGTTTAGCCGAGTAAAGCAACACAACAGTATTGGTTACTGTAAGGTTTTTCTGGTCGCGCACAGGAATAAAGACCGCTAAGGCAAATTATAGTCCAAAGACAGAGCTTTATTGCAAGCACCCTCGGGCGAGGTTCCGCGACTCTGAGAGAAGGGAGTCGGGGAAGTCGCGCGCAAGGCAGAGTGACGGGGGCTTTTATTGGGTAAAGCAGGGGAGGGGCTAGGCATCAGCCATCTTGATGAGTTTTGGCGGGAAGGTCCGCCATCTTGGACGGGCTTTGGCGGGAAGGTCCGCCATCTTGGACGGGTTTTGGCGGGAAGGTCCGCCATCTTGGACGGGTTTTCATTTTGTATAGCTTCCATCTCCTGCCAGCCCAACATTTACATCCTGACATCCAGAGTTCGACAGGATGAGGCTGTGAGCAGACCCGACGTGGACCCCCTTTTCGGCCCTTGCCCCTCTCCTTCCTGCTGCCATAACTTTGAAGAAGACAGAGGCAGTTTGGAGAGGTGGGGAAGAAAAGCAGAACGAGGGGAAGGAATTCTGAAGCGAACACCACCCTACTGTTAGGAGCATCCGGGACCAGGAAGTAGGAGAGAAATTTAAAATTGGATACTGAATTGAAATTTGACTATTGAGATTGTTTCAGAATTTTTGTCTTCTGAAAACGTGACAGTTTGTTAGTGCCTGGGAGTGACTAAAAAAGCTCTAAGACTAGCTTTCCTGAGGGAGGAAAAATGAGTTGATATAGCACAGAGTAAAGACATTATTGAAAAAGGAAGAAAAGAAATCCTCGTTTTTAATGAATAAAGAAAAACCTTAAGAAGTGTCCCTTTAGATTTATGTGCTTTATGTTCTCACTGAAAAGTCAGAAAAGTATTCACAGCTTCCCCTGCCGTTGGTCACTCATTTCCGGGATGCCCCCAGCTATTAGTGCTTTGGTTGTGCTGATTAGAATAATAAGCTTTGTAGAACAATGAAAGGAAGAAGTAGGCAACTAGGATTTTACAGCTGAAAGGAAGATACCTAATAAGACCTAAGTGATCTAGGAAGGCAAGTAGAAGGGTCTGGAAAAAATGTTGGGAAGCCAGTCCTCAACTACATGGAGAGGAAAAAAAAAGTTTTGAGGAGGTCAGGGAGAAAAGAAAGAATATTGGCCTGTTAAAATGTGGGATAAGATGGTTTTGTGGACTTTTACTCTGAGTTATGAAGTGAATACATTTGACACTCTCAGAGAGTCTCTAGTAAAGATTTGAATTATATTTACATGGCCTTCCATGGTCAAAGTAGGGAAATACATAAAAGTAAAAAAAAAAAAGATAATAGAAATCACCTGTAATTTCATACCAGAAATAAACGATTATATGTCTTTCTAGATTTGTTTTTAATATATGTTTTGTTTTTCAAACAAAATGTAACACCATTTTGCATATGATGCTGTGACCTGCCCAATCTTCAATATTTAGGCAGGTGCTATCAAGGAAGATGATTACAAAAGGCCTCGGAAGTGTTTTAAATCTGACGCAGCCACAGACCTAAGGGGCATGGCCAGCATCACCACCCTCTGGTTAGGGATGTGCTTCAACTTTGGTTGACTCTTCATTTATGAAGCTTATTTCCCTCCTAACTTCTTATCCTTGGCTGGTCTTTCTTCTAGGCTTCCTCCTCTCAGGGTGTCCTTATGAGTGTAGAAGTTAGAGCGAAGGAGAATGGAGAAAGGAATTAAAAGATCCCTAAAGAAATGCTCTAATGAGTTAAATTTTCTATTTGGCCATGACATTCCGCAGCCCCCAGTTGTTTTTTCAGAAATGAACAGTAGAGGGTGGACTCAACAGAACTGTATTAAACTTTTATCTAGAATGGAAATTTAAAGGACAAGCACCATCCCTGAGCCTGGCCCATGGTTTTTTCCTTCTTTATATTCCCAACTCACAAATCTTGACTTGTAGGAATGTATTCACTTTCAACTCATTAAAGAAATGCAAACCAAAGTAATGTTTTTTTCCCCTTCCTTCTCCACCCACAGGTAATAACTTCATTCATCTTGGTGGGATTTATAGGAGAGTTCCTAGTTTTTTCAAGGTGAGAATTTTTTGGGAAATCATTAAAAATTATTTTTTTCTTTTTAGGAAGTTCTTTAGTACATGGCCTGATTTTGACATTGAAGTCTGACACATCTTTATCCCTCCAATACTTTATCTTTCCACATTTTGAGGGAAGGCAATGATAGCAAAAGTTTGTTTTATTCTTATTCTTATTTTACTTTATTTTTTTCCCTGTAAGGAAGAAAGCCGAAGATGGAAAATACCTTGAAGTTTTCTTCTTGTCCCAGTACCATGATTTTACCTGCAATTCAGAGAATTGAACAAACCTTAGAATTGACACAACTTAGAGTAGAATTTGATTTTTAAATGTAGTTATTGCAAAACATCCTTTGGATTTTAATGGTTGAGAGATTTGTTTTGTTTTGTTTTGTGTTTTTTTTCAACAGAAATATAGTTGACACACAATGTTACATTAGTTTAAGGTATACAACATAATGATTTGGCAAGTCTCTATGGTATGCTATGCTCACTGCAAGTGTAGCTCGCGTCTGGTTCAGAGATTTTTTTTTTTTTAAAGAAATTAGGTTTATTGACTCTTGAGACCTGGAAAAAAGCCAGCCTCATTTACCCATGGACTTGTTTTGCTCTCACTGTCAGTTAGATGGGATAGGACCAGGTCAGTTCCACTTACGGAGTTCTCAGAATATGTTTTAGGAGCTGAGCCAGTGATGGGGCCGCAAAGAGGACCAACACAGTATTGAGAGTCCACCAGGTGATTCAGATCTTGAAATAGTTGGTTTCAGTACAGATGTGCTCAGGTCTCTGGGAGAGGCCTGCACGCCCTACTGTTGGAGCACAGACGAGAGAAGGCCAAGCCAACTTCCCTTCCTAGGCCTCTGTGTTTGGGGAAGTCCTCTGCTTGTCCCTGGGACCCAACATAGAAAAATGGCAAGTTCTGAAAGATTAAGGGTCACAGACACTGAGGCTTTGGGTCATTTTTGCCATATCAAGATGACAGATTAGCAATGTTGGCTCCATAAAAGCATGTGAGGCACACAGACTACAGAAGGGACAACTTACTTTCAGGGTCACCTCAGAGGCTTAAGACGAGCACAGATCACCTTGACTCCAGATGTCTCCAAGGCTATGAATGTGCTTGAAATCCAGAAATCAGGAGTATGAGTTCATTTGCCCCTTGTAAAATATGCTTTTAGGCTAGGCCAAGCCATGTGATCTTCTTGACAAAGCTGGAGTTAAGCATGAGAACTGACTGCCCATTTTTCATGTATTTTAGTAGAGTAGAATTGTTTAAGCTCAAATTGATCTTCTTGGGTGTGTTCTTGGGAAGTAGCCTAAATGAACAGGGGGAACATCTAAAAATAATTTCTGTCCCTTTAGTCTTGGCCAGTTTTTAGTTTCTCACTTCTCACAGGGTCTTTTTAGAGCTTTTTTTTGTCCAGGGAAGAGTTTCTGTATAACTCTTCAGTTCATTATTCAGAATCCTTTCAAAGGCCAGAATACCTTCCTCCTATGTTCTCACTTACCCTCCCCCACATGTGAGCACTCCCTTATCTGTATTTCTACAACACATTATACTGTACACATTTGTGTTGTGAAATTGATCAAATTAGATATATTATATTATGGATCGTGTTTGTATGATCCTATTATGATTATTTGCTTATACATCTGCATCTTTGTCCTCTCCTCTATCCATAGTCAGTGACCTATCTCTTACTGTGTCTACAGCTCAGGTGTCTAGTGTCTAGTACATAATAGATGCTTAATAAATGTTAATCTCTAAAAAAGTTGGTCCCTTCCACATATATTTTTATATATTTTGGGATGCTTTTGATGCCTCTTAAAAAAATTGTGAAGCAATTTTTTTTTACTATTTTTGACCATTCTTTGTGTTTCTCGTCTTTTTATCTTTCTACCTGATTTATAACAATTTGACAGAGCCTCCTCTCCAGTAAATTGCCAATGGGATTCCTATGCTTCATGGTCAGAATGTAATGGTTGTACCAAGACTCAGGTAGGACCATACAAAAACTTTGTGTTTATTGTTTATTTATTGTTTATACTGAAATAGCTGATGGATGGACAAATGACATTAGCTTTTGACATGTTATTTTTTGTGTTTCTTAATATAATTAGTAATTTTAAAGGGAGAAAAGTATGGCTTTAATAATTAATAATGTAATAAAGTAATTTCTTCATTCTTATATTCTTGCAAGGCTTTTCTGAATCTTACATTTGAGCCTAGAGATATGCATAGGATAAAGCAATTCATTAACTTTTTAACTAATAGAGAAATAGAAGAGCATGAAATGAAGTTCATACGGAATTCAAAATCTGTTTCATATTTACTGGTTCACCTTTTCTTCTTATTTAAAACAAACATTAACAAGTACAAAATGGCTGCTTTGTTTTACCTAAGGAATAGTGAATGACCATGAAGAATGAAACATTTTACACTTTTTTTTTTAAAGATTTTACTTTTAAGTAATGTCTACACCCAACGTGGACTTCCAACCCACAACCCAGAGATAAAGAATCGCTCCACTGACTAGCCAGCCAGGTGCCCCCTCATTTTTAAACTTTTTAAAGTTTAATTTCTAAGTAATACAAATAAAATGCTGGATTTGATCTGGAGATAATAGAGGACTCCTGAAAGTGTCTGTCTTTTTCCCCTTATAAGTTACTCATTGGAGAAAACATGGGGAAGTCTATATAAAGAAAATGCTACTTATAATTTCACCATTTAAAAGATATGAATATTTCATCATCTTGCTATTCTTTCAATTTATCTTCTCTGTGTGTTTGTAATTTTTAAAAATGGAATTGTTTGATTTTATTTTCATATTCCACCATTAAAAAATTTTTTTGTTTAAAAAATTAAAAAAAATTTTTAAGACTTCATTAATTTATTAGAAAGAGAGAGAGCACAAGCAGGGTAAGGGGCAGAGGGAGAAGCAGGCACCCCGCTGAGCAGGGAGCCGAACATGGGGCTGGATCCAGAACCATGGGGTCATGACCTGAGCCGAAGGCAGACGCTTAATGACTGAGCCACCCAGGTACCCCTAAAATTTTTTAAAAAATAAACTCCATGCCACATGTGGGGCTTGAACTCATGACCCTAAGATCAGGAGTAGTGTGCTCCACTGACTGACCCAGCCAGGTGACCCTCTATTCTACAGTGTTTTTTTTTTTTTTTTAAGTGGGCTCTGTGCCCAGCATGGAGCCCAACATGGGGCCAACAGGGTTGAACTTAAAATCGTTAGATCACGACATGAGCTGAGATCAAGAGTTGGACACTTAACCAACTGAGCCACAAAGGTGCCCCTCTACTATTTTAAAATTATACTTTCAGCATGGAATTTTAACAGCTGTATTATTTTCCATTATATGAGTATACCGATCTTATTTATCCATTTTCCGATTGTTTTAGACTTAGGACATGGACATTTTTGTTATTATAAATAAAACCAGTGAACATTTTTGTGCATAGAAATCAGTCCCCTGTTCTGATTGGATAAATTCCAAAAATATAATGCTTGCTTCAAAGATTCTAAACATTTGAATGGTTAAATATGTTTTTATTGAAATATGATTAACACATGACATTATATTAGTTTCAGGTATACAACATGATTCTATATTTGTAAGATATTTTAAAGGTGGGTCAGCTTGAATAAAAATGTGTATTTAAAATCACTTTTTAATTATTAAAATAACAGAACCGTATTACAGAAGATAATTTCTGTTTTGAAGCATCATCATAATCATCATTTTCATCAAGCATTTAGTACCAACATGAGTGGTATTTACAAAACAAGTTACACAAATGCAGAATTTGGCTTTGGGCAAATAGATGACTGCTCTGATTACAGGCAAATGGGTACATGAATAACAAGGCAAAAGTCAAATACCAACTACAGAAAACATTTTTATAATTTCACAACAAGTTAAGAAAGAATGCTAAATAGAAAGAGATGGAAGGTATTTTTCATATTAGTAATTTTTTTCTTTGCGTGAAGGTCATCATGCAATGATTACATTCCTAGATTATAACGACAAAATTTTCATCCAGAAAGAGACAAGTGAAAATGAAAATAAGGTCATAAGATCAGAATTTGTCAGGTGAGAATGAAACTCTTCTCTGTGGGCAACCGTCAAGGTCATGCTCATATCCAGGGAGAGGGAAACATTCTTCAGACAAACAACACAATCTGTGCTTTGGAACTTTGGAAAAGACAATTTAATAAGACACCTATGAGAGGTGTCTTCATCAATTAAACAGAGACTAAAAACTTATGAAGGAACTATACTGAATTCCATTCCCCACTCCTATTCCTCCACGGCTCCTCTGCTTAGACGCAATGGAAGTTGCCAGGGTCAGCCCCAGGCAGACAAAGCTGCTCACAGATTAAATTGCATTACTGTGACCCTTCGTCCAAAAGAATCCCCACTTCTAATCCAGCTTAGGAGGGATGAAGAGATTCCACCTTGGTTTGTGATGGGAGACAGAAGCAGAAATGTGTTCACATTTAGCCCAGAAGGTTGACCTATAGCCTGCATAGTTCCCATAAGGATCAAATACATGAAGGTCTCATGACTGCCTATTCATCTCACTGATGGTCAATATTGAGCCCAATGACAAGCACCAGAGAAATCCTGCAAAAGTAGTTTTATGAGTACCAATTCGAAGAAGACATTTCTGATCTGATACTCCCTGCATACCCCCTCCCCCTTGAGCCCTAAGTACGTAACCACCAGCTTCATAGAACAAAAGTGCAGCTCTTTCTGCCCATGGGCCCTTGTCCCCATGCTATAATAAAAACACTTTTTTGTACCAAAAACATCTCAAGAATTCTTTCCTGACAGTTCCACTCCTGGCCCCACATCAGTCTGTATATCCTGTCTTCCCTGTTGGTCTTTGCTCAAGGTTTAAATTCTCTAGAATTAGGGAAAAGTTGAGTACAGGAAGTAGCACACACAACGCATCTGACTGCTGTTGGGAAGGAAAAGGATTTGTGGACCTCTTTTTGTTTAAATATTAGATACATGTCTTCATATTGATTAAGTGAATTTTAGAACGAATTAGTTGTTTCTCAGGTAGCTTGATGATTTCCCCTATTTTCCCTATACTTTCTCTCCCAGAGATTTGGCTTTGACATATTTCCCATTTCAGAGGCCAATGATTTTGTTTGTTTAGTAGAATTCCATTGCAGAGGTAGCTTCACCTTTGGACCATGTGTAAATTTGCCTTCCATATTGACATATAAGGCTCTCTAGATTGTTTTGCCTTGCTTTGTCTTCCTGAAGAAGGCTTAACATTCAGCTCAAATCAATTACCAACCACTTTTCCAAAGGCTTTTCTAACTTTACTTCTTCTTAACCCTGGTTCCCAGGATCCTTCCCTCCCTCTGGCAAAATCTGTTCCACCTTTCTAGTTAGCTCCTGGTGCACAGCTTAACATTAGTGCAAAAACATCAGTCATCGTAATGTAACCGATTTGCTTACGTGTCTACCTAGCTAACTCTTTTAAGTTACTTTCTTAAAGATTCACTATTTTTTTTTACACTCAACCCTGAGAATAAATAAATAGCTAAGACTGTTTCATAAATAGTAATCCAAGTCTCACTGGATGCAAGGACAAGTGGGTCTGTGGGTTTATTGATTTTGGAGGTTTTACATCTGCCCACCAGAACAATTTCCTGAACACTGTTTCTTCAATGGTACTAATTTCTCTCAGATTTTGTTTCTCAAATAAAGGAAAGGAGACATCAAAAAGCACTACCTGTTCTGTGTTCAGACTCGCAGGCGGTCAGTTGCTGTTTATGGGCAGTATGGAGGCCATCCTTGTGCTGGAAGTGCATTTGAGACACAATCATGTGAACCTGCATTAGGATGTCCAACAGAAGAGGGATGTGGAGAGCGGTTCAGGTGTTTCTCAGGTATCTTTTCCATTGACTTGGACACTCTGGGCCGAGTGTAAGTTCAAGTGCTATTTGATTAACTTGCTCAGTATGTATTTGTTCAATTTTACTGAATTTATATTGGCCTGAAAATTAATTTTGTTGGCATGTTGATTAGACACTCAACTATCATTATTTCAAATGTAATATCTTTATTTCATCTGGTAATAAAGGTGGAGATACTCCTTCCTTCTTTGAAAAGAAATATGGCTATTGACAGACTCAGACAGCTCTTGACATTGCATTTTTGGTGAAGATGCAGAATGAGTCTGGCACATCGAGAAAATTGGGCAAAAACAATGTCACTGCCCAAATTACTATTATGTTTACAAGAAAAGCAACTCTGATTAGCTAATCAAGAAGCAATACAGGTCACGTCTATACACAGGGTGATTGAAACATAATTTCAAGTTTGGGCACTGAGGATTATTTGACCTATTGTTTAGGTAGCATTGGTGCAGTCAGATGAATTCAACAACATTTAGCAAATATCTATTATTGTTATTATGCTCCAGATATAGTGGTGAGGATTGTGGATATGTAAATGAAACACATAGCTTCTTCCTTCACAAATATAGAATTTATGGGCAGAATAGTACATAAATAATGTTAGAAGAGTTCCTCAACAATACTTCTCGAACTCCTCTTTTGCTTTCAAAACCCAAATCAGATGACTCCTCTTTTAGGAAGTATTCCTTAACTCCTCAACTGATAGAGATAATTAACAAATCCCTTCTCTGTGTTCCCTATGTACGTTGTACCATCGGTAATCTGGAGTGTTTGTTAGCCTGGTTATCTCTCTTGTGAAATCCTTGGGAATGTGAATAATATTCTTTTAATTTTTGCATCTGAAATACCTGATACATAGGAGTCTCTCAACAAACGTTTGGTGCATTGGATTGAGTGAGACCACAGTGGGGTCCATTCTATACCATCAGAACAGTTGTGTGCGATGCATACTATGAGGACATAAATGAAAGACTTGTATGATAGCCTGTAGTATCGGGATGGTTTCTGAGAGGAGCTAATATTTAATTTGATTTTTTAAGGACATGGACGTGACAGGTAGAGAAACCCTTCGAGGCTGATAGAAGTGTAAGGGCAAGGTCAGTGGAGGTGACAGAAGCCTGGGCTTTAATTCATGTAAGTGTGATGAGGGTATAGGAAGCAAGTAGGAGAACATCTGGAGATGATGCTGGGGAGGCGGGCAGGGGTTAGATCATTTGGTACTCTTCAGTGCCTCCTCTGTGCTTATGTATCGTAACAATTACATTGTGTGATGATAATGATCTGTATCTTCATAGTCCTTCATACTAGATTGTAAAGTATATGAAGAGCCCAGCATACCATTTTTATTTATATCCATACCTTAATATCTGGAAGAGTGCATTACACAGAGTAAGTGCTAAAGAAATGCTGAGTTTTAACCTTTTGACCAAGTTTCCATGCTCTCAAAAGCTTACACATGAAATCACCAAAACAAGCAGAGCTTTGGCATCTTGGTCAGTGATTACAAAATAAGGAACTGAGAGTTGAAGGGCAGGATGTCCATCTATCTTCCCAGGGGTTGGCACCTTTTGATTTTGAGAAGTTTCAGACAAATGACTTGATTGTGGATGAGAGCCTGGAATTTGAATTCAGCTTTTATTTTCAATTTTGTTTCCAGCTTAGGTCAGAATCAATTTTGTGTGTTAGAATATGAAGACCAAAATAATCACCAGTCTTTCCCGGACTCCTGGACACCTTGAAGATTGATCTCAAATTCACAGTAGACTATCAGTGCAGTGTTGGGGGTCAGGGAAAAAACCTTTTTTTTTTTTTTTAAAGATTTACTTATTTAATTTAGAAGAGCAACTATGAACGGGGGGAGGGGCAGAGGGAGAGGGAGAGAATCTTCAAGCGGACTCCCTGCTGAGCACGGAGCCCCACATGGGGGTTGATATCATGACCCTGAGATGACGACCTGAGTTGAAGTCAAGAGTTGAAGCTCAACCGACTGAGCTACCCAGGAGCCCCAGAGGCAAAACCTTTTTGATCCCAGGTAGTTTTTGCCTTCTTCTCTCTTTTATTTTTTGTGGGGGCTTATCTTGTCTACAGGCCAGTGCATCAGCAAATCTTTGGTTTGCAATGGGGATTCTGACTGTGAAGAGGACAGTGCTGATGAAGACAGATGTGAGGACTCAGAAAGCAGACCTTCCTGTGACCTCGATAAACCTCCTCCCAACATAGAACTTACTGGAAATGGGTAAGGTACTGGGCAGCTTCCTGTGCATATGGATGGGTTGTAGCTTTTCATTTTGTTTTGTTTTATGGTTTTGTAAGTCTAATAACAAATCATAATAGCTAAGCCTTTGGCTCAGAGCTCTTTGCCATATCCTGAAACATTAAAAAACATTTTTTTGAAGTTTTATTTATTTAAATAATTTCTACCCTCAGTGTAGGGCTCGAACTCACAACCCCGAGAACAAGAGTCACATGTTCCCCCGACTGAGCCAGCCAGGTGCCCCAGTATACCTGTATACCTGAAATACCTGCATACCTGAAAATATATGTGGTAAATGTAGAGTGTCTAATTGTCCCTGGACTATCTGGCTTTTAGGACTGGAAGTCTTATGTCCAGCAAAACCTCTCAGACCTGGGAAAACCCGGATGGTTGGTCACCTTCTGGGAGAGAGGTAGAAATAGAGAGAGAGAGGCAGAGGGAGAACTGGTTCAGTGAAAATGATGGGGAGCTACTCAAGAGAATGAAGAGATAATAAATAAGAATAGTGAAGGAAGAGAGAAAGTGCTGTGTTGGAATATTTAGATTTGAAAGTGAATTGTCTAAACCAGCTGGAAACTCATTTTCAAGTGAAGTTAGGGCAATCCCGTGTTTGTCTTTTCAAAAAGAATTCTGAAGAACTTCTAAGGGTCAGATCCAAGTTGAGATTTCAAGTCTTTAAAACAGTTTACTTTAGAGTCAGAGGTGGTTTTTCTATAATATTTTAAAATTCATTAACAGAGAAACGGTAAAATTACTCTAAGGAGTGTACCATTCAGTATGCTAAAAGGAAATTTAGTTGAAATTCATTGTAGAAATTTTCCTCTTGGGGCGCCTAGGTGGCTCAGTCCATTAAGCATCTGCCTTAGGCTCACATCATGTTCTCAGGGTCCTGGGATCGAGCCCCACATTGGGTTCCCTGCTTGGTGGGAAGCCTGCTTCTCCCTCTTCCCCTGCCCCTCCTCCCTGTTTGTGTTCTTTCTCTCTCTCTTCAAATAAATAAAAATCTTAAAAAAAAAAGAAAAAATTTCCCTCTCCTCGAGAGTAATCTTAGTTGTATTGGTTTTATCTATAGATTCAACACAAAACCAGCTGTTGCCATAGATACAAAAGGACTGTGTGTTCCCCAAACATGTTCTTAGGCTGAAGGGATGTTGGATTCCTCCAGTTACTAGTTTTAGCTATTATACCACCCAGGGGAGGTTGGACAATATATGGTGTGCATTAGGATGCTGTTCTCTTTATTTGAGCTCTCTCGAAGAGATGCTTAACTGTAATATATTTCAAGATTTTCTAGAATTCCTTTTTCAGCAAGTGCAGTTTCTAGTTTTTAATCATCTTTTCTTCCTTCCCCCTTTTTTTTTTCAAACAGTTACAATGAACTCACTGGCCAGTTTAGGAACAGAGTCATCAACACTAAAAGTTTTGGTGGTCAATGCAGAAAAGTATTTAGTGGGGATGGAAAGGAGTTCTATAGACTGAGTGGAAATATCCTTTCCTATACATTTCAGGTACTTAATTTCATTGATTTAATTTATTTTTAATCTGTGAATTATTGGCAGAGATCGTTGCTTATATGATACTGACTTTTTGGTATTTGTTGAGATTTTATTTGTGGCTTAATATTTGGTCAATTCTTACAAATATTTTATAGGGGCTGAAAAAGGATACATATTCTTTAACTCTGGGGTACAGGGCCATGATACTTTTAATTTGTCTCATTTAAGCTGAACTATTCTTTTTTCTCATTTTCAAGTCCCTAGACCATAGGGGCCCCAAACTCGATGGTCTTTCCTTGTATGGATGTCAAAACTCAAGGGCCTGGTCATGACTGGTCATGAGGATCTCTTTACTACTGCCACAGTGTCAGCTCACTTGAAAATGCTTTTATTTTATTTTATTTTTTTTAAGATTTTATTTATTTATTTGACACAGAGAGAGAGAGAGATTACAAGTAGTCAGAGAGGCAGGCAGAGAGAGAGGAGAGAGGAGGAAGCAGGCTCCCTGCCGAGCAGAGAGCCCGATGCGGGCCTCGATCCCAGGACCCTGAGATCATGACCTGGGCCGAAAGCAGAGGCTTTAACCCACTGAGCCACCCAGGTGCCCTTTTTTTTTTTTTTTAAATGCTTTTATTTTTAAATTGTGAAATATTTCCTATATACAAAAGAGTGTGACTAATATAAGCATACAGCTTGGAGAAAACTAATAAAACAAATACTCATATGTGCCCACCACCCTATTAAGAAATAGAATATTGCCCAAGACTGACTTAAAACTCTCATCTACTGCTCTCTGGCCACATCCTCCCTGCCCTTATTCCCTAGACAACCACTATCTTCTGTTTTGTATTTATCACTTCTTTGTCTTTCTGTATACATTTATCTCATATGTCTTTGTCCCTAAATAAAAATTCATGATTTAGTTTTGCCTGTTTTTGGCCATTTATATAAATAAATTCTATAGTATATATTCTATGACCTTTGCTCATTCAAAATTATGGTTTTGAAATTTATTCATGCTGATGCAGATGACATTTTTATTGCTGGTTCTAATTTTTTCTTATGAAAATGCCTTGCACTTTCTTGTGCATGAGTTCCATGCAAATGAGCGAGAATTTCTCTAGGGCATACAGCTATACCTGAATTGCTGCCTTGTAGGTTATGTATAGGTTACACTCTGTTCAGTAAAGTTTCCAAAATGGATGTGCCATCAATTTATGCCCTATCAGCAGTGTGAAAGGGGGAGCCTGTGCTCCCTATCCTCGCTAACATCTGCAGTGCCAGAATTTTCCATTTTGCTTAGGGTCTCAGGGTCTCCTTTCCAGGCTTCTGCTTCTTGTAAGCTCTTTCTGTCATACACACCTAACCTCACTCTGTTCCAGGATTTCCACACAAAATCCACTCACACAGCAACAGTTATGGCTTTAGGGGGAGAATCCTAAACACCTGAAGGGAATATAGAGGAGAGATTTTCTGTTGCAGTCCTGCCAACTCAGTCAACAAAAATGGCTGATGTCCTCCATCATAAAACATCTGTCCTTTTAGAACCTCAACAAGTCAAAGTTTCTGGCCTCATCCCATTTTATCTTCTCTTCTTCCAAGACCTCTTCTTTCACTCCTTTCCTACCTTCTTCCCAGAACTCTGAAAATTTCCAACTCAGTGCTTCTTACCGATTACTCCCAAATGTGTAAGCCCAAACTATTAGGATGTTCAGACAGAAGGGCTTTCTGTTTACCAAACTTAACCCTCTTCAGAATGCAGTTTTGATTATAAATAGCAAACAGTATCCTCCTCCAATTTACAACAGAATAAGTTACATTTAAGAACTACTGTATCATGGGGGTGCCTGGGTGGCTCAGTTTGAGCATCTGACTCTTGATTTTGGCTCAGATCATGATCTCATGAGTCATAAGATGGAGCCCTGCGTCAGGCTTTGTGCTCGGCAGGGAGTCTGCTTGAGATTCTGTCTGTCTGTCTCTCTCTGCTCCTCTTTGCTGTCTCTCTCTTTCCTAAATAAGTAAATAAATCTTTAAAAAAATTACTGTATCATGGAAATGGAAAGTGAAATTGATCTGAAAAATGATGGTAGTTGCCAATTTTTGAATATCTCTTGTGGCATCTGTACTGTTTTAGGCAGTTTGTGTAGGTTTAATCCTTATAATATCTTTGGAAGGTGAGTAATATTTTATTGTTTTATATATGTAGAAATTAAGGCTCAGAGTACTTTAGCTTACTTGCTCTAAATCACCAAATTAATAAGTAGTAGAGCTTGGATCCAATCTGTCAGATTTCACAGCCCTTTCTTTTTCTAGTGTATTTTACTCTCCCAATATCTTGTATTTAATTGCTTTCTCATCTCTAAATTCTACATGGTGAATAATATGTACTGTAATGTAACCATTGGCCAGAAGGGAAAATGTAACATAGGCATATGTAGAAATATTTTTTCTTCTCCTCCTAGGAGGATGTGTTGATAATTCTTTCATAATTATAGGAGAGATAATTGCATATATATTTTTGGGGTCAAATTTAGAGAGTTACAGAGCAGAGAAAATCATGAGAGAATTTCTGACATTGTTGGAAGACAGACATGCTGAAAGTCTGCAGCTTCTGAAGAAGAGAAATAATTTAATAACAGCATAATCCTGACATTCATTTCAGCATGGCTTGGATTTGCATTGACATCTGAAATGCCTTTCCAGCCCCTGAATTTGAAGGTGTTTGTCAGAGGTAGAGGGAAATTATATCCTATTATTGAGTGAAGAATGGAGATGTTTTGAGGATCCAGCCTGAGGGAAGTGAGGTAGAAGCAATAGGCAGTGAGTCAGCCCCTGAAGAGCTAACCAGGTGTGGAGATTGGGATGGTAAATGCTCTCCGCAGCTCAGATAGACCTGAGGCCATTGGGTATTCAGCTACCTCTGAGTGGAAGATGGCTTTTGGCTTGTTGGCACGTAAATATGAGTAAATAAACATGGAACAGAATCAGTCAGTCCATTTTATAATGTGTTTCAGTTATTACTATTGTAGTTTATCCAGAGCAAACCTGGTTTCGTG
Organism: Ailurus styani; assembly: GCA_002007465.1. NCBI lineage: Eukaryota > Metazoa > Chordata > Mammalia > Carnivora > Ailuridae > Ailurus > Ailurus styani. The sequence continues at coordinate 9,161,010 of LNAC01000007.1, forward strand.
TTGACTAAGCCACTATCTTTGATGCCATGCAGTTTCTCTGTTTGCTCATATTTTTCATACTACAAGGAAGCCTTGGACACATAAACACATTCCTCCTCCCTGGTTGTTTTGGGAAGGTATCACTTTGCTAGTTCAGCCTGGAGACTGTTGAAAGACTGCTGTGTTCATTGTCAATTTATAATGAGTTGCAGAAGGGAGTAAAAATAAAGGTGGAGAAAATTAATTACTTCCTGGATCCTCCTGTATTTTGTCTTGAATGTACTTCATTATATTTTTGGAAAAGAGATCCTATGTGCATTATCAAGTAAATAACAAAATCATATTCTTTTTAAAAAGATTTTTTAATTTATTTTAGAGAGAAAGAGAGAGAGAGCACATGAGCAGGGGGGAGGGGCAGCAGGAGAGGGAGGGAATCTCAAATATACTCCCTGCTGAGCATGGAGCCCAGCATGGGTCTTGATCCCACCACCCTGAGATCATGACCTGAGCTGAAATCAAGAGTCTGATGCTTAGCTGACTGAGCTACCCAGGTGCTCTGGATCTTCTTTTCTTTTCTTTCCTTTCCTTTCCTTTTCTTTTTTTTTTCTTTTCTTTCCTTTCCTTTCCTCTTTTCTTTTCTTTCCTCTTTTCTTTTCTTTCCTCTTCTCTTCTTTCCTTTCCTTTCCTTTTCTTTATTTTTTTCTTAAGATTTTATTTATTTATTTGAGAGAGAGAGGGAGAGAAAGCACAGAAGGGGGAAGGGCAGAGGGAGAGGGAGAAACAGACTCCCTGTTGAACAGGGAGCCTGATTGCAGGGCTAAATCCCAGGATCCCTGGATCATAACCTGAGTCAAAGGCAGCTGCTTAATCGACTAAGCCACCCAGGCAGCCCCTTCTTTTGTTTGTAATAACCTAAAAATGTGGGTACTGTCATTTCTATTTTACAGTTGAGGACACTTGAGACAAAAAATATCGAAGAATTTACCCATAATCATAGAGGTAATAGATAACAAATATGGGATGTGAACCCAGGAAGTGTGTCTGCAGAACCCTTGCAGCACAGTCTACTTAGGTGGGGTTAGAATATATACATATACATGTGATAGGGATGAACCAGTAGAGAAAGAAAAATTGAAGTTGTGCGAGATAGAATAAGCAATCAATTTAATAAATCCTTAGAAGTGGTGGGAGGGAATGCAATAGAGATGAGACAGAAATTAGCTTTAGATGGAGGAGGGACACCCGTGGAGGAAAGGAAGTGAAGGATGTAAATATGTCTGTGGATTTATTGGCCAGAGTTTAGGAGAGCTCATGCTTGATAATAGGAATGTTTGTAAAGAAAGAGGTTAAGGTCATTTTCTGAGAGTGAGGGAAGTGGTTCTTGATTAAGGGACTGAGGTAGGTGCAGAACTTTTTGAAATAGATACTGTAGAGAATGGGAGAGAAAGAGAATGGAAATATAGGGCTGCTGCACTGTACTGAAGGTTCCCCTGAGACCGGAAATCATGAGTGGACTTACAGTGGTACTGATCGATTAGCTGTGTGGTTTTTCTATCATAGTGATAAGTCGATTGGCTTCGAGCACTGAAACAGGGTTGGAATTATGCCAGACAAACATGATGGCAGAGCATATCTAGTCAAGAGAGTTAAGGTCATTGGCAAGAGACTGGTTGAAGTCATGAACCATGAGGTCTATCTGAAAAAGAAGGAAGTGAAAAAAAAAATGAAGGTGCTGCTAGAGAGAGAGAAGGGAAACCAAGCAGAAGAACTTGTGTCTGTAAAGTTGAATAATGGCTCTGGTGATAATAGAATGAGTCAAAAGGGTAACAGGTGGCAGAATGTAGGATGTTTGAATTTGTGGTTTCAGAGGAAGGATCAGGTTGGGCAATTCTAAGCTGGATGGAGAGAGTATTAATTAAGGGTCATTGAAGAAGATCACATTACCTTGAAAAAGCAACTTGCAGCTCTGTGTAGAGTAGAGAGTAGGAGATGCTGAACTAAAGCAGCTAAAGACACTTATTTGCATTAATCAAGTATTTGAATTGCAGATTCAAAGATGAGGGTAATAGGCTTTTTTTTTCTTGCATTGAAAGTAAGATAGATAAGTTCTCTTTCTTAAGAGAGATAAAAAGTAAATTCTGTGTCTATCTAAAACCAAATAGGACCGAAACGCTATCTAGTGGTTGCAGAATCTCTGATTGCACTCTTACTAATGTTCTCTTCATAGTCAATAATAATACATATATTCCCCATCTCAGTTTATGCTGAACTTTTGCCTTTGACTTTTAAACAAACCAATTTCATAATGTAATGAAAATAATGCTCTAATAAAAGATATGAATAAATCTATCTTTCCTTATCTTCTGGCATGTTCTTAGCGTGCATGCATAATTTTGAACATGGGCAGTGATAAAACTAACACAATGTTTTCTGGCATTTTGCTGAATTTTTTTCTAGTCTTTTCCTCTTCTTCTTTTTTAAAGTAGGCTCCATGCCCAGCTCCCTGGAGCTCAGTGTGGGGCTTGAACTCACAACCCTGAAACCATGACCTGAGCTGAGATCAACAGTCAGGTACTCAACTGACTGAGCCACCCCGGCACCCCTGAATTTCTTTCTAGTCTTTTTTTGACTGGGGAATATGTTTGTATGGTTGTAATGAACAGGATTATCACATTTATACCCACTTTCTCATTTAACATGAATATTTTCCTTCATAGATATCATTTAAAATGGCTACATGGTATTCTGTCATTTTCATTCCTTTTAGGTTTGTGTTTAAAGTGTACCATACCCATCATTTTAATGTTCCCTGTGCTTATTTATCCTTTGATCTCAAACACAGATGTGGGTATGGCTATATGCTAAGACACAGATGCTTGTGGAAAGACAGTTACTGATTTGACTATTTATACAGAGCAGACACTGTGAGAGGGAGTCATCTTGTATGTCTTGTTTTATTTTCATGGTGTTTGACAGTTTTTAGCAAATTAATTGCCTACAATTTTAAAAAAAAGTCTGGAGATTTTTGTGTCAAGATTTCAGATTTTTCTCTTTTCTCGAAAACAGATAATCTGTCAATGCTAGAACTTGTAGTTACATTTAGTAACTGTATGATGGATTTGAGTGTCGATGTCTCCTTTCTGACAGTGTGGGTGTTCACTTCATCACCCTGCCTTCCATGGGATGCCTCCAACATTTATATTACTTGCCAGCCCCATGGGCATTTTATTTTGACACTTGATCTAGAACAAAATAAGGGATAAATAAATGATTGTCTTTTTCATCAGTGTGGGAGCTTTCACTTCCCTGTTAGCCACATGTGACTATCCTGTTGTCTGCTTCAAAATTCTTTTGGGATGGACTTTTTCTACCCTCTCTCATGGGGAAAAAAATTGCATCTCTCTTCCCCTCTATTAGAGGAAAAATCAAGAATGGAGGGCTTTTCAGTTCTCTGTTAGCATAATTTGGTTGATTTGCTGACTTCTGGGTTAACTGTTGACACTAAAAGAAAGTGGGAGATGTTTGTACACAGATGTGTTCTGTGAATCACTTGGAATTGCCAATATTGACACCATGTCTCCTTCTTAACAAAGAGTAATTGTGGAATGGACTCTATTCCTTATACTCATATGGGCCTGGTTGTAATGAGAGCCACAGTCATTTTGTGTCAATGGAGAGCTTTGTCTTTTTGGAGAAGACTGTTTGAAGAAAGTATCTACATTAAAGGATCCATGGCAAAAGATTTTTGGTTATATCCAAGGCCTTAATTGGTCACAGCAAAATTCTTCATTTTCTTTATAGGTGAAAATAGATAATGATTTTAATTATGAATTTTACAACAGTAGCTGGTCTTATGTAAAGCATACCTCGGCAGAACATACATCATCTCGTAGGAAAAGCTTCCTTTTCTCATCTTCATCGTCTTCTTCATCTTCTTATACTTCACATTCCGATGAAAACCGCAAGAAAAAGGTTAGTATGAAATATTAGTTGACTTTTCCATATTTTACTGCTTAAATATTTCTAACATTAACAGAAGTGTATCTACCAAACAGATCACCTTTCTTTTTAAAATTAGGGTAATACTATCTTCTTCAAAGAGACCATGTACTATATGTCTTTAAAAGGTAAGATTGTGTTTTGTTATTTCTCTTGGATAATATATTTATTTATACTTTTTGTTTTCTTTTTCTTTCTTCTTTTTTTTAAGTAGGCTCCACACCCAATGTGGAGCTTGAACTCAGGACCCTGAGATTAAGAGTGGCCTGCTCTGCTGACTGAGCCAGCCAGGCACCTCTATACCTTGTATTTTCTTATTAAAGTATTTGTTCTTATTTGGAAACCTTAAAAAAGCATTACTTACAAATCTACTAGTTAAAATTTTCTTAAATTTCTAATTAATGATTACTATACACGGTTATATAAATGTCATATACAGTTGAAAAAAATCCAATTAGTATGTGTTTCCTAAACACTAACACTTAGAAGGTGCATAAAACTAAAAGATTTTGGAAGACTTTATTACTTCTGAAATACCCAAATTTTCACCTAAGGAAGTTAAAAGGCTTATTTTTAGATATTTTGTTGTTTTGAGATACTAAAACTTTTATCTTGGGCAACTCGAACAGTTGAGACAGACTGCACTAGCTGATGTACACTTACTGCTGAAGAAGTTTTCAGGCTGACCATCATTCCAAATCTGCATATTTCATCTCATTCTTGAAGTCAGTAACTTGATTAATAAATCACAGAGAGATATAAAGGAATAGTAGTTTTGTTTATTTTATGACTAAGAAGATGACTATGGAGATAGGAGTTGTATAAACATTTATTATCTTTATACTACATTGTTTACAGAAGTGAGGATTTGGTATAAGGTAGATCCATCCTGGACATCATTACAAGATGCTTAGGAAGTACTCAAAGACCTTATTGTACCCACTACTGGGTACTTACCCAAAGAATACAAATACTAATTCAAAAAAGAGAGATGCACCCCTATGTTTATTGCAACATTATTTACAATAGCTGAATTATGGAAGCAGCCCAAGTGTCTATTGATAGACAAATGTATACAGAAGATGTGGCATATTTATACAATGGAATATTACTCAGCCAGAAAGAAGAATGAAACCTTGCCATTTGTAACAATATGGATAGATTCAGAAAGTACGATGTTTAGTGAAATAAGTCAGAGAAAGACAAATGCCATATGATTTCACTCGTATGTGGAATTTAAGAAAATGAATGAACAACAACAAAAAAGAGACAAACCAAAAGCAGACTCTTAATTACAGAGAACAAACTGATGATTACCAGAGGGGAGGTGAGTGGGAGATGGTTGAAACAGGTGATGGGGATGAAGTGCACTTGTGATGAGGACTGGGTGATGAATGAATTTGTTAGATCACTGTATTGTACATCAACAATTAATGTAACACTGTATGTTCATTACATTAAAATAGAAAAACCCGTCATTATGAAGTGAGGGACCCCAGTATGGAATATAAATTATATGGTCACCTTACCTATAAGTCATTGTGTACCCCCTAGGGACACACTATTTTATATACTTATTTGTGAGATTGTTTAATATTTAATGAAGCTGATTCTTTTTTCTAGTTGGGGAGGGCATAACAACTCGGTTTTGAGATTTTAAAGGACATGTATGCAAGAAATTACCATGTTATCACTCCGATATTATTCCTATTTGAGATTCCAAAAATTCCATAGATTGCTTCAAGTGAGTGAGCCCAGAGAAGACCTCGTCATGCATCAAGAATGGAAATTCATATTGTCTGGGTTGGAGGTGGCAGCTGATGGAGACATTGGACAGCAAACTAATTCCACTGCCTTTTTTTCTCCAACCTAAAACTCTTTTTACTCTCTCTTCTTCCCATAGAGTCATCATTTGTTGATTGTCGAGAACACTGTGGAAGTGGCTCAGTTTGTCAATAACAATCCGGAATTTTTACAACTTGCTGAGCCATTCTGGAAGGAACTCTCCTTCCTTCCCTCTCTGTATGACTACAGTGCCTACCGAAGATTAATTGACCAGTATGGGACACATTATCTGCAGTCTGGGTCCCTAGGAGGAGAGTACAAAGTTCTATTTTATGCGGACTCAGAAAAAATAAAAAATAGTGGTAAAGTATTAAAAAATTAATAAATATAAACATTGCAGGAATTTTAGTGGGGGAATAACATTTAGTTAGCTTAAAGTTTTAGAGCTTTAAAATATGACAAAAAGAGATTAAATTGCAAAGGAATCCAAAATGGCAAGAATCCATTATATTATACTCAACATCTTTAGGCTCTAAGAAAAAGCCTGCCTATTCTTTTGGATAGTACTCTGAAATGTGAGATAGTTATCATTATTATTAATGGCTATTCTCAGATGGTGTTGACTGGGTTTTTGAAATACTTTTTAACCTTTTCCATTTCTCAGCTTAAGTAATATTCTTCAAGGAAAAGCTAATGAGGAATTATATTTCAGAAGTCAAAATGTTTTATTTTATTTTTTTTTTTTATTTTTTTTTTTTTAAAGATTTTATTTATTTATTTCACAGAGGGAGAGAGATCACAAGGAGGCAGAGAGGCAGGCAGAGAGAGAGAGAGGGGGAAGCAGGCTCCCATGCGAGCAGGGAGCCCGATGCGGGCCTCGATCCCAGGACCCTGAGATCATGACCTGAGCCGAAAGCAGAGGCATTAACCCACTGAGCCACCCAGGCGCCCAAAATGTTTTAAAGAAGTATTTTGTTTACCTCTGTTCATTACCACTCACATTCCTTTAAAAAACTCTGCTCTGGGCGCCTGGGTGGCTCAGTGGGTTAAAGCCGCTGCCTTCGGCTCAGGTCATGATCCCAGGGTCCTGGGATCGAGGCCCACATCGGGCTCTCTGCTCAGCAGGGAGCCTGCTTCCTCCTCTCTCCTCTCTCTCTGCCTGCCTCTCTGCCTACTTGTAATCTCTCTCTCTGTGTCAAATGAATAAATAAAATCTTAAAAAAATAAAAATAAAAATAAAAATAAAAAACTCTGCTCTGAATATCACAAGTTTGCTTACTACAAAATTCTTGTAACAATAGCTTAAACTTATCAGATGCCTTTCTTACAACAGGCAAGTTACCTAGGTTAGCAATGATCCTCACTACTACCCAGTGAGGTGGCCATTACAATTCCTGTCTCACAGACTGAGAAATGGAGACTCAGTGTGATGGTAAGACTCATCCGAGGGCATATAGATTGTAAGGAGGTCTACTGGCTCCAAAGTCAGCTGAGCTTTTTCCTTATGCTATGTTGTTGTTAGAATTGCCTGATTTTTGTGAGAATCAGTGCACACCACCAAGTTATGATTTTTTGACCTCATATTTAGAGGAGAGTCCTCATCGGGTGTCCCAATGTGGGAGGGGAGAGGGTGGTGTCTCAGTGTCCATTCCTTCTCTCCAAAGACCTGTTAGCTCTGGTTTACTAATATTCCAAGTCAAATCTGCTCCTTCCCAACTTTGTTAAGCTGGTACGTACAATTCCTTCCCTATTCCAAATTACTTCTTCAGGGTCTTTCTCTTCAGTCAAGCCTCTTTACAATCATGGAGGAGAGTAAGATTTATTACATGAGATTTAGAGAAGTTCTGGTAATCTTCCCTTGTGGGTGAACTACAGTATTTTTCTATGTTTGTACTGGCTTATTTTTTTTTTCCATTGAGCCTAATTTTTATCAATTAAGATTTAGCCAGAATTTGAACTTTTCTAAGTTCCCTGAAAGGAAATCAATGTACAAGCACAGGTCTTTACATTTTATTTATTATTTATTTATTTATCTATCTGTTTATTTATTTTAGTAACAACGAAGGCAGTATTTCTTTGGAAAATTAATCCAGCAAGTGGCTTGATCTAAACTCAGTTTCACTGTTCCCCCCACTTTTTCCTTAGTACTTAAAAGAAATGGAGAACTTTTTAAGGATTTCCAAGTTGATCAAAGTATTTTTTTGAGTAAAAAATTTATTCTTGAGCAGTTTCTGTTCTTCCTGAAAGTTCTAATTGAAATATAATCAAAACTGCTGAGTTATAATAATATATGCCCCCAATTGTTCTTTAAGAGATATCAAAGTTATTATAGTAGAGTTAGCAAAATTATATGAGAAAAATATATTTCCACACTTTATTATTTTCTATCCTTCTTAAAATATGCATTGGCAAAACTCCATTTGATAACAAGTAGAATTTGTTACGTTGTAAAATTATGAGCCATGGGAAGGAAATATTGGAAACCAGGGGTGGTAAAGATACTAAAATGGAGAGATTGAGGCAGTAGACCTAGGGCTTTGGAAATTAATTACTGTAGAACCAGAACCCAGCTTTTGGGGTTTCCAGTAGGTGGGTGGGGACCATGACAAGCCTACTTTTACTGATATGCTTTAGGCCTGAGCAGCTGACTGTGGATGGCCAAACATACCACTCTTTGGGGTGTTCAGTTTCTGCTCCTTCCACTGTTTCATGTAGAAATCATCCCAATCTTCTCCTTTCTCTGGCCAAAGCTAACAGGAGCCAAAATTTGCATTTGAAAGTGAGTTTCAGACACATGATGCTTCATTCCTAGATATATGCATGTATCTATTATTTCGTTTAATAACAAAAATCAAATATTCCCTTTTGTGACCCTTGACCCTTCTAGAGCTCTTGAGTAGGTGGCCATCACAGTAGGACATAACCTCTTATTCCCATTCTCACACCTGGCTGCATCTCAAAAAGAGTTTTTAACAAATGCAGAAATTAAACACCTTTAAAACTTTTCCTTCAGGTCTTAGTTCAACGGATATGCAGAGATGTACTTCCTCAAGTTTCAATTTTTTTTTTAAATCATCAGAGGGCGAATGCAAAGGGCTGAAAGAAGCCTTAAAATCGGATTCAGGTAAATAAGAAAGGGACCATCCCTCTCTCTTGTGGCTAATTCCTGGCCTCCAAGGGCCTTTGAGATTTTAGCAGGTGTTCTATTTTAGGTTTTTTATGTATTTGGTTATCTTTGCCTCTGATCTTTCTTTCATATGTCATGGCAATGAGACATCATGCAGAGTAGAAAGTTCACTGGATATCTCCTGTGCACTGTAAATGTGTCCTCGGTGTATGCTACTTTTCTCCCCTACAATGACGGTTGGCAATCAAACCTAGAAAAGGACACCAGCAGAAGATTCAGTTCTGCTCTGACATGGATGCTCAGTGCACTTTTTGGTGCCTGCTTCTGCTGCTGCTGCTGGTGGTGGGAGAGGGAGTGGGGAAGGTGGTGTGCTATTCTTTGAATGATTGAAATAGGAACTGGAAAAATAAACTGATTTAGATTATGTCTAGATGCCATGTTAAGGAATTGGGATTTCATTCTGATGACAAGGGGTGCTGTTAAAGGATTTAATACAGAGAGTGATTAAATGAAAGATTACAAAGAAAGTTGTAGAGAAAGAAGAGGGACTGAGAAAGGATAATCTGATAGGATAAGAACCAAAATAGAGGTGCCTGGCTGGCTCAGTCAGTAGAGCATGCGACTCTTGATTTTAGGGTCATTGAATTTGAGCCCCACATTGGGCATAGAGCCTACTTAAAAAAAAAGAAGGAAAGAAATCAAGAAAAATAGGGAAAAAAATGAACCTGAAAAGATCAGTAACATTAAAAGTAAAGGAGAAAGAGAGGTCAACAGAGAGAAATTCTAGAAAGAAATTAAGTAAGAGAAGGACTGGAGACTCTTCATTCAGTTTGGTGATTACAACTTATTTGCCTTATCATGAAGGGATTCTTAGTGTGGTAACAATAGACTGAGTGGTACTAGAGCTTATTAAGTTCTCCCAGAGTGATGGCAGAAATTGGGGCAAAGGTGAAGATTGACCCAGGTGTCAGGGTTCTTACAGAGGAAATGGGGATTCTTGGGATATGGGCAGATGACTGCAGGAAAGAGGGAGACAGAGGAGTGAAACCAGGTTTATTTACTCATTCATCTCCTTCATTCATCAGCTGTTTATGGAGCTTGTGGTATATGGTGGGATTTATTCTGGGCATTGGGGTACAAGCAGTGGCATGCCCAAGAGAATCCCTGTTTTCATGGAGCTGGCATGACAAAGGAGGAGGACAGGTTTTTGAAAGAAATGGAAATAAAGTGACGTGGAAATAGAAATGAGAGTGGGAACTTTGGGAAGATGTAGACATTTGTTATCAACTGGGCAACTGGAAGCTGCTCACTGATTTTATTTTATTTTGTGTTTAACAAACACATAGTGTTTACTATATGCCCAGCACAATTTTAAGTGATTTACAAAAATTAACTGAAATATTCTTCCTATCTAAGAGGTAGATATTATTCATATTCCCATTATACACACAGGGACACTGAGTCACAGAAAGGTTGCCCAAGATCGCAGTTGGTAAGGATCAGATAGGAGATTCAAAGGCATGACATTTGGCTTCACAGTCTGGACTCCTCTTTGTCACACAAGGCTGACTGTCTAGGGGAAGAGGGCCAGCTGGAACAGGGAGCTCACTGAGGTGTGGAGAGAGAGGCTACAGGCTTAAAAATAAAATTAAAATTGATTTCTTAGACTCTGTAATTCGTAAAAAGGTTTCCCAGTGAGGGCCGCGATTTCTCCAACTAGTATACACCGAGATTATCTGAGGAGGCTTGTTAAAAGGCTGATTCCAGGGCTTTCCTTCCAGCTGTCCTCTCATAGATATTGGAGCCCAGATATGTGTAGTCATTCCAGGTGATTCTGAGTCAGGTCCTGCAGGGACTGGACATTGTGATACGCTGCCTTCCAAGGGCAACTGTTTGCATAGTAAAAATGGAGTTAACGGTGGAGATGAGGAAGTACTCAGTAACTTATTAAAAACATCGGGCTTTAGTAATTTCTGATAAATGTACGATTTTTGAATTTGAAAAATTTTATGAAATTGCAAAATTTAGTTAAAAGAAGTGAGCTGGGAAAAAAAAAAGAAGGGAACTGAAAATCACCCAAATCTGGTCTGCGAGGTAGGAATTTCCAGTCATTACCAGTGTAAAAAATCAATTACAAATGGAGACAAAAATATCCCTGAAATTATAGGGCACATAAATGCAGAAAAGAATTCAGTTAATATTCAGTGTTTAGAACACTTTTCATGTGTTAATGTATGCTTGTTAATTAATAACTTTTTTGCTTATTTTTAGTATTCCAAATGCAATGAACTCCCCCCATTTTATTATGAAAACTTTCAAACATACAGAAAGAACATATAATAAATACCTGTATACCCACCTCCTCTATGTAGCGGTTATTATGATATTTGGCTGTATATAATGTACATATAATACTTATAATGTGGGTTATTTAACAATATATAAATATTGTATATTTAAAATATTTATAATCTTATTTGAACCATTTGGAAGTAAATTTCATGATGCTTCATGAAGGCTTCACTAAAAAAATACTTCATGATGCTTCACGATGCTGCAATAAAAGCATTTTATTAATACTTTATTGCATTTTTATTAATAGTTTATTGTATTTTTAAAAAGATTTTATTTATTTATTTATTTGAGAGAGAGAGCGAGCCCACATGTATTCTCCTCTGTATGTGGAAGCAGGGGAGGGCCAAAGGGAGAGGGAGGGAGAGAATCCCAAGCCGACTCTGTGCTGAGCATAGAGCCTGACATGGTGCTTGATCCACAATGCTGAGATCATGACCTCAGCCGAAACTAAAAGTTGGATGCTCCACTGTCTGAGCCAGCCAGGCCCCCCTTCTTTTTCATTTTAATTAACATTTTTTAAAAGAGTAGTTTTAGGTTTACAGCATAATTGAGCAAAAAAGAGAGTTTCCATTTACTCCTTTCAGAAACTAAGGCCTCTGCACTGTTAGCATTCCCCACCACAGTGGAACATTTGTTCCAGTTGATGAATCTACCCTGACACATCGTGATCCCCCACAGTCCATAGCTTACATTAGCATTCAGCCTTAGTGTCGTACATTCTATGGGTGTGGACGGATGTCTAATGCCGCGTATCCACCATGTAGTATCAGACAGAGCGATTTCACTGCTCTAAAAATCCTCCACTCTCCACCTTTTTATTCCTCCCACCCACCACTGCTGACAATCACTGTTTTTTTGTTTGTTTGTTTGTTTCTGGGTTTTGTTGTTTTTTTTTTTTTTTACTGTCCCCATAGTTCTTTCTTTCCCAGAACCTTGTAAAGTTGGATGGGTTGTATTTTAGTGCTTGATAGACTTTTCACTTTGATATTCTCCTTTTCATTTCATTTGTGCATCCTGACTGATTTGATTGGATTTCTCCTTGCACAGGAACTCGGAAAAATGTGCTGCAAGGGGACCCATTTGTCAGGGGGGGAAGTTCAGACTTCGTGGCTGCCCTCAGTTTACTGGATCTGGACAATCCTGCTGGAAACAAACAGCAATATTCTTCATGGGCAGCATCTGTGACTCGTCTTCCCCAAGTCATAAAACAAAAGGTTTGTCCTGCTCTGTTGAAAGCAGCACAAAGTGGGCATGTTTCTTCACACTGGGAAAATGAGATTAAATCAAGGTGGTTAAACAGAGACAGCTGTAATTAGCATTTTCTGTATCCCAATTATGTTTTGTATAGTAAAATGAATGCATACATAATAATAAGAAACAGAAGCTTCATTATCTTGTATGTCCATATTTCAATTGTAAAGGGTAAATGTCTTGTAAATCCCAAGAGAAATTAATAACAAAATTTGCATATTAAGGTTTTGACCTAAATTTGATTATGTTTTCCTTGGTCTCTAATTCAGAAGAATTATAGATTCTTGCATGAGGAAAGCATTTAGGCTTGTCTACTGTCCCATCAGATTACCTTTCTTCCTCTGGCCCTGGCATGTAGGCTCTTGGAGACATGTCCATTAAGATAGAACAAATTTGGCTGGCAGAATTTTAGGATGTTTTATTGACACAGTCAGTTCTTTTGATATGTGCTCCTAAAAATCGGAGAGCTAGGCAGAATTGCACAGTAAAGACCACCTGGCTTATGCGCAAAATGGGGTTAAGGACACAAAACTCAAAAACTTGATCTGTGATACTCATTAAAAAAAGAAAGAAAGAAAGATATCAGTAAAAACAATAGCACAGTTTTACAGGTGTTAAATTATTAAGAGATGCACCTACTACGTTAAGGTGGCACAATTCCTAGAAAAAGACTTGAAGCAGGGCGTCTGGGTGGCTCAGTGGGTTAAAGCCTCTGCCTTCGCTTAGGTCATGATCTCAGGGTCCTGGGATCCAGCCCCACATTGGGCTCTCTGCTCAGCAGGGAGCCTGCTTCCTCCCCTTTCTCTGCCTGACTCTCTGCTTACTTGTGATCTCTCTCTGTCTAATAAATAAAGTCTTAAAAACAAAAAAGACTTGAAGCTTGCTGGGTGATGGGAGGGTTGTAGTCTTGGATTAACTGTGACACATTAGAAAGGGAGGTGCCAGATGACAGACAGCTGTAGCCCCAGGGGTGGATGGGTGGAGCTTAGTACAGGCAGTGACCCGGATGGAGGTCTGAGGTGTGTGTTTGTGTGTGTGCGTGTTTTGTGCATTCTTATCTTGGGTTGTATCCACTTTTTGTGTCCACTTTTCTGGGTTCACCTGGTTTTTCTTGTGGATGAAACTGTATGCAAGAATACACAAAATAAGCGATAGGCGCAGAGTGTTCCCTAATACATCTGTCTCAAATGGAACAAACTCACATTTTCAGAACAAATGCCGTAGCAGAGCTGATTCTCTGATGTGTTCTCTGTCACGGGAGTCAAGCAATGTCCCAGGTGAAACTTGACTTGGATACATTTTATAAATCCCCAAATCACAATAGCTCCTTGAGAACTCTCCCAACACCACATGCACCCACTTGCCTCCGAACAAGGGTGAAGGGAGGAGGGTAGTTTTCCCCGGAGGTCTTACCCTAAAGTGCCACCATCAATATTTACAATGGCCTATTTTCAATGCCGGTGTCCCAGAACAAATCTTGGAAAAATTTGAAATTGTTGATTAGGGAGAAAAGACATTCCTTCCCATTCTCAACTCTGCTCTTCTCCAGGTCGGACTGTGACTATCATAGGTAGCTGTGCTAACTTACTATAAGTGTATGTCCATGCAATGCCGGGCAGTCTGTTCTGCCATAATGCAGTGTAAGAGAGCTTAGGCAGAGGTGGAAGGATATGTGGGTGAGTCTTTGAGTTATCCTCACACTCGCAGTGATGGGCTGCAGAAAGCTCCAACGGACCTTCACAAGAGCCAGTGGTACATATATCTTCACAACTCCATGGTCATTGGCATCCCAATGGCAACCTGATACTGGCCATGGGGAGAGTTCTTATACGGCAGAAACTGGCAAATGCTACAAATCAGAGCATTTTTGTTCTTAGGAGAGCAGATTGTTAAAGCTTAGCCAGCACATGTAGGGTCTCCAAGTTGCTTTTCGTTAGACATATTCAAAACAGAACAGTAATGTCTATCTGTTTTATTTTTATTATTTTTATCTTAGTTTTGGGGGGGCAGCAAAGCAAGGTTTATTGAAAGATAGTAAAGTTTATTGAATGATAGAGTACAAAGCTCCCAAAGAGGGAGGGGACCCATAAAGGTTGCCCTATCTGTTTTAAACTTCTTCAGGGAAAAATAGTCACAGTCTCCATTAAGAGACATGTTAAGTCTCTTAGAGTCAGGCTATTTAATTGTAAATTTATTTGCACTTGCTTCTCCTCTGTTATTTAAGTATATTTCCTTTTCTTCTGTCTTCTTCTAGGGTGGAAATGTACTGCTTTCAAAATAATCTTTTAATAACTAGAAAATGAATGTCCTGTTGGTTTTGAAAAAATTTTATGTAAGATATAAGAAATACTACTTCCCTATTCACTCCTACTTTTCCTTTTGCCTTGCAAAGAAAGTGAATTGCTTTCTTTTTATTTGAATAAGAAATAATTGGAATTGACGTGAGTGGCTTTTCATTTTAATGGGGATTTAGCCTAAATGCCAGAAGAAAAATATTCTTGCCTAAAACCCTGATTACTGACCATGATGTCTTTATCTGTATAGCTGACACCTTTGTATGAGCTGGTAAAGGAAGTGCCCTGTGCCTCCGTGAAAAGACTATACCTGAAGAGAGCTATTGAGGAATATCTGGATGAATTTGACCCCTGCCATTGCCGACCTTGTCAAAATGGTGGCATTGCCACTGTTAAGGGAACTCAATGTCGATGCCATTGCAAACCATATACATTTGGTGTGGCTTGTGAGCAAGGAGTCCTCGTAGGGAATGAAGCAGGTCAGTGTCCTGAATTTTTGCTGATTATGCTGGACATAGTGAAAAGGGAATTATTCTTTCCCTCTGGCCGTTGACTTTGTGCTTCTTTGTTCATGGGCATTTTAATTTAGTGTCTCCCTTCCTATTCCACTTCTGCGTTCTAGCTACTGGGTCAAGGCCCACTGTTGTCTCTATTTTCCTGTCTTTTTTTTTTTAAGATTTATTTATTTAGTTGAGAGAGAGAGAGTGAGGGAATGTGCATACAATGAGGGGAGGGGAGGGAAAGGGAGAGAGAGAAAATCTCAAGTAGACTCCCTGCTGAGCATGGAACCTGATACGGGACTTGATCTTATGACCATGTGATCATGACCTGAGCTGAAATTAAGAGTTGGAAGCTCAACGACTGAGCCACCTAGGCGCCCCTCTATTTTCCTGTCTTGATTACCAGACCCAACATGCCCTCCATTCTTCATTCGCCATTGGAATAGATTAATGCCTAAAACACCTCTGTCCTTCCATAGTCATCTCATTAAGGTTTTATCATAATATAGGTCTGTGGAGCTGGTGTATGCATAGCTTAACCTTTCTGATGGCAAGGTCTTTGAAATATCTCTTTTTATTTTGTATTATGTTTCATCAATCCATTATCCACAAATACTTTTGAACATCTGCTGAATGTGCCCAACTGAACGGTACTTTAAGTATTTTAGTACTGAACTATATGAGGTTGACTTTGACTTTATGAGTAGACAAAGTATGAGACAATTTGGCATTTATTTATATGTCTCTCCTCTAGGTAGCTCATTTCTTAAGGTCACAAATTGTCCAGAGTCCAGAGTCCAACAGGGCTTGATTTATAGAAGTCACTTAATAAATGTTTGATGAATGAATGAATACATGACTAAACTATGGTTGCTTATAGACAAGCATCAAGAAGGCAACCTTGCCTCTAGTTCTCTTCCCAAGTAGCCTGTCTGGTCAATTGAAATTCCACCACTTTGATTTCATTTCTTTGTGGCTTGGATTTCCTGTTATTTGGTAAAATGGAAGCTCCTTCTGCTGGTAAGGGTTGGGGTTGCAATCATAACATATTAAGCTATTATTAACTCCTGTTAATATGCTCAGGGGACTACTTTGTTAACTCAATTTCTAATTATGGAAGAAAGCTCATGGGAAAATATTACCAAATTAGTTTAGTTTTGTGTGATACTGAGGAGTGGGTTACCCAGTTGAAATAGCTAAGGAGTGGTAAACACCATCTGTCATCTGAAAGTAATGCTTCGGGGGCATGGTTTCTGAGATCAGTTTCTACCCAGGAAAGCCAAGTTCTTAGAATATAGTGCAAGTTTTCTCTTGCCTCCCCCAAGGAATGTGATGGGGGAAAACTGTAAAAGCACTTTTAGTGGTGAATTGGCCCTGAGTCAGAAGGCGGCCAGGTTGGGCTGAGCAAGTGCCTTCAGACTGAAGGATGTTGACAGGAGGCAAATGTGTTTCTCCTGCTTAGGCACTTCCTCATTGAATAGGGCCAGCTCTGAGGGTGACGGTCGGGAATACCCAGCGGATTATGTTCTTCTCATGCCGTATCACTGCTTTTACAATAGAAAGGCTCACAATAGGAGCTGCTGTAATGAGAGGAGCCTGAATTCCATCATAAGACCATGCTGCTGTCCGGATGTGACTCTCGGCAGTCATTACAGCACGGGGCATGGCATTTAACCACCTTGTCTTAGATTCCACACCTATCAACTGAGAATGGTGACAGACCGCCTGCCCATGTGGATTCATTCTGGTGATAAGTAAATGAATGTTAGAATACATGTAAAAGTGCTCTGAAACAGTTTCAAAATAATAAACAGATTCAAAATACTATTGCAAGAAGTTCATTAAAGCTGCCTTAACCTGGAAAAATGTCATCAGTGTGCAGAGACATTCTGGTCATTGCAGGGGAACTCCTGAATGGAGTGAAGGTAGTGAGTGCCCAGACCATCCCCTTCCCCAATAACCTCCTGAGCAGGAAGCTCAGCACTGAACTTTGAAGTCTTGCTCTCCAGTGCTTTCTGAACAACCTCTCTCTTATCTTACAGGAGGGGTGGATGGGGGTTGGAGTTGCTGGTCCTCTTGGGGTCCCTGTGTTCAAGGGAAGAAAACAAGGAGACGAGAATGCAATAACCCACCGCCCAGTGAGGGTGGGCAATCGTGTATTGGAGAACCATCAGAAAGCAGCCCATGCGAGGACGAGGAGCTGCAGCATTTGCGGTAATGGCAGCCAGATCTCCTGGCAATTGTAAAGAACACAGTGCCCTCTTCAGTAAGCCTGGGATGCAAGATTGCCGCTATTAAAAAATTAAGAAGTTAAACGGCGATTTTTATCAGTGACTACTTTGCCCTTAGCAGTGGGGTCACTTGATGGAGGGAGACGTGTGCTAACTAGCACTTGCATGTTTCGAGTTTTCCCGACACAGATGTTACAAAAGGCTAGGTAACTCAGAGGCCATCTGGCCAAGGGGATCTGAGCAGCTCTGGCATCAAGCAGATCTGCCATGTACTTGCTGGGTGACCTAGGGCATATTACTTGCCACACCTCTAAAATTAGTATAATCATAGAAGGTAAAACAATGGTAGGATGTTGTCAGAATTAAATGACATTCAGCACAGAAAGTGATTAGCACAGCACCTGGCACACAGTAAGCATTCGTTAATAGTTAGTTGTATTACTTTTCAGATCTACCAATCTCATTCATTCATTCATTCATTCACTCATGATTAAGCATAAAGCCAGATGCTCGAGATGGCCAACATCTAGACAGAGTAGCCCAGTTATCTGACACCAACATCTCCTTTGCCAGGACCTTGCAAAAGCTATCTCAGAATGCTTAGTTGATGAGTTATACCCAACAATCAAAATTCTTCAGGCCACACCTTACTGTTTTATTTATTTTTTAAAGATTTTATTTATTTATTTGTCAGAGAGAGAGAGAGAGAGAGCGCACAGGCAGGCAGAGGGAGAGAGAGAAGCAGAATTCCAGCTGAGCAAGGAGCCTGATGTGGGACTCGATCCCAGGACCCTGGGATCGTGACCTGAGCCGAAGGTAGATGCTTAACCAACTGAGCCACCCAGGCATCCCCATACCTTACTGTTTTATACTGCCTTTACTAACCTCTTTTGATCAGGGATTGGCAAAACATTCTAGTAAGATAATTTGAAGGTCATGTGAATTGAAGAAAGCTCTAAGATAGTTGGGTATCTGGTAGAAGCATAGGGAACTGGGATGCCCTTTTTCCTAGGTGTTTGGTGCTTTATGATCCAACAATAATGAGTATCTTGTGACCAGGAATATGGAATTATGGTAGGAGGAGAAGCTGCCTTCGGGGACATGTCTCTGGGAAGATGAGGGTCTACATCAGAGGAGGCCTCTGCCAGAGTGGTCATAATTCCCCGGCTTTGAGACATAAAGCTGGAGGGAAAGGAGCATCCTAAGGAAGGCATTGAAGGAATTCTCACTTTTCTTGGTGCTCAGAGGAGAAATCTCCTTCTGTTCAGTACAGAGAGGAAAATTATGATCACTACTTCACATGTCCGAGTTTTCTCAGAATATGGTAAGAGTATAAGGAACTCAGCTGAGAAGGAGGTAATACACATGGGCTATTTGTCATGCTTTCCCTTAGATTTCAAATTTCTGGAGTGGGGGCAATACTGGTGGCACGCTGGCTTCAGAGGCACTACTGAAAGCTGTTTAATGATGCATATCACTGTGATTATTATTATTATGAGCTTCCTCTAGAGATGGCCTTGTGGGAGGTAGAAAGAGCAGGACTTTAGGAGCCTGACTACAATGTGAATGTAGCCTTGATATTTATTACTTTATAACCTTGGACAAGTCTTTAAAACTTTCTGAGCCTTTGTTTTCTTCACATACCTCCTAGGGTTACCGTGAATATGAATTGAGATAATGTACATTTGTAAGCCACTGCCAAGATGCCTAGCACATAGTAAATGCTCAATCAAAACGAGCTATTTTCGTGTGTGTGTGTGTGTGTGTGTGTTACCTTTCTGCAGGATCACTGTGATTACCTTATTTTTAATACAGAATTAATTCTGTGTTAAAGGCATTTCAGAACCAGACAGCTGGAGAAAAAGTAGGTCTGAGACAGGCGAGCTCTAGAAATGACATCAAGTATGTGTGTTGTCCAGTGACTTTTATTTCCTTCTCTTTCTCTTTGCTCTTCATACTACTGACTTACTAGCTATTTTTTTGGAAGCTTGAGCTTATGTTTGAGTGTTCTATGATAGGATATGATCAGATATTGATTCTGAGAATAGCAATCACATCAACGTATTTATGTGAATGGAGTCCCTTCTGATGTAAATGAAAAATTCACTGTGCTGCAAAATATTTATTATACTGTGGAGATCTGTCCCATTAATTATGTTTTGTTTCCTTTTCCTTTCAGGTTGCTTGAACCACATTGTTTTTCTTTGTCTTTGGCTCCAAAAGAATTCTGTCCGTCACCTCCTGCCTTGAAAGATGGATTTGTTCAAGTTGGTTATGGAAGATATATTGTTTTCCTTTACATGTACACCTTTTGCTTCAAGTTCCCTCTCTCTACTGATGTCATAATCTATTTCCTTCTTCCATGATGAAATGGTGCTAAAAATACTTTATATGTGCATTTTAGGTTTAGTGGTGAGGGCTTTAGTTTGTGACTTTTCTTCTTTGGCCCAAGGTGATTAGAATTCTGCAGAAGGCAGTATATCTTCTGTAGTAAGGTAAATCAATACTGCTGCCCAATGAAATCAGAAATGTAATCATGCCAGAGGGCAGCTGAATGTTTCCATTCTGAACACTAAAATAGGAATCCATAAGCAAGTTCTTCAACAAAGAGAACTTTATCTTTGCTGCTGAAAAATGTCTTTAAAATTTTTTTTCATAAATACGGGGTTTGGGATGAAATATTACATTTATTCCAGAAGCCAGTAAGACATTTTGCAAGTGTTGGTGAGATATGGGTCATTATACTTAGAGCAATTTTCTCATTCAGTAAGGAACACAAGTCATCTGCCACTTGTTCTAGGGAATTTTTTGGCTTTGGAGCCATATTAATTCATGTTCTTCTCACTGCTTGTTATGATGAAGATTTGGTCCCAAGCCCCAGTGAAGTGTCTTTCTGGCTCACATAAGGGATACTGTCCGTCAGGACCCTCTCATTGCTACCACCTTTGCTTTCTCCATGAAGGATTTGCCTCTCAAATTCCAGGCCCTTAAACATACGCTCAGTGACATTTTGCTGAAATTTCCCCAAATATAGGTGATGGAAATGGAAGAGGGGGGTGTGTGTGTGTGTGTGTGTGTGTGTGTGTGTGTGTGTGTGTGTGTGTGTAGAGAGAGAGAGAGGAGAATGAACCCGGCATCTCTAACACTCATATGTCCCAATATATTTACCATAATCCACAGAATTCCTGAAGGAAACATAGGCTTGGAGAACAAGGCCAAGCGAATTTGTACAGTTCAGCAAATCTGAACTGTTGTTCCAAACTCCAGTGCATGTGTGTCCTGTAAGGAGCTGGGCTGCCCCACAAATGGGCTACATCACCCAGAGAACTTAACAATAGAGATTGCTGCCTGCCCCGTATCTTCCATTTTTTCCCTCATTCTGTATGTTTAGGGTAGAGTCTGAGAGTTGTGTCTTTTTTTTTTAAGCCTTTATTATTTATTTGAGAGACAGAGTGAGAGTGAGAGAGAGAGAGAGCATGAGTCAGGGGTTGGGGAGGGGCACAGGGACAGGGGGCAGCAGACACCCTGCTAAGCAGGGCACTTGATGCAATGGGGCTCCATCCCAGGACCCTGAGATCATGACCTGAGCCAAAGTCAGACACTTAACCAACTAAGCCACCCAGGTGCCTGCCCCACCTTTTAATTGCTACTAGAGGTTCTGATATAGAGTTAAATTAGGGCACTGTTGAATTCAACTTCCCCATATACCAGTCCCCTTTGCAAGGCAAAGGAAGGCCTAATGGCTAGCACTGAAGCAAATCAAGTGTCCTTTCCCATTTTCTTCAAACCTCAGTATTAGCTTGAGGCCTCTGTTTCCAACCAACTCCCATGAGGGAGCCAGCATGGGCCAGGACTGACAGTGAGAGGAAAAAGGCACCATGGGATTTTGTTCTAATACCTAGAGCAGAACAGGTCCAGCTCTCAACCCTCCCCCTGTGGTGGTAGAGAACTTGACGGGTGAGGAAAGGAACTAA
Source organism: Ailurus styani (assembly GCA_002007465.1). Lineage (NCBI taxonomy): Eukaryota > Metazoa > Chordata > Mammalia > Carnivora > Ailuridae > Ailurus > Ailurus styani. Next base: position 9,182,505 of record LNAC01000007.1, read on the forward strand.
GAGAAACCCCAGAAGAGCATGTTTACATCCTTAGGTCTTACACTTCAAATTCTTCCTTGCTTCACTGTGGAAGCTCCCCTGCTGGGATCACAGGCCAACACCACGTCCCTGAATCTAACCCATCCCCCGCAGCACTTCCATTACAGGGTGGGGGCTGGAGGGTGGGTTGGGAGAAGATCAACAGTCTGCCTCCTCTGAAAGTCATCAGTGAGAAACTTAAACTTTCGTGAATACGCTGATAGGTTTTAAACATTTCTGTCTGTTCCTTCTGGCTTTTATTAGGCAGTATTGCCAATGAACAGCCATAACACCTTACCGTGAAGAATTGACTGACAAGTACCTTTCCAAAATCTGATAACAAACCGTCTTTTCCTGAAACATAGGGGAGACAGGTGACTTGGGCAGTGTCCACTAAAGTAATTTTAGTAAAATGCTTACGACAGTGCTTGGTATTTTGGGGACAATCAAAGTATAGTACAGCGGCGTTACTGGCTTTATTTAGTTCAAGTAATGGTAGTGTGAGTGTTGTTGGCTAGGAACATATAAGGAAAAATATTTTTATAGACAATTTTCTAAATTTGTTATTTGAACTTAGTTTGCCTGATGATTAAAAGAAGACATGATTTATAGGCCAAATATCTCTAGAGAAACATTCTTATAATGCACAATAGACATACTTTTTTCTCTCTGTCTCTCTCTTATTTCTGTTTAGGATGAAGGTACGAAGTTTCCTGTTGGGAAAAACATAGTATATACTTGCAACGAAGGATACTCTCTTATTGGAGACCCTGTAGCCAGATGTGGAGATGATTTACAGTGGCTCGTTGGAGAAATGCATTGTCAGAGTGAGTGGCCTTGGTTGTAGCATAGAACTTACGATGAGAGAATCCTGGAGAAGAGAACGAATCAAGATGAAACACTGCTCATTGTGTGGCCCATGTCTTCACCTCCCTTTCCTGAGAGGCTGTTATGAGCCTGTCCAAGTTTCAGTTGTGTCTTGAAAAAGCCCTCAGCAGTCTTTAGCTGATAGTGCTCCTGTTAGGGGAGACACATTTTACTGCAATTTTAAAGTTCCTGGTGCAAATTAGAATAAGCCAGGGAGCTCAGGTCTGGCTCAGACCTTCAGAACATCCTCTTTAGTTCAATTTCTAAGGACGTACCATTGTCAGTGTACTTTCTTGAATGCTTTGGGTCCTATTCTGTTCAGATGCAGGCACCCGAGTAAGTGCTTCTGCTAGCCGCGCTAACACCACTGTTGGCCTTCCGTCTCACTGGTACTGCAATGTAAGTGGGTTCAGCGGATGGATAGAGCTGTAGAGACATATTTTTCCTCTATCAGTTGGTCTATGTGATGTGAAAAAAGCCCTAGTGTACACACGTACATTTTTTCCTCTTTGGTATATATCTCTTAATGAAATTTTAAATCATAGGATATATATTCATTTAGACTTAGTAGATGTTTAACGACTGAGCCACCAGGCACCCCTAGACTTAGTAGATGTTACCAGTCTTCCAAATAGTTGTACCAACTTACATCCTTACCAGAATCTGAGAATCCAAGATGGCTCTGTATCCTCACCAACACTTGACAAATCAATCTTTTAAAAATTTTAGTTGTACTGGTGAGTGTGTAGCAATATCTTATTTTTAATTTGTATTTTTTTTTCTGGGGACTCTGATATCATGCCTGTTTTCATGTTTATTGGACATTTGCATATCCTTTTTAATGAAGTGACTGGGACTATTTCTTTTTTTTTTTCTTTTTTTTTAAGATTTTATTTATTTATTTGACAGAGAGAGATCACAAGTAGGCAGAGAGGCAGGCAGAGAGAGAGGAGGAAGCAGGCTCCCTGCTGAGCAGAGAGCCCGATGCAGGCCTTGATCCCAGGACCCTGAGATCATGACCTGAGCCAAAGGCAGAGGCTTTAACCCACTGAACCACCCAGGCGCCCTTTTCTATACTTTCTTATTCTCTGTTGTAATTCTGTGCCTTGTCATTTAATTTTTTCCCAGCATGTTTATCACAGTTATTTCAAGGTCTGCTGCTGTTAATCTCATTATCTGGACCTGCTGTGGGTCTGTTTCTATTGTCTCTTTTGGGGAGTTTGGTTAATTCTTGTCCTTTTGAACGTTAGATTAGTTTTGATTAAATGCCAGACTTTGTGTATAAAAATAAATGAAGGAATCATTTGAGGTTTGGGGTAATGTTCTTCTCTTCCTCTAGAAAACATTTGATTTTGTTTCTGGCAAGCAGTGAGGCTGTTTTATGTCCTGTTTGCCTTTATTCCTAGGGTGTAGCCATTAAGGGATCCCAATAGAAACTCTGGGGTTTCTCCCTAGGTTCCTCCTTTGTGATGGGACTAGACTCTAACTCTTGATCGCCTAACCCAACAGGCTGTTAAAACTACTAGCTTTTCAGTCTCTGAGCTGCAGTTCCTCCTTAGTTTAGCAGCCTTTCAGCTTTCCCCCCCCCCTTTTTCAAACTACAAATACTTCAAGGAGAAAGGCATTACCAAATATTGTAGACTTGTATCTGTTATATCCCCAGCAGCACACATCATACTTGGCTCAATACAGGCACTCAATAGATACTGTTTTTGAATTAATGAATAAATGGAGTTTCTGATGGAAATGGTAAAGGAACAGAGCAGAAGGGGCGCCTGGGTGGCTCAGTCGGTTAAGCCTCTGCCTTCAGCTCAGGTCATGATCTCAGGGTCCCGGGATTGAGGCCCGCATCGGGCTCCCTGCTCAGTGGGGAGCCTGCTTCCTTCTCTCTCTCTCTGCCTGCCTCCCTACCTACTTGTGATCTCTCTCTCCCTGTGTCAAATAAATAAATAAAAATCTAAAAAAAAAAAAAAAAAGAAAAGAAACAGAGCAGAATTTTGTAAAATAGTGTCCAAAGTCTATTATAGAGATTGCCAAGATTTTTTTTAAATCATAAATTCTGAATTGCTTCTCATAACTATGCATGTTTCTCATTTTTCTCTTTGCTGTTTTCTCAAGTAGAAGATTTGAGCTAATGAATGTAATCAAGTGAGAAAGACTAGAAATGGAAAACCAAAGGCTACTTAATACTTGTTTGGTTGCAAGGTTAAAGTTAGTTCTTTAAAACTTTCAGATAGTAAAAATATCTAATTGGATATATGTTAATGATACACAGATGAATGGAGCTCTTGGGAAAATTCTGGTGGGACTTCACCAGACCGAAGAGATAAGTGGCAGCTGGGAAAAGTGTGGTTTTGACAGCAGCCTGGCCTATAGGACTCTGTTTATAAGGTTGATTCATTTTAAGTTGGTGCGTTGCTTTGAAGGCAGGGGTGGAGGATGGGAACTCTTTTGGTCTTCAGTCTTTCACTGGTTAATTACATGCCAGGCACTGTGGGACATGTCTTTCAGGGCATCCTAGGAGTGAACTTACCTCTTCCTTTTTGTTCTCTAATGTGAAAAAAGCAGAGCATGTGTATTAGCACTATTCAAAGCTATCATTTAAAAAAAAAAAAAGATGGCTTAGGAAAGCAATGACCCTGGTATTCTGTTTTCTTTTATCTTCAGAAATTGCCTGTGTTCTACCTGCACTGATGGATGGCATACAGAGTCATCCCCGCAAACCGTTCTATGGAGTCGGTGAGAAGGTGACCATTTCATGTTCAGGTGGCATGTCCTTAGAAGGTCCTTCAGCATTTCTCTGTGGATCCAGCCTTAAGTGGAGTCCTGATATGAAGAGTGTTCAGTGTGTGCAAAAAGGTGAGTAGTTTATAAGTCTATCAAAGGACACCTGCACTTAAGTGAGTGAGGGTCCTTGTGACAGTCCTTTATAACACTGGATGGACATAACTGTGAGTCATTCTCTCCATCCCTGCCCTTCCACAAGAAGGTCACTTGATAGACTGGATCATAGACTTTTGTTCACATGCATAGACAGACTCATGGAATGCAAGGAAAGGCAAGGAGAACCCTGGTGATTCTGAAACTAATTTAAATCCTTCTTATCAAAGGTTAGCTTTGTATCTGCTTTGGTGCCAGAAAATATAGGATTTTTGAAAGATAATTTCTGATTTTCTCCCGATTTCTGAAATGTACTTTTATTAAGTACAGAGTTGAGTTGAAAATGTATAAAAAATTCTGTATGTTTCTTTCCTGGGCTTTCGAAGAGTTTATTAGTGTTATTGAAATAGAACATTTAAAAGCATTTACATTCAAGACTGCAAAGCAGAAGTTATTGAATGCAAAGTGTTGTGGTTTGTGAAGTTGTTCTTAATAGTGAAAATCCAAAAATCTAGTATTTTGAACACCAAGCAAATTAAAATGGTCTTCCAGGAAGCTACGATAAGAAAAGATTGAGAAAGCCAAACCATTTTTTTAAAGAGGTATTTAAGGTAGGATGGATTTGTTTTTTAAATCACCTCCTGTTTCTTCTTTGTTTACATTTTTAAAAATAAATGGAAAACACATGTTTGAGACAATTAAAAAACAGGAAGGAAGGAAAACACATTTACATTCCATTTTATATGGTCTTATTTTTCTGGTGAATGGCTTTTAATCCAGTGCTAAAATTTGCCATTTATAATGAGGATGAAGTACTAGATTCCGTGAGTGATACTGTTAGGGAGATTAGGGGGTCACAACTAAAGAGAGGACAGGCTGCACAAAGTCCTCCATGGCTGACGGTGGACATGGGCTCTAGTGTTAAATATAGACACTGATGACAGCACAGGAGCGGGTCCAGCTGGTGCCCGCCATGTTGGTTCCCGCATGCTTGTTAGCTGTCAGTGGTCCACAGCAGAGACAGGTGCTTTGTTTTCTACTGTACTGAACCATAAATATGAATTTATGAGGGATATTTGAAGTGATGGACCTGTACCAGGAATTCTCAAATTAGAGAACAATGTACACTTGATGAGGTTGCTCTTTTATTCCAAATGAGATATTTTCCACTTGTCTTTCTAAAATGTCTGCTCCATTCATTTTGTAGCACAATTCAGTATGAATTTTCTTCTCCTCAGTAGCAAATTCTATTAAAGTTTTTTAATTAAGGATATTTTTCAGGCCTGCATGTTTTTTGGAAGACATGATGAATAAGAACAGGAACTTCCCTTAAAATAAGCCTATCACAAATAGAAAACTCCAGGTTTGTCAGCCTCCACAGCTGATGTTTTAAAATACCTGCTATCAGTATTGAGTCTTTTTATTTTTATTGTGCTAAAACAGACATAACATTTACCATTTTAGCCATTTGTAAATGTACAGTTCAGTGCACTAAGTGCATTCTCATTATTGCACAACCATCATCACCATCCATCTCCAGAGCTTTCTCATTTTCCCAAAATGACACTCTGTGCTCATTAAACCCTATCCACTCATTTCTCACTCCCTCCATCAATATTTAGTCTTGACATACGGATATATGAAGATAACAAAGCTATATGTTCTTAAATGCAAAGGTCTTTGGTCTAGCTAATTCTACCAGTGATTTTTTTAATAAAGAAATTATAGTAACTTCTAGAAAACATCTAAAATTAAAATTTCATTCTTAGGAATGAATAGGAAATAAAGTTAAAAAGCATTTTTTTTTAGTTTTATTGAGAAATAATTGACATACATCACTGTAGCAGTTCAAGGTGTCCATCACGATGGATTGATTTATATCTATTGTGAAAAGATTACCACAATAGGTCCAGTTAACATCCATCATCTCACTAACATACAATTAAAAAAAAAAAAAGGAAGATCTCTCCTTGTGATGAGAACTTGCAGGATCCACTCTCCCAACAACCTACCTGTGTATCATAGAGCAGTATTAACCGTAGTCTTTGTGTTGCACATTATATCCTTAGTACTCATTTACCTTATATCTGGAATTTTGTACCCTTTGACCACCTTCTTTGCATTTCCACTTCCCTCTCCCCCTGCCTCTAGGAAATAAACTTCTAAGTGTAATGCAGAGCTCATTTACATGACTTTATCATTGAACTTAATTTGGGTACATTTAGATTAGACTTTCTCAACCCCAACACTATTGGAATTTTGGACCTGGTAATTCTTTGTTGTGGGAGCCTGTTCTGTGCATTGTAAGATATTTAGCAGCACCCCTGGTCTTTACCTTCTCGATGCCTGTGGCACCCCCTCACCCCTGGTTATGATAACCAAAAATGTCTCTAGACATTGCCTAATTGCCACTGGTTGAGAAGCACTGATTTAGATAACACCATCTTTTTGTTGTTGTTTTTCTTGTTGTTCATTGGGGGAGGGGCAGAGGGAGAGGGAGAGGGACGGCATTTGCTAAGTGTGATGGCCCACGGCAGGGCTGGATCTCAGGACCCTGAGATCATGACCTGAGCCGAAAACAAGAGTTGGACGCTTAATTCCTAAGCCACCCAGGTGCCTCCTGGATAACACCATCTTAAGAAACATTTTATTTTGGAATAACATTAGATTTCAGAAAAGTTGCAAATACAGTTTTCATATACCCTTTACCATTTTCTCGTATTAATGTCTCATATAACTTGACTAAGACATTTAATATTAGTGTAATTCTATTAACTAAACTACAGATTTTATGTTTTCACTATATCCCTTTAAAGTTCTAGGATCCAATTCACAATATTACATTGCATTGAGGAAAATGGTCCTTTAAAGGGAAGTGTTAAAGAATAAGTACTCATTATAAATGTGGATAGATGTGGCAGGCTGTGGTTCACACTGCTGTCATTTCTTACAAGTAACAAATTGTTCACAAGATTTTACTGCCATGGGGGCACCTGGGTGGCTCAGTGGGTTAAAGCCTCTGCCTTCAGCTCAGGTCATGATCTCAGGGTCCTGGGATTGAGCCCCGCATCGGGCTCTCTGCTCAGCAGGGAGCCTGCTTCCTCCTCTGTCTCTGCCTGCCTCTCAGCCTACTTGTACTCTCTGTGTCAAATAAATAAATAAATTAAATAAATTAAAAAAGATTTTACTGCCATGTCTAAAGCCCTTAAGTTTTCCAAAGTGAAGACGTATTTCACAGTTTGTGCATCCATAAAAATATGCTCTTCAGATAAATTACCTTTATAGACATACCTAACATAGAACTAGTTTTATGGTGGAAAAGTGTATGCCACTGAATTCTTGTGAAGAAGCTGGCAGGAGGTGGAAATAGCAGGATATTTTAGGCTATTCACCTTGTAATCAGGGTTAGCTGAGGAGATGGCAGGCAAATCAAGCTCTTGCAAGCTGGACCAGGTGTTTTCCTATCAAAATCGGAATGATGGCTGACTTGATCAGTTTGTAAAAAAGCACAAAGCAATGGAAAAGATTTTATTAAATGTAAATACCTTTAGATATTTACTCATCACTGAAGGGAAATCAATTAGACATTTACATGTGAGAGGTTATTATACATCTTGGGGTACCAGGGAGTTCTCCATGTATAGATCACATTATGTTGTTTTCTGGCCCACTATAGACAGAGTGAGTAAAATGCAGTGCAGACAACAGTTTATAAAAAGCAACTTCTTAATGAAAAGGAGCCTGCTCCACTGGCCTTGAATTCAGACAAACATGGACTTAAATCCTGGCTTGACCAATCTGTTAAATGTGTGAACTAGCACCAGTTTCTTAACTTTTCTGATCCTTAGTTTCTTTTTTTCTTTTTTTACGATTTTTATTTATTTATTTGACACACACACACAGAGATCACACAAGCAGGGGGAGCAGCAGGCAGAGAGAAAGGGAAAAGCAGACTTCCCACTGAGCCGGGAACCCAATGCGGGGCTCCATCCCAGGACCCTGGGATCATGACCTGAGCCGAAGACACACACTTAACTGACTGAACCACCCAGGAGCCCCTGACCCTTAGTTTCTTTAACTCTGAAGTGGGTATTTGTTAAGGAGGATTATATATCACAATAGCCAATGCTCACACAATAAGAAATAGGAAATGCTCAAGAGGAAATGCTCAAGAGATGGTAACAATGAAATTATTTGCAGGGTTCTCCTCGGAATACTCTGTCTTCTGTAAAATGCTTTACAGTTTTGTTTTTTGACTGTACAAATTCGTGGCAGTTGAGAATATTACAGAACCTGGTTCAACAATTAAAATAACATTTTGTTTACCAGAAAGCAGCTCTTGGAATGATTGGATCTCCCTTATCCTTCTCTTTCAGATGCCCCCTTGCCACCAACAGTGCCTGAATGTCAGCGCTGGGAGAAACTGCAGAATTCAAGATGTGTTTGTAAAATGCCCTATGAATGTGGGTAAGCTCTGTCTTTGCTCACCTCTCTGTTTTATTTTATTTAAGATGAAAAAAAAAATGTGTCGGTAGGTGCTAGTCTCTCTGTTAGATCAAAGGTGTTGCTGACCAAGGGTGAAGGATCTCTGTTAGCGTTTTAACCTGGCCCATCTGCTGTCTTTTATTTGCCTGGGTTACCAGGGCCGACGCCCAGCTGCGTTAAGCAGCCTTCTACTCCTTCTAGAGAAAGGCTTGTTTTATACATGAAACAGGGCAAAATGAAAACATGGTCACTTGAGGATTTACAGCTTGAGGACGTCAGGGCTGAAATTCCCTTGACATATACACTCTTATGCAGTGTGCCAACAGAGCTACAAGTAGCTGCTTTTCCGACGCTCGAATTGGCTGTGTCTCCAGATGTGCATTTTATGAATGCCACCCAGCTTGCACTCACTCCGCTGCAGGTGGGTAGCTGAAGTAGCTACTAGATGTCTGTGTTATGGTCCTAGATATGGGAGGTACCATTGCCTTAGCGCAAGAGGAGCTTTCCTGGCGGGACTATTTATAGACGTGTGCGAAGAGCGAAGGAAATTGCGCGCCAGGGGGCAGTACTCCCGGGCTGCCAACGGCCGGGGTACATATCTGTGCCCGGGGCCTAAAGCAGTGACCAGACGGGCTTTTATGCGAAGCTGGAGACAGAAGACTGTGCAGATGGCAGCTGGGGAAGAGCTGAGTCCCTTACTTTAGGAATCCCAGCGACTCCCGGAGTGAGCAAGGACAATAAACATCACTCCAGTCTCCTGCCATTGATCAAATGCCCCTGAAGCTAGCGGACAAGGAAGTGCTTCCTAGTGTCAGCCTTCTGGCAGGAGGGCGGTGGGGGAGTGTTGGAGACTGAATCTGGAGAGGCAATTGGGAGATATCTAGACCTCCAGATTTACTGGTCATCTTTAAGGTTGAATCAAAACACACGTTTACTGACCAATTACAGTTGACTCTTAAACAACACGGGATGGGGGGAGGTTGGGGTGCCGACCCCCACACACAGTAAAAAATCCACATTTAACTTTTGACTCCCCCAAAATTTAACTATTGATAACCTATTTTTGACCAGGAGCCTTACCAGTAGCATAAAATTTTTTTAAAAAAGATTTTTATGCATTTATTTGAGAGAAAGAGAGAGGGAGACAGAGCACAAGCAGGGGGAGGGGCAGAGTGAGAGGGAGAAACAGACTCCCTGCTAAGCAGGGAGCCCCTTGCTGGACTCGATTCCAGCACCGTGGGATCAGGACCAGAGTTGAAGGCGGATGCTTAACTGACTGAACCACCCAGGTGCCCCACATAAATATTTTCTATGTAATATGCATCATATGCTGTATTTTTAAAAAGATTTTATTTATTTATTTGCCAGGGAGAGAGAGAGGGAGAGAGAGAGAGAGAGAGAGAGAGAGAGAGAGAGAGAGAGAGAGAGAGAGAGGGAGAGAGCAGGAACAGGGGGAGCAGGAGGCAGAGGGAGAACCAGACATCCCACTGAGCAGGGAGCCTAATGCGGGGCTCCATCCCAGGACCCTGGGATCATAATCCTAGCTGAAGGCAGGTGCCTAACCAACTGAGCCACCCAGGTGTCTCTATATACTGTATTCTTACAATAATCTAGAGAGAAGAAAATACTATTGAGAAAATCATGAGGAAGAGAAAATACATTTATAGTACTGTCTGTATCAAAACAATTCTTATAAGTGGACCCGCGGTGCAGTTCAAACCAGTGTTGCTGGAGGGTAAACTGTACTTGACTTTCAATTATTATTGTACCCGAAACACATATCCAACTCCCTGAACACCTACCGTGGGTGATGGTGATCGTGGCCGTATCTTACAAGGAGTAACCTCTTGTGAGAAAAATATAGCTAAACAGTATAAATGGCAGTGGTCGTCCGCCCAGAATGTTCTGACTATGGTGTTATTTTTTTATGAATCATTGTTGACTTTGATTCACTTTCATCCTCTTTCCAACTTCTCTGATTCATTTAGTTTATCTGAAGCCTGCTGTTTATCGACACAGTGTGAGCTTTCTATCAGATACTGATAACAAGGTGGCTTTGCAAGGTCTCTGCCCTTTGAGCTGTTCTGAGTTGTTCGATTTAAAGCTTAAGTAAGCAGATAAAAGAAAGACACAAGGATTTGTTTTTGTGATGTAAATAACTCCAAGTAAATTTGGCGCTTGGTCATTGAAGAAAATATTAGAGTTAAATATATATAAAAATAAATATAAATTCCATCTACCATACAAAAATACTTTGTTGTCTAATGGTTCACTACAGTAATGTCCTCCTTATCCATCAACATTCAGAAAGGTGCTTTTTTTTTTTTTTAAATTTTATTTTTATTCTTTGCCCAAGGGGTACAGGTCTGTGAATCATCAGGCTTACATCTTTCACAGAGAAAGGTGCTTTTTTTTTTAAATCAGTGACATTTCTAAAAAGCCGAATCTCACCATTTTAGCACCCATGCTTAAGAAAAAAAAAGTAATGCATTTTTATAGAAATATTTCTAAACTCCTTTGTAAATATCAATACTTAAAAAAATCCCATTGAAAAATATGATTTCATCTTCCCTTGAGGATTTGGTCACCAAATATTGGACAATGCCGTATTATGGACACGGACACTCAGGGCTGCTGGGCTGGAAGGACCTAATTTCTTATGCAGCCAATGGTCCCACTGGACTACAGTCTCTGAGTGGGTGATCCTTGCTGATTTTCTTTTTTTTTTTTTTTAAAGATTTTATTTATTTATTTCACAGCGGGAGAGAGATCACAAGGAGGCAGAGAGGCAGGCAGAGAGAGAGGGGGAAGCAGGCTCCCTGCTGAGCAGAGAGCCCGATGCGGGCCTCGATCCCAGGACCCTGAGATCATGACCTGAGCCGAAAGCAGAGGCTTTAACCCACTGAGCCACCCAGGCGCCCCCTTGCTGATTTTCTGCCTCCTGCTTGCTTGTCAACCCGGCAGCGTCCTGAGCCCACCTCGTTTTCTCTTCTAATTCGCTGTGTCTGATCTGCTCTAGAAGAAACTAGATCAACACGAGATATCTAAGTTTGTAAAAATTGTGAGCAAGTAAAGAGCAAAATATGTTCATTTTGAAGATCTGAGGAGGGTGAGCCTCAGGCATGAAGGAGATTTGAGTTTCTGCTCCATCTCTTTGCTGCAGCGCATACCATTGGAGGCCCTGAGCTCAGAGCCTTGCCTTTCACTTCTCATCCTACATTTTGAAGACTGAAAATCTTCTACATAATGTAATGTTACAAATTTCTTTCAGATCCTCCTTGGGTGTTTGTGCTCGAGACGAGAGAAGCAAAAGGACACTGCCTCTGACAGTTTGCAAGATGCATGTTCTCCACTGTCAGGGTAGAAATTATACCCTTGCTGGGAGGGACAGTTGTGCTCTGCCTGCCCCCACCGAGAAAGTCTGTGGCGCCTGTCCGCTCTGGGGAAAATGTGATGGTAAGGGGCATTTCGTGTTTGTAACTACAACAGTGCTAACGTAGTAGAATGGAGGTTTTCAAAACTGTAGGTTCTGGTTTAGCAGCAAATCCAAGCAGGTCCCTGAGGATGTGAAAGCCTCAGGCTGGTCTGAGTGACTGTCCTTGCCCTCAGCCTTCCCTGGGGAGTGGGGGCGGGGATCAAGTACCTAAAAGGACAAACACTCATCCTCCATGGTCTGAGTGTCTTCCCAAACACTGGTGCTTCCCACTCCGCCTTCATGGTTTTTGCTCTGTCCTTGTGTTATCTATATTATGTACTCGTTTTAAAAAATAGACTCATAAAAATACCTGTTTTTAATAAAGGAAATTCTCTTATCACGTTCTTAAAAGGAAATATCACTTGCCACAAATATTTGGTAACTATAAAAATACATGTAATGAAACGAAATAAAGTTGTAGCTTCGAGCCAGATGCCGCAGGCAACTTGAGGCTTGACGCTTCTGTGGGATAAGGGGAGTTTAGCAAGTGCCAAGGGAGTGTTAGAAGCCTATCAGTGCCAAAGTGACACTTTTTCCTAGAAGTAATCAAGAGGATTTGAAGAGAATAGAAAAAGAAGTTAGTTTTTCAAGTCGTGGCCCCCGACTTGCCAGTGCTATGTCCAAGCAGCACTTACCATGATCTTGAATAGCACCCTTGCATGGCCTTCCGCAGTTTTAGCTACGTTACCAAGGGGGAAAGCCTGGGTGGCTGGAGCCAAGTCACTGCCCTCAGTTTCCCCATCTGTAAATCTGGGAGCTGGACTGTGTGATCTGTGAGGTCTCTGCCACCAACTCAGGCCCTCCCCGTGGCCCTTTTCCCCCTCCTCACTCCTGGACAGTTTGTGGCGTAAGTCAGGAAGTACTCAACTCCAACCATTCGGTCCCAGTAGGATTGTCAATCACCAGTGGGCCGGATCACCTTGTCACTCTCTTTGGAGACAGTGGGCCGACCGACACCCGCAGCGCACACAGTGAATTCCTCCCCAACTCATTTCTGGCTTGTTTTTATGGGCTATGTGGCCTTTTGCCTTTTATGCCCTATATCTCAAAGCGAGCTGAATTCTTTCCTTTGTCCTTCTTTGAGCCTTGCAGCAACTTGGTCTTTGCCGAGGTCTCCTTATCTGTCAGGGGTTGAGGGATTACTCCGTTTCTGGCTTCCCTAGACAGCAGCACGGAGGAGCAGAGAAGTGGGGAGCCCTGGATTTGGAGAGAGCTGGGCCACGTGGGTCCCGCCAATCGGCCTGGCCAGCCTCAAACCCTGCTTATTCCGCGTGGAGCAAAATGCCTCACTTTCCGGGTCCCACTGCTTTCCCGGGGGGCGGGGGGGTGGGGGGTTGGTTGGTGCGATCCCGGAGGCAGGAGCTTCTAGAGATCTCTGTAGGGCATCCTGCTTTTGGAGGTTATGTGCCTGGACTCTCCCCCTCCACCACGTGCCACTGAGCCTCTGTCGTTTATGTTTCCAGCCCAGAGCAGCAAATGTGTCTGTAGGGAAGCGTCCGAGTGCGAGGACGGCGGCTTTCGCGTCTGCGTGGAAGTGGACGGCGTGGAGCAGACGATGAGCGAGTGCGCGGCGGGCGCGCTCAGGTGCCGAGGGCGGGATGTCACTGTCACCAGCACAGGGCCTTGCACGGCGGGGACCCCGTAGGCTCCCGGCCCCTCGGCTGCAATCCTGCAGCCGCTGTGGCTGAGTTCAAACATATGTAACCCTGCACTTGAGGCGGCGCTGCCCGCGTGGAGGCATCCTCCTTCTCCCTCTATCTCCCCCTTCTCCCTCCTTCTCCCCCCTTCTCCCTCCTTCTCCCCCCTTCTCCCTCCTTCTC
>LNAC01000007.1:9197083-9325052 GCA_002007465.1 Ailurus styani
CCTCCCTCCATCTCCCCCCTCCTCCCTCCATCTCCCTCCATCTCCCTCCTTCTCTCTCCTTCTCCCTCCATCTCCCTCCATCTCCCTCCTTCTCCCTCCTTCTCCTGCCCCCTGCTCTGTCTCTCCTCATCTCCCAGCCATGGGCACCAGCACAGCTCCCTGTTCGGCCAAACCTGAATCCAGATAATTCTCCTTCTCAGTTGAAATGTCAGCAAGGATGAGCAACGCACTCGAACCTGTGCATGAGCTGTGTGTTCTCGGACAAACTGCTCACTTGTCTGGACCTTGACTTTTAAAATCTGAAAATTAGGGGCTTAGATCAGAGAAACTCGAATGCTCCATTCAGCCCTAGGATTCTTTCATGTGTGACTGACCCACCTGCTCGAACACCCTGTACAGATGGATTAGGAAAACAGTAAGATGAGAGAGGTTGGCTTTTGTTGGGAAAACCTAATGGAAAGGGGACTTTGAACAGAAAAAGACAGATACAATTATCCATCCCAAGCAGCGATCTCAGGCTTCCGCCTGTGGACTCCAGCACCACACGTAGGGATCCCTACATCTTATCGGGACATGGAACCCCTGAAATGTCAGAACCACTGTGCTATCGTCAGTGACACCTTCTGCCTTCTTGCCTGAGCACAAATACAATCCCGTCTTCTCTTTGGGGCTTTTCTCTAGTGTGTGTCAAGTGCAAGAACAGCAATTTGCCCTGCTTACCCCCTTTTCTTTTGTAGGAAGCATGAGTTCATGCCTGAGCTATTGAGAGACTGTGTATTTGACAGTACAGTTTTCTCGCATGTGAATACATGCTTGTATTTTTCAGGGGGCCATACAGGTACATCAATTTGAGACATTGGCCTTCTATTTACTCCTTATTCATCTTTCATCAAAACAAAAAAGCAGCAGTGGGAGGTGAAATGAGTGGGCTTAAATGGAATTTAAAATATGCTTTCATATACAAATAATATCTGTGTACTTTTCTGGGACTGATAAATACATTTCAACAGAACCTTAGTTAAAATGACAATGATTAAAATCTCATTAAAGATACTATTCTTTGGATTTTTTTTCAAGCGTATTATGTTTAATTTTAAAGACTCCACGAAGAATGGTTAATGTGTTCTTTTTAAATATATTTTTATTTTTTAAACTAATGAAGTATGATTGATATGTAAAAAACTATCCATATTTAATGTGTACAACTCCAATGAATTTAGGAATAAGTATACATCGATCAAGACCATAAACATATCCATCACCTCCTAAAGTTTCCCCCACCTCTCTTATTATCATTGTTGTTGTTATTTATTTATTTGTTTTTAACAATGTGTAAGAACACAACATAAGATCTTCCTTCTTAGAAAAAATTTTTTAAAAGATTTATTTATTTTAAAGAGAGAGAGCACCCTTATGTGAGCAGGGGGAAGAGCAGGAGGAAGTGAGAGGAGGTAACCTTCAGGAGACTCTTCATGCCGAATACCCCCTGAGTGGAGGACCTGGTGTGGGGCTCCATCCCACCCCCCGAGGATGATGACCTGAGCCAAAACCACGAGTCAGGTACTCAATGGACTGAGCCATGCAGGTGCCCCCTCCCCCCCACCAACCAGAAAATTTTAAGTGTATGTTAAGGTATTGTTAGCTCTAGGCATTTTAGCTAACACCTAGCTAGAGCAATGCTGTATAGTGGATCTTCAGAACGTACTCATCTTGCATAACTAAACTTTGCTACTCTTTTTTTTTTAAAGATTTTATTTATTTATTTGACACAGAGAGAGAGATCACAAGTAGGCAGAGAGGCAGGCAGAGAGAGGAGGAAGCAGGCTCCCCACCGAGCAGGGAGCCCAATGTGGGCCTCGATCCCAGGACCCTGAGACCATAACCTGAGCTGAAGGCAGAGGCTTCAACCCACTGAGCCACCCAGGTGCCCTAAACTTTGCTACTCTTTGACCATCATGTCCCCAAGTCCTCCCTCTCCTCAGGCCCAGGAAGCCACCATTCTACTCTCTCCTTTATGAATTTGACTATCTTAGGTTATTTTAGGTTTAGGTGAGATTATATAGTATTTCTTTCATTGTTTGCTTTATTTCATTTAGCATAGTGTCTGCTAGGTCCATCCATATTGTTGCAAATGGCAGGATTTCCTTCTTTTTTCTAAGGCTGAGTAACATTTCATCGTATGTATGTACCATGTTTTCTTCATTTATTCATCCATGGATGACACTTAGATTGTTTCTGTATCTTGAATATTATGAATACCTCTTCAGGATCCTGATTTCAATTCCTTTAGATATTTGCTCAGAAGGGGAATTGCTGGATCATATGGTAGTTTTATTTATAATTTTTTGAGGAAGCTCCATACTATTTTCCACAGTGGCTGTGCCAGTGTGTTTTTACCTGAAACCCAGGTCTGATTCAGGTCCAGCTTTATATACCATATTGTCCCTTGAGTGAAGATTCAGATAGAATATATGGACGTTACAAGGAAACAGATTTAGGGACGCCTGGGTGGCTCAGTCGGTTAAGCATCTGCCTTTGGCTCAGGTCGTGATCCCAGGGTCCTGGGATCGAGCCCTGCATCTCAAGCTCCCTGCTCAGCAGGGAGTCTGCTTCTCTCTCTCCCTGCTTGTGCTTTTTCTCAAGGAGGCAAGTTTAAATAGATTGAAAACAATAACGTTCAGAAATGTTTAACTGAGGCCAACTGCAATTGTTAGAGGTTATTTGGGCGTTAATTTCTACCCGGGGCAGGAGGATAGATTTGAAAATGCCAGGCCCAGAGGCAGATCCCAAAACAGAGTTGAACAAGTAATTTCTTTGGGAGGAAGAGATTAGTATCCTTCCAATAATTTCTGCTCTTGACTTAAGCTAGTGGAGAGTTAATGTCTACTACTTATGAACCACCTCCCTCCTTTCCTAACTAATACAGAGGATATGGTCAACATTATCAAATGCTATAGGAGAGGTCAAATGAAGTCTGAAAAAAAGAAATTTGAAGATTTGACAACTAAGGTTTGAGAAAGAAATTTCCCAGAGTTAATGAAGGAAAAGTAAGGGTTTAGCGAAGAGTTGGTGGAGAAGCAAGGAGCAGGGAATGAGGTTGCAGAGAGATGCCATCTTGAGGAAATATTAAATTTTATGCCTTTTTTCTTTTCTGAGCATTCTTACACTTGACCTTTCTTCTAGTTAGAGATCTTCACAGCTGCTTATAAAAGAACTAGGATCATTGCAGTGAGTCTGCAAGGAGAAAGTACCTTTCAACATTAAGTCTTTTAAAATGTTCTGAAACTTTGAGAATAGACTCCTGAACATCTAAAGAGAAGGCTTTGAGGGAAGCCAGGAGGACTGTTCATACCAGGAAAATTGACTGCATAGTGAACGTGGGAGGAAGTATGGGAATTTCCCCTGCTTGCCCTTCCCGTTGCCTTGTCGCCTCGGGCAGGGAGGGTCCTCTGGGTTAGAGTGGGCTATAACCTTGGAGGAGAAGGAAGAAAGTTTTGGAGTTAAAGTTGTCTGGACCTAGTGGGGGACCAAGGACGAGGAGGGAATTGGCCGGTGCATTAACCATCGCAAGCTTCAGGGAGCTCCATAGGAGCCGAGCCACCTCCCATAAGTCATCATTCACAATTTAAAGCGACACAGCAAGTCACCTACGCAGAGAAGTTGCTTTGGAAGATCTTTTAATCACACCAGAGAGTGTCATTTTTTAACATTTAAATTCAATTAATTAACATGTAGTGTATTATTAGTTTCAGAGGTAGAATTTGGTGATTCATCAGTTGCATATAACACCCAGGTCTCATTCCATGACATGCCCTCCTTATTATCATGTGATTTCACTCATATGTGGAATGTAAGAAACAAAACAGAGGATCATAGGGGAAGGGAAGGAAAAATAAAATGAGACAAAATGCAGAGTGTCTTCTTGTGACACTCCACACATTTCCTAATAATTGACCAACAGAAGTGCTGCTTTTCAATGCTGTAAGATTTAGTGAACCCCATCCAGCCTGCTCTCCCTCCCTTCCGCCAACAATCTGGAACACTTGTAGTTTCTTGAAACAGAGGGACAGTTCTTATGTTTAGGTGTGGTATAGTGGGGGTGTGGAGTGGCAAGAGGAAATATCTGACAAATGACCCCTGGACGCTGACTTTATTTGGCAGCTAGCCAGCAAACAATTTAATTTGATCAAAGGCTCCCCCTCTCAGCTGGAAGTGTCATGGCTAATCTCAGCTTCATATGAGAATTGTGAACCCATTCTGCTGTTAAGTAGTCACTCAGAGCTACAGGTGCTGGGCAGATGGTGTATCCAGCAATCCCGAAAATAGGTTGTTATGTGCCTTTGCCTTTTGGTTAAGGCAAGTATGTGTATTAATGAATATTTTTGAACCCTATAGCTTATCATCTGTTCTACATTTTCTTTCTATGGATACCAAAATTTCTTATACCCACACGCTCACTCACGTACTAACCCATCATAGATAGGCATTTGGATTATTTCTTTTTTTAAAATTATTATTTGCTCCAGGCATACAGGTGTGTGAATCATCAGGCTTACACCTTTCACAGCACTCACCAAAGCACAAGCCCTCCCCAATGTCCATAACCCATCCACCCTATCCCTACCCTCCCACCCCCCAGTAACCCTCAGTTTGTTTTGTGAGATTAAGAGTCTCTTATGGTTTGTCTCCTTCCCGATCCCATCTTGTTTCATTGTTTTTCCCTCCCTATCCCCCACAACCCCCCACCCTGCCCCTCAAGTTCCTCATATCAGAGAGATCATATGATAATTGTTTTTCTCTGATTGACTTATTTTGCTTAACATAATACCCTCTAGTTCCATCCATGCTGTTGCAAATAGCAAGATTTCGTTTCTTTTGATAGCTGCATAGTATTCCATGTGGCATTTGGATTATTTCTAACAGCTGGTGGAGGAGGTCATCATAAACTTGAAGATAAAGTAAGACGTTATGTACTTTGGGTAGGAAACGAAGTAATAGTTCAGTTGTATCTAATCTACCTACTCTTTTTCTGAGGTAGGAGAGAGAAGCGGAGGAGGGACAAGACAAGAAAAAAGAAATGAAAGAGAGAGACAGAGTCATTTTCAGTACAGGATTAGCAGAACTGAGCAGCCACATTTGTCCTGCTACTTACCAGTGCACTGAGATTTTTCCTTCCTGATGGACTAAAGTGTATTCAGTACTTGTACTAGAAATGGAATGACCTGTTTCTCTTTCAGAACACTGAGCCAGAAAGCAACCACAGTAGGAGGCAATTTCCGTTAATATCTGAGAACCCAGAGGTATATGCATGCCTTTCAATTACCTTGGTCTTTCAGGCAGCTCACACATTTGGGGACAAGAAATCTTGATGGCATGATAGGACTCCCTGCTGTGACAACCAAAGCACTTACAATTTGTCTTTTTATTTATTCCTGTCAGACAAAGCTCCAGATTTACACTAAAAACATCAATCACGTAAGGAAATTTGCTTTTTTAAGCCAAGGGTTAACAAGACCAGATAGAAAGACTGTCGTTGTTTGAGAAGAAAGGGGCTGATGGTGACTAGATGGGTAGGAGAAGAAAGACAAAAAAATGTTATTTTTGATTCACAGTCTGAGGACAATTTCCTGTGAAAGGACAAACATAGAGAACTGCCCTGTTATCACAGCTATTTGCACGCATCCCTGGGAGAAGGGACTTGTATTGAATGTCGAGGGGCGGGGCCTTACGTACATAGCAGATCAATGACGCTAGGGACAGAGACGCATCAACTCGAGGCATAAAGCATATGCGCCATAGAATGAGTGTTCATTATGTAATAATCAGCTGATCGAGTCGGCAAGGAAGATAGAGAGGGCGAGGAATTTTCTGTAATCGTGAAATGGAATTTTCTCATCAAAGGAAAATTTCCCAGACAACCTCAAGAGAAAGTGATCAAGACGAAAGGCTCAGCACTGGTATCTTATTAGACTATATGCAACCCACAAGTACATTAGGATGGTATTTAATAAAGGGTTCCAATTGAACTCCAAGTCTGGAAACTCTTCTCTGCACAGATACTGAGCATTAAGAGGAGCTCCTGAGGTCAGGTGTAATGTCAAACTGGACAAGCACACTAACTGGATGATTACAGCCCTGTGGGATTAAATACTTTGGTATGGTGACAAGGAGTTCTCCAAAGTACCTTGAGTCTCTTAAAAATATGGTGATTGGCTTTTTACTATGGACATGGTGCACAGAATTCATTAGATGTGAGAGAAAGGCACCTTTGAGGAAATGTTGCCCCCAAACTTCCTCCAGACTGGTAAGGATAGGGACTTGTCTTATAGGGTTCTGTGTCCTCCTGTGGCTCAGTACATTGGCTGTATGTGCGCAATAAAATGTCCATTTTATAGTCATTTTTCTTTTTCCTTTTTTTAAGGTTTTACTTATTTATTTGAGAGAGAGAATGAGAGAGAGAGAGCATGAGTCGGTGCAGGGGGAGGGAGAGGGACAAGCAGACTCCCCACTGAACAGGGAGCCCCATGTGGGGCTCCATCCCAGAACCCCAGGATCATGACCTGAGCTGAAGGCAGATGCTTAAACAACTGAGCCTCCCAGGTGCACCGATATAGTAATTTTTCTATCATTACCTAGCTAGTTAGCAGAAGACCTTGTCTGGAAATGGCTTCCTAGGGTAGCGCTTACTTGTTTCATGGCAGTGCTGGCCTTTTTTCTGTGCTGTAGATGTGTGGTTGTTGTTTGAGTTGTGTCTTGCCAGACTCAGGAGAGGTAATGAGCTTTGTGGTGGGGTCTGTTGCTACACCTGCAGGGGCCCTGTTAATATCCTGAAATACTAACTTGGCCTTAAAGAGGTATGCTTGGGGATGCCTGGGTGGCTCAGCCGTTCAGCGTCTGCCTTCAGCTCAGGTCATGATCCCAGAGTCCTGGGATCAGGTCCCACGTTGGGCTCCCTGCTTGGTGGGAAGCCTGCTTCTCCCTCTCCCACTCCCTCTGCTTGTGTTCCCTCTCTCACTGTCTCTCTGTCTGATAAATAAATAAAATCTTAAAAAAAAAAAGAGGTATGCTTGGTCTTTTGTGCCATGCAGGTATGTCCCTCTTATTTCTCTTCTTTGTTTTCTTTTGAATAAAGATGGCAGATTTCCTCTCACTGTCCCTGTGGAAGATTGGTTAAGGGTGAAGAAGCTTGCTGTTGA
This sequence comes from Ailurus styani, assembly GCA_002007465.1. Lineage (NCBI taxonomy): Eukaryota > Metazoa > Chordata > Mammalia > Carnivora > Ailuridae > Ailurus > Ailurus styani. The sequence continues at coordinate 9,204,280 of LNAC01000007.1, forward strand.
GAATCATGGCAGAGAATGAGGCAGAGAACTTAAGGAAGAAACTTAGAAATTCCTGAGTCTAAATATTGACACACAGCCTATGTTCTAGGAAAGTCAACCTTGGGATGCTGGTTTATTAAGAGACCTCTGCTCCTACTTTAGCAGTGGAAGTGGTTGGAGTTGACAGTTCCCTTGGACGTGCACTGGGAATTTTGACCCTATGATGAACATTCTTTCCCATCTTGTTGAGAGAAAGAACAAGACTGTCTAGTCAGTTCTGGCAGCTATAACAAAATATCATGGACTGGGTGGCTGAAACAATAAACATTTAGGAGTGCTGGGCTAGCTCAACTGGTAGAGCATGTGACTCGATCTTGGGGTTGTATGTTTGAGTCACACGTTGGGTGTAGAGATTACTTGAAAATAAATAAGTAAACTCAAAAAAATTAAAAACCAACCGACCAAACAAACATTTATTTTTCACCATTGTGAAGGTTGGGAAGCCCAAGATTAAGGTCCTTGCAGACGGGGTGTCTGATAAGGAGGCCTCTCTTCCTGGTTTGTCAGCAGCTACTTTCTTGCTGTGCCCTAACCTGGTGGAAAGAGGGCTTCCTGATCTCTTGTCTCCTTATGAAGGAACTAATCCTCCTGTGGGGGTTCTACCTGTATGACCTCTGACCTCATCTAACCCTTGTTACCTCCCAAAGGCTTCATCTCCAAATGCCATTACGTTGGGGTTTAGGGTTTCAACATACAAATTTTGAGGGGATACATTTAGCCCATGAACTGCTGTGATTTAATGGTCAAACCTGTTGTTTCATCAGTGGGTTTGTAAGGAATCTTATGTCACGAGCTTACCCTTTTGCAATCTTGGCAAATGATGCAAAGACATCAAAATAAATTTATTGAGCCAGAGATATTTTCTCTGCATATTGTGGGAGAAAACTTTCTCTCATATTATCACAGCAGTGCTTCAAATGCCTAATACAGGCCCTGAGCAACTTAGACTAGGATGTACGATCTCTTCTGAGAAGGAGTATTGGAACCCAGACTTGGGATGTGGAATGCAAAGACCCGAATGCCAGAAAAGAGCAACATTAATATTTAAACCTGAAACTTCTATGGTGCTTATTGGTACCAGTTCTTGCTGTGAGCACTTTATATATATTAACTCATTTATTTGGTTCAACAAAACTATGAATAAGGACTATAACTAGCTTCATTTTACAAATGAGGTTGTGGTAGGATAGAGAAACTGAGAAATTTAGTGGACTTCACACAGCAAATGGAAGAACCAGTTTTCAAATCCAAGCCCTTTGGTTTAGTTAATTATACTCTTAACCACTATTCTGATATGTTACAGGTGGTAATAGCACTTTTCATTGATATAAAACCTTAACAGATTTTAAAATTTTTGCTATACTTGGTACCATTCAAAATAAGCCAACATTCAGGATAAGATTTGGTTGCTGAAATAAAAAGTCAGTAGTTTCTTTCTGTAACTGTTCAAACTGTTCATCATATAAAAATGACTAATTTCTCAAACTGATCTTTCAAAATGGACTGAAATACATTTTTGGAGCTCTAGTGCTCCTTGAATCTACATGGTGCATATGGGTGTGTATGTGTCTGAGTGGGTCTAAGGGTATATGCACCTGAAAATGGGACTGCTGGGGTTTGAACTTGAGGATATGGAGTTTTAATAAACACTGGTTTATTTTATTAAATAACATTTAAATTCTAAATATTTTGGAGATTTTAAGATATCTTTCTGTTACTGATTTCTAGTTCAGTACCATTGCAATTCTAGAACCTGCTTTATATGATTTCAATCCTTTTCAATTTACAGAGATTGTTTTATGGCCCAGAATACGATCTATCTGGTGAATAATCAATGTACACTTGAAAGGAATTTGCATTCTGCTGTTCAGTGAAGTGTTCCATACATGTCAATAAGGTCAGTTTGGTCGATAGTCTTGTTCAAGTCTCCTATAACCTTGTTGATGTTCAGTCTGCTTGTTCTATCAGTTATTGAGAATGTTGACATTTCCAGCTGTGTGGATTTACTTATTTCTCCTTTCAATTCTATCAGTATTTGCTTCATCTATTTTGAAGCTCTGTTATTAGGTACATAAGCTTTTAGGATCGTTATGTCCTCTTGATGAAGTAACCCATTTATTGCCATGAAAAGTCTCTTTATCTCTGATGTGTTCTTTGTGTTGACACATACTTTGGCATTAATATAGCTATTCCAATTTTCCTTTGACTAGTATAAAAGTAACCTATGTAAGTAGGATATATATAAGTAGAGTATATTAGGGTTCTCCAGAGAAACAGAACCTATCTCTCACTCTCTCTCTCCATATAAAATATATGTATATTATATATTTATTATAAGGGGTTGTTTCAGTGACTGTGGAGGTTAAGAAGTTCTACTATCTATCATCTGCAAGCAATAGATCCAGAAAACCCCTGGTATAAATTCTAGTCCACTTATGTGTGGTGGCTGCATATTGCACAGAACTATCTGTAAACCGGGCCTGAGTTTTCTCTTCCTCTGTCAACTGACCAGTGGGAATTCCCCACGAAGCCATAGGGGCACACTGGGAGAGAGAAAGTAGTGTCGCTGGAATAAGGATAATTTGGGTCACTTCTTCACGTAACTTGTGCCTTTAGGACCTGCTTGGGCCTGATCACTTCTACTTGGTGATGGAGTGCTGCTGTGCACACCCAACTTTATGGCTTCAAATGTCAGATAATATCCAGTTAATGATGGGCAGCTCAGGTTGCATGGTGACTTGGTGATCCATGATTAAGCATTTGGGCTCTACCAAGGCCTACTAGCAGCCCAAGAATGCTTTCTCAAAAGGAAAGTAGGTATCTGCAGAGAATGGCAGGGATTTGTTCCAAAATCCTAAGGCCCTAGACTGGGATTCCCCTATAGGGTCCTGCCAAAGGCTCTAAACAGCACCCTTATCTGCTACCAATACTTCAAGCACCATTGGATGTGTTGGATCCTACGGCCCACGTAGCACAGCAGCTTGAAGACCAGCCCATACTGGAGGGTGGGAGGGTAGGGCTAGGGTGGCTGGGTTATGGACACTGGGGAGGGTTTGTGCTATGGTGAGTGCTGTGAAAGGTGTAATCCTGATGATTCACAGACCTGTACCCCTCTGGCGGGGGGGAAAGGCAAGTCTGGATCTGCTGCAGAACATTTTCTTATTCTATGGCCCATTCAACACTGGCAGCTTTGGGGTCAGTAGTGAGTGGACTGGAGTAACATACCCAATTGAGGATTATGTTGACTCTAAAATCCAAAGAGGTCCAGTAGGCATTGTGCCTTTCTTGGTTGTAGGAGGGGCCAGATGCAACAACCCATCCTTCTCCTTAGCTAGGATATCTTGACATGCCTAGACACTGGCCTCCTAAAAATTTCACTGAGGTCCCTGAATTTAGTCAGATTTGTGTCCCACCCTCGGACATGTAAATGTCCTATCAGTAAGTCTAGACTAGCTGCTATTTCTTTTTCATTTGGTCCAATTAGTGTAATGTCATCAATGTAATGAGTTGGTGTGATATAGAAGATAAAGGTGATTGAGATCTTTGTGAACTCAATTATGACATAAATTCCATTTGATCATGGTGTAGGATCCTTTAAATGTGCATGAATTTAGTTTGCTACTATTTTGTTGAAGATTTTCACATCTGCATTCATCGGGGATATTGGTCTGTAATTTTCTTGTTGCTTCCATTCTGGGTTTGGTATCAGAGTAATTCTGGCTTCATAAAATTAGTTCGGAAGTGCTCCTTTCTCTTCTGTATTTTTTGGAGGAGTTTGAAAAGATTGGTGTTAATTCTTTAAATGTTTGGTATAATTCAACAGTGAAGCTGTCTGGTCCTGGACTTTTGTTTGTTGGCAGGTTTTTGATTACTAATTCAACCTCCTTACTAGTAAATGGCCCTGTCATTTATTCTTACAATATTTCCTTAGTCCAAAAACCCATCACTACTGTCTGATTTACCAGTTTATCTACTCTGTTAATCACATGCTAAAGTATTGATTTTATCATTTTACTGCCTTTATCAAGAATTTCTTCTGGCTACCCACTATCTTCCAGATAGAGTATAATTTGATTTGTCATTCAATATTTGGCTCTTTGCTATTTAGCCATTTTTATTTTATTTTTTTTTTAAAGATTTAATTTATTTATTTGACAGAGACAGAGACAGAGAGACAGAGACAGTGAGAGAGGGAACACAAGCAGGGGGAGTGGGAGAGGGAGAAGTAGGCCCCCCCTCTGAGCAGGCCCCCCTAATGTGGGGCTTGATCCCAGGACCCTGGGATCATGACCTGAGCCAAAGGCAGACATTTAACGATGGAACCACCCAGGTGCCCTGCCATTTTTATTTCTTAATAAAACCTTCCTGGTATAGTCAGATGGGGTTTCATTCTATCTTTGTTAGAATGTTACAGACTAGAAAATAGCCATGCCCTTAAGCCTATCTACCCTCATCTGTAGGCCTGAGCAGAACCTCCAAGGGTTGGATGTGGGGTAATTAAAGATTTTATTATGATTCCATTGGGATCAGGGTAAAGATAAATTCCTTGTTTTTTTTTTTAAAGATTTTATTTTATTTTATTTTTTTGAGAGAGAGAGAGATGGTGAGAGAGAGCACGAGCCAAGGGGCAAGTGGTGGTGGGGGAGGGGCAGTGGCAGAGGGACAAACAGACTCTCCACTGAGCAGGGAGCCCCATGTGGGGCTTGATCCCAAGACCCTGAGATCATGACTGGAGCCAAAGGCAGGTACTTAACTGAGTCCCCAGGCCCCCCTAATGATAAATTCCTATTCCCCCTCTACTATCTCAGAAAAATTAAATGAGTCCTATTTAACCTATCCTTCAGGCTGATAAGCAATTCTCCAGGCTCTCCAACTCCAAGACAGGGCCTCTTTTTGACCACTGTGCAGTTAAGAAGGTGTTAGGGCATTGGTCAATTTAATCCTCAGGATTTACCTTTGAGAATATTTGGAGGAAGTGGTAGGTAATGTAGAAGGATTTCTTATCTTATGTTTTTTGGTGGCTCCCAAATTGAAAAAGAAGCTATGAGTCACATATATTTATTTATAAAATTGTGTTCTCTAAATTTATCTTGCTTTCAGGATAACCACATAATTCAATAAATAAAATCCAGGACAGTTTGTCCAGAAGGAATACAAATAAGTAAGGATGTTTTGTTGGGTAAATAAAGTTTGATAAAGTAGAAGTAAGAAGCAAATGCCATTTCTCATGTCATGACTTGGCCATTTTATACACACACACACACACACACACACACACACACACATTTTTGTAATGAATCCCATTGTCTTCCCCTCAGGTTGGTCTTGACTCAGTATGTTTTCTACTGTCTCAGTTTTAGGGATACCTGCAAAAAATGAGTAAGAAAGAGAAATTCTAAGAAATAATTCCCAGAGAGCAGCCACATAAAATTACTTGTCAGGAAGTTGCTGTCAGAGGCCTAGATGAAAAGCTCCTGATTAGCTCACAGGTTCTTACCATGTCCGACAGACCATGTATTCTCTAGTTACATACTTAAGTAATCTGAAGGATAATGGTAGGGTTTGGGGCTAAATCTAGTAATTAAAAAATGCTATTAGAAAATCTTTGTTACATCTCAGAGTGTCTTGAGGGTTCCAGATTCTTCTGGAATCTGGTCTTTTACTTTATCCTTTAAAACTAGGGCTGTGCAGGGACATTGCCAATTAAGCAATTCCCCTGGCTTCTTTCCCTGGAAGCCCATTTCTTTCTTCTCATCTGTGATCTTTGTTCTCCTCTTTTCTGGTAAAACTGTTTTAGTAGGGTCAGCCAAGCTAAATGTCCCTGATTTACCAGCAGAGCCCTGGCTCTCACTGCTGGGTCAAAGGGCAGAGTACTGAATTGCAAAACAAGTGCTCTTGAGCCCTTTAAAGAAGTGCTAGCCCATTAAGCATCTCTAGCCTGAGTAAACATGAGTTAAAAAATAATTATTTATACAAATAATAGTGAGGCAAGCAACGGGAGTGAGGAATCTGTCAATTTCTTCAGTGGCTCTTGAACATGTTTTTCCTCTGTAACTCTAACTTCCCTGAGACCTTCCAGAAGTGTTTCTCCCTTGGGCAATGTGTGTGTGTTTCAACCACAGAGATGAACCTGTTGGAAGACTGACTGGCAAGAGAGGCTTCAAGGCAGGCAGGGGGCAACTCTGAGAGGGAGGGGTTAATAGAAATAATTGTCGGGGAGAGCAAAGAGATCTAAACCTTTCCTGCCACACAGCCTGACTGTGACTAGTGTCATGTGAGAGCAAGCAGGAAGGCTTTGATGTGTACTGCAAGGACTCTGAGGCAGCCACAGCAGGAGTGCCAGCTGCTGAGCTGGGATCTTCTGACTGGGGCAGGGGTGAAGGGGTTGCAAGGGACAGCCTCATTTTCAGCTTCCCAAGGAGGGTAGCAGCATCCACAGGGCCAGGAACATGGCCCCATGGACGTGGGAAAATCAGCTGGCTTTTGATACCAATTGCTGAGTTTACATTAGTATTTGTGAGTCTAATGATATATTTGTTCATGTTATTAATATTTATATGGCATAGGTAACATTTACTTAGCCATGATCCTGGGCCAGGTTTCTAAATGCTTTACATGTACATGAATCCATTTAATCCCCACAACAGCACCTTGAAGTAGATATTATTATCCTAATTTTACTGATGTGGAAATTGAAGTACAAAGAGGTAGGTGAAATGGTTTCCCCCAAGTCACACAGCGTGTAAGGGCTGTGGCTGGGATGTGATAAAAATGTGTTGGGTATTCTTGTCAAGAGAGAATCCTTCTAAGATTAGGGCTTAGACAGATAAAGTTTCAGTAGCAATGTGGGTTTCATGTGGCTGTTCTACCTAATTTCTTTTATTTTTAAATTCAAGTACAGTTGACACACAAGGTTACCTTAGTTTCAGGGGTCCAGCAGTGATTCAACAAGTCTATATGTTATGCTGTGCTTACTACAATTGTAGCTCCCATCTGTCACCATGCAATGCTATTACAATACCGCCTTCTACCTAATTTCTATCAGTCAGTGATGAGGAAGGCTCTTTGTTGGATGCTAGGAGGGATGGAGAGTAATAGTGGAGATATATAAATTAGTACCAGACAAGGTCCTGTGTCAGTCGATCTATACTCATGTTGAGAACGTCTTATAGTTAGTTCTGAGGTGGCTCAGCTCAAATTCTCTTAGGACTCTTTATCCCAAGTTTGGAAACTGTCTTGTGTAATACTGTAGCTACTAGCTACATAGAGCTACTTAAACTTAAAATGTTAATTCCTCAGTTAGCATAGCTGCATTTCAAGAACTCAGTTGCCATATGTGGTTAGTGGCTACCATATTAATCGGTGCAGGTATAGAACATATCCGTCACTGCAGAAAGTTCTAGTGGACAGTGCTATTTTGAAAAGTTTTGACTTGAGATAACCTGCCCAAAGAGGCTGACTAAATACATAGCTCTTGCTTTCTTTTTCTTGCTCTGTTTCATGTATGTCATGCTTGGGGATAGCTTCTGACCCCACTAAGAATTTAATGAAAGCCATTACCCTGAAAATGCACCTACACAATCATACACAGAAATTTGCATACGACTTTGGAGGTATCGTGGACTCTTCGTGTAATAGTTACCCACTGGTGCATAGCAAATTACCCCAAAACTTAGCGGCTTAAAACAACAAAGATTTACTACTGCATACAGTTTTGTGGTTCAAGAATTCTGTAGTTCAGTTTAACAAGTCCAGCTCAGGACTCTCAGTAGATTGAAGTAGCATTGCCAGACTTAGCAAATAAAAACACAAGATACTCAGTTAAATTTTAATTTTACATAAACAATACTTTTTTTCAGTGTACTAATCTTATACTTTACTAAAAAATATTCGTTGTTCACCTGAAATTCAAATTTAATTGGGCCTTCTGTATTCTATCTCATCATCCAGTCAAGTGTCAGCTGAGGCTCTCATTGTTCGAAGACTTTCAGGCTGCGGCTTGTGGATCCATTTCCCAGATGGCACAGGAACATACCTGGAAAGTTAGTCTGGTTGTTTGCAGGGGCATCAGTTCTTTGCCACACGGAGCTCTTTTTGGACTGCTGGACTGTTTCCCTCACGTGGCAGCTGGCTTCCCCCAGAGTGATTCAAGAGAGTTCAATACCATTTATGACCTTACCTCAGAAGTCACGTTTTGTAATTTCCGAAATATTGTACTGATCACACGAGTCGTTTCCATTCATTGCGGGAGAGGATTAGATGAATACCAGAAGCAAGGATCACCAGGGGCCATCTTGGATACTGGCTTCATCCTCTGGAATTTATACATGGAGTTTGTAGCCTATAAGTTCCATGACGGTAGAGTTTTTCTATTTTTTTTTCACCATAGTCATAGCCCTGGTGGCTATAACAATGCCCTATAAATTTTAGGCACTCAATAAATATTTGTTAAATGAATGAATACATGGACTCAATTCATATTCTTGGACTTAAAAGATTCCTTTGGTCCCTGGAAGGTCTTTTAGGAAAAAACCATGTTCCCCAAAGAGGTTGAGAATGAAGATATTAGAATATAGATAATAGGACTTTATAAAGGGATGCATCAATTTAATAATATTGCTAATGAATGGCGGTGGTGGTGGTAGTATTCAATAAGGGCCAGGCTCTGTGTTGGAAACTTCTTGTTATGGACATAATTTCACGTACGTAACCTTTCATGTAGGCATTGTGAAAAAGAGTGGGGAATTATGATTCAAATGCTGTGAGGGAGGTTAACACATCCATGATCACACACACGCGTACACACACACAAACACACACACATATCCCCACATACACACCCATGCACACATGCCATTCAAAGGAAGGAATGCTATGGGGTAACAATAGAAAGGAAACCATGAGATTTAATACGATGTCAGAGTGGGTCTTTTGTAGAAAAGCACCTGGTGTAGTCTTGACACAAAAATTACAACCTGAGAAAGAACACACAGGTGAAAGTTTATCATAAGACTGCTTTTTAGGAAGTGAAGAGTGTGGGCATTAATTCAAGCCTGGCAGAGATAATAAAGGACAGGGCTATGTGTGGAAGTAACCGTGGCCCTCTCCTTAATGGCAGAAGAATTGTTTCAGGTTCTGTCATTTTTTGAGATCTGCTGGGACTTAAGCTTCCCAGGATAAGAGGGGTAACCTCCACAAAGCTATGTGCTCGGCACCACTCAAATCACAGGTCATGGCTCAAGTGCATTTGTGGGATTTATGTTTTACTAATGGAAGTCGGCAGGGAGACCCTGGAGGGTAAGGAATATACCATCACTTCAAGCTCCCCATGCTAGGCACCATCTCTTTCCTCAAGATGCTGCCAGTTTGTAGGTTGTGAGGATGAAGACAGGAGTCAGTTGTAGAAAAAGCCTCGCCATTTATTTCCTGATGGTTTACAGAATGACACTTAGCTCTTTACACCTTCTCAGGAGGGTCTGCAAGGCAGCTTCTGCTGCTCTCTGGACGCTGATGCAGGGGTCTTGCCGAAGTGCTTGGAGCCCTGAAACAGGAAGAATAGTGGAGTTCAGTGAACCCAGAAAGGCGAGGCTCAAGCTATGCCACAGCGTGAGGCTCCACATCAAGCGCTACGTGGAGCTGGGGGGCCCAGGCCTACGTTCTATCCCAATGGGTAGGGTTTGGCTCTGTAAGCTGAGAATCTATTTCAACACTGAAATAGCGGGAGAGAAGATCCTGACCTTGTAATCAGTAAGTTTACAGGCAATTGGAAAATAACAGTCTGTTGGGAATGATGCCCGAAAAGGGCTGCGGCTGGGGGTTGCTTTATTCTCAGGAGAAATCCCAGGATCTAGGGAGCATTACAGACAGTCATGAGGTATGAGAATTTTCAGTTTCTGGGTAACAGGGAACTTGGTGCAGCATTAGCTTTTCTTTCTCAAAGATATGTCTTTAACAATATGCTGAGCAGAAACTAGGGTTGGTACTCACTTGTGGTCAGTTGTTCTTTGTCTAATAACTGCACATATTGGTTGGTCAAATTGAGAACAATGGCATCTAAAAGGAACAGGGGAAGCAGATACTAATTTTGTTATAGAGGAAGAGGCCATGGAAAGGGGGTCAGGTCAGACTCTGCACCTGGTCAGAAGTTAAATGGTCTGGCTGGAGAATGAGCAAACTATCTGACTCTTTTTGTGACCCCAGGATGATGCCAGGGTGATGTCCCTTGGGTTTTGAGTGCCATCTCTGGAAGTGGTCCCTCGCCCAACATGTACTTGGGAAAGATCACGCAGTGCCCTCCCAAGGGGTGCCAGTTGTTGTCAGGGTTCCAAACGTGTGCAAGATAGGATCCTTGTCTTTAGAAAGTTTACAGTGTAGCTGGAGGGATCATTCGTATGACCCAATAAGAAATCTTTAGGTTTTAACTCCGTCTTAAAGGTGGCCAAGAGAGTAGATCTGCTCATGGTTGGTTGGATTAGTTGGAATAGGTGTCATGATAAAATTTAGAATTACGTAATAGAAGGATCCTCAGGGATTCACTTACATTCCTCTTTTATTTCATAGATCAGACAAAGAGGCAACACAGAGGGGTTAAGTGAATTGTCCAGAAGCATATAGCAGAGCCAGGATCGGCTGGTCTCCTCACCAACACACTCTCCACTTGTGTCGTGTAGCTGCTAAAGCTTTTGGCTTCAACCGAGCTTAGAAGGTTTGCTATGGCTTACGTTAAGGGACGATGCAAAGGAAGCATTCAGGCACGGCAACGGGCTCTGGGCAAAGACTTGGGCAAAAGAAGGAGTGACCACTTGGAGCCAGAAGAGGAATGGAGGGTCCATGAGTGGGGGGAGGGTCCAACGGGAGGAGAGGGGGTATTGGGAAGTCAGATGTTACAAGTTTTCATTTGCACAGGTTCCTTTGAGGGAAGATATTCCAAGACACGAAACAAATTCATTTCTGGCATTTGTTGTCATCCCAGTCATCCCCGTGTTCGTGGTGGACTAGCTTCCCGTTGAAGCAAGACTAGATGGGAAGGAGCGGCCCCATCTGCGTAGGGAGTGTGGATGTGCCCTCACCTGTGAGTTTGACCGTAGCGCTCCGGATCACCTCCCAGTTGCTGCTGAAGAAGGTGAATGAGTGTGTGTGGAGGATCCACAGGATTTCCTGGTTTCTCTTTGCCTAGAAGAGATGTACATTACAAAGAGGACAACTGGGAAGTGACCCATTATGAAATTTGATGTCTGGTAGGTCCTACAAAAGGGAACTAAAAGGCTACAAACACTCACACAGCCATTAATTATTCTACTGGAAGATGTCTAATGCTTATTTCAAACCTGAATTTAATCAGAAAAGCACTGAGAGGCACCTGGGGGGTGTGGTCAGTTAAGCGACTGACTCTTGGTTTCAGCTCAGGTCCTGATCTCAGGGTCGAGGGATTGAGCCCTGCATCAGGTTCTGCACTCCGGCCAGGGTCCAACTTTCTCTCTCCCTCTCCCTCTGCCCCACCCTTCTGTGCTCTCTCTCTCTCAAATAAATATATCAATCTTAAAAAAAAAAAAGAAAGAAAAAAGAAAAAGGAAAGAAAAGAAAAGTGCTGGGCCTTGTGGGACTAATCAACAGGTGTGTTTCAGGAATCTCAAAGAACAGATCCCAGTCAGGACTTGGGAGAGGAGGGTAATGGGATAGGACACCAAGAATCATTGAGATCCTTCCAAACCAGTTCTGACTGTGGCCACAGGTCCCTTGCTGTGTTGTTTGCCTTTCTGGGATTTGCCTGGATTCTGGGCTGTGCATTTGCAGGCAGCATTTATGACACACTCACCAGTTTCACACAGAATTGCCTGTAGAAGTCCCTGGCCCTTGGTAGATCCTGACCATCAAGGAGATGATCTAACACCCCATAGAGTTCCTGAAGGCCCAGGAAAGGGATGCAGATGATCAGGACATCACGGCAAGCCTAAGAAACAGAGTGGTTCAAGTCACCGTCTATAATGCTGGATACCCTACGGGAAGGGAAGGATGCCGCCTAGCGCTGGGAGAGGGGCAAAGGTCACCAGTGATGCGAGGGGTTAAGGTCAACGCGGACACCTTCCCAGTTGAGCAATTTCAGACAGAGAGAGCGAGCAAGAGAGAACCTAGGGTTGAAGTAGCAGTTTTCGGGTTCGGTTGAGAGAGGAGGCCTCAGATCTGGCTTCCGGAACAGCTAGGCCAGACTTATTGGCACTTGTTGGCCAAGGGGGGAGGAGGTGCAGGTGTCTGGGCAAAGGCCACTTACAGCTCCGATCTTGGGATTGGGATCCCAGAGGTGGAGAAGGAATGAAATCAGGCTCTTTTTTATTTCTTCGGCAAAAAAATTCTTCCACCTTCTTCCTGTTAGGTATGCCAGATTCTCAAATAAGAAGATGGCAGTCAGTCTCACATCATCCTGCTCCTGTGGTGACAGATGCATGTCGTGGGTGAGCCCCCCTCATGGGCCATTCCCGGCCAGCACCCATCCCCCACCCCGCCCCTCCCCATGGCGGCTAAGGGAGGCTGCCGCAAAGCTGCTGGCACCCTCTTGTCCCAGCCCCTATGTGCGCCGAGAACGCTCCTCTATTCCTAGCAGCTCTGCACTCGCACTGTGAGTTTAAATGACCACAAGTCTAGGGTTTAAGTGATGCTCTAGAGCCGGAGACTTGGTGTCTGTCCTCGAGTAGCTTCTAGGGAAGCAGACCATGGGAATGGAAAACAGGGAATACTGGTGGCAAGAGGCCGGGGAGGGCTCCTGCTCACTGTGTACTTTATACAAGTTACCCTGGCGGCGCCACTGACCTAGAATTCTGGAGCTTCTAATCTAAATTGCCCAAGGCCCAAGACTCATTTCTAAGATCCCAAATACTTTCCGATGGGATTAAAGGCAGCTGTGAAGTTTGGGCTCTGGGGCTCAGAGACAGAGAATAAACAAATAAGTGCCTAGCCTGATGTTGGCCTATGTGAAATTCCGGAACATTCTTGCTTGTTGTCTGGGATGGTAGGCAATGATTTTTAAGAACCAAAGGGTGAGGTGATGGAGAAAGATGGCCACCTATTATCCCAGATACTTTCCTGAGGTTTTTCTTTCTTTCTTTTTTTCCCTTCCAGGTCTAGCAAACTAGTTAAAAATTCCCATATAAAGGCAGAGGAATGAAGAGAAAAGCCATCCTGAGTAGCAGAATATTATTTTGGATTAGCAATAGACAAGGACCAATGAAAAGTATCCCCAGGAATATGAGGAAAAGAAAAGAGAGTAGTATTAATTTTGATGACAAGGTAGAATGTGTCAGAAATAGGCACATAAACAAAACTGCCATATAAAAGGAAGTTAATAAAGATTTTCCAGAAAAAAATAAAGATGGCTGGTTGGGATAAGGCCAAAAAAGTTAAATGAAAACATGAGACACGACCTCATATAATGGAAATGGAAGTAGAAATGTTTAAGTGTACTAGGAATGAGGTCAGAGTATATTTTTAAAAGATCTATTTATTTATTTTAAAAGATTATTTATTTATTTATTCATGAGAGAGAGAGAGCACGAGTGAGCATGAGTGAGGTAGGGGCAGAAGGGAAGCGAGAGAGAAAGGGAGTGAATCTCAAGCAGACTGTCTGTTGAGCATGAAGCCAAATTCGGAGTTCAGTCTCAGCAACCTTGAGATCATGACCTGAGTCGAAAACAAGAGTTGGACGATTAACCAACTGAGCCACCCAAGCACCTCTATTTATTTATTTATTTATAAAATATTTTATTTTTAAGGAATCTCCATACCCAACATGGGGCTTGAACTTACAACTCTGAGATCAAGAGTTGCATGCTCTACTGACTGAGTCAGCCAGGTGCCCTAAAATGTCTCTTTTTAGAAAAAGAAAACAAACCAATTACAAAGCACCAAAAAGGTAGAAAAGTATTATTTTTTTTCAAAATCTTTTAAATTTTCTGAAGTCAAATGATGGGACTTAATAATAGGTCAAGGAATGAGAGGAAAAAGCAGAAAAGCAGCAGCAAACCTATAGTGTGTTCTGGGAGGATACTAGAGTTTAGTGCCCTTGTTTCAAGTTGAGAAAGTAGAATTATACACAGTAAGGTGACTGCTCAAGGTCCGTGCAGGGACAGGAGTGAACAGGGCCTGGTGTGTGGGATGGAAGCCATATTTTCTGTTCTTCCACTTCACTGAAGTGTCACCATGTTTAAGAAGTCCAAGAAAGTGCTTAAATATTGAAAGAAAGGGAGGAGGGAAGAAACTTGGCGATTATGGAACTGGATCCTTAATCTATAGAAAACTCTTGGGGCAAAGTTTCATAAAGTATAGTTAAATTTATTTGTGGGAAGAGAGCATTAGCAGAGAATGAATAGCAAACATGTCATTACTAAGTCCTAAGTTTTTATCAAATTTCACTATTGTACAAATATGATGGAATGGATACCTACGGGGATGAGAAATTTATAACCTAACAACCCAGAAAGACTTTAGGTTTTTTTCTTCTGCATAAGACTGAGAAACATGATCTTGACCACAAAACTCGTAGGTGATTGTTGGAGGCTCAGATCCAAGAGAACTCTCATCACTGGATCCCAACAACCCTGGGGAAGCTAACAAACAGGTGGGGCACTGTGGGGGTGACTTTAGCCCTTTGCTGTCGAAGATTGTCATCAATCATCTGTGTAATGAAGAAAGGAACATCTTTGTTATTTTACAGAAGATACTCTATTGAGTGGGAGCCAAGTAAGTGGTTTAGAGGATCAGATGAGAATTAAAAGGAATGTTGATACATTGGAGAAAGTAGCTAGAAGCAAGCAGAAAGCTGCTTTCAAAGGCTGCGTTTAGGCTAGCAAGGAAATAATGGAAACTGAAAAATACACAACTGGAGAATCATTGACGGTGGGCATATATTGCAGATTGAAGTTTAGAGGGCTAGGGGCGCCTGGGTGGCTCAGTTGTTAAGCGTCTGCCTTTGGCTCAGGTCATGATCCCGGGATCCTGGGATTGAGCCCCACATCAGGCTCCCTGCTCTCAGGAAAGCCTGCTTCTCCCTCTCCTTCTCCCCCTGCTGGTGTCCCTCTCTCACTGTGTCTCTCTCTGTCAAACAAACAAACAAACAAACAAATAAATAAAATCTTAAAAAAAAAATAAATGAATAAAATCTAAAGGTCTACATGGTTAATAAATTGTCAAGGAGTCAAGAAGAAAGGGCAAGATTAAAAAAAATTGGAGTGGATAAATGGGAAAAAATCAGACCTGAGAGGTAATTTTTCTTTAGGTTGTATTCAGTACTTTCCAGGCCACATCTAGAGACAACACAGTCACTGGCTTGTAAAATATTTAAAGAGCTGAAAAATTAGGTTTATGATGAATAATGGAGGAAATGAAGGCTTTTCAGTCTGGAGACTGGAAGGTAGAAAGGTAATTTAATCAAGCCTTAATGTTGAAGAGGAGGAAACCAGCAGTTTTCCATCTCCTCTGACAACACAACATGAGGAAACAGGTTTCAGTCACAAAAATAGATATAAGTTGGAGGGGAAATAGATTTTTACACTGATGACAATGAATAAACCAAAAATAAATAATAAACTCTAGTTTTCTGGAAGACATAAAAGAAAATGACCTTCCTTTGTCTAGGGTCACTGACTGATTTTTTTTTTTTTGAAATTGATTTCTAGGCTATTGACTAGATTGGGGGTTTTACAGAAGCTTTTTCTGTAAAAGGCCAGACAGTAAATAATTTAGACTTTGGGGGCCATATGGTTTCTGTAACAACTAATCAACTCTGCAGATGAAGTGTGAAAGCAGCCATAGACAATATGTAACCGAGGAGCATGGCTGTGTGCATAAAACTTAATTTACGAAAAGATGCTCTGGGCAGGGTTTGGCCCTCCTGACTCCTGGATTAAATGAACCACACACGCATTTTGAACCTTTGAATCTTGGATGTGGAGAATAGTGTTGGAGGTGACGAGGCCTTTATTTGGGCCCTTGCTCTCTGTTGAGTACTGTCATAATTTGTGGGAATGAAGGAAGAGGGGAAAGCTACAAAAAGGAATATCAAGGAGCGCATTTCCCTTATGGGCAAGTGCGGCTCAATCCTTCTGGCCGGGGAGGGAGCTGGGGAGTTTATCTGCAAACTTGCCTTTCTTATTGTTTGAGGGTTCTCCCCCAACACGTCTGCCCCCCACCCAGAGGGATCGTGATTCCTGCCCCCCGCCCCTCAGGCAGAGGGAGACCCAGGAAGCCAGCAGGGGGCGCACGGGGGGAAGACCAAGGAATCCAGGTGGGACAGCAGCATTTGCGTGCGCTCACTTCTGGGGAGAGAAGATTCCCGAACAGGCTCACTCACGTCTTCAAAGAAGGTTCTTGTCTGCAGCACTATCTCTTTGAAGTAGAAGCTCACGTCTCGGTCTGTGAGCAGCTCCAGGATCTTTTTCAGAGCTTTCAGGCTTTCACAGACGACTTCGGTGCGGGCCAGGTGATACAGGCCTCTGATGATAGACTCTAATATTATCTGCTTATGCTTCCTCACCTATTTTGAAATAAGGTCTCTTAATCTCGAAAACCGTTTTACGCGCAGGCAGACGAGGGTGGGGGATGAGGGTAAGCAAGGAGATTAGAATTCGGTTAGGGTCACAGGTTCTTCCCCCCGAGAGACACTTATTTGGATTTTTACTTAATTTCTATGCAACCACAAGGTGTGGGTTAGTGAATCATTATCTTAAACTCTACTGGAGTGTCCCCGGCCCCATGCTCCTTTTACCTTGTGAGGGGCTCCAGAAGCTGTATTACCAAGCCCTCGGATGGCCATTTGCCTCAACGTGGCGTTGGCGTCCCAGGCACTCTGGTCCATGAGGATCAGCACTTCCCGTAGATTCCCGTGCTTCCAAAGGGTTGGCTCCTTCATGAGCTGAAAACAACCACTTGGCCCCTTTAGCGGAGGGAGCGGCCTCCCGCCAGGACAGTGACAAGTGCATCACAACTACACTGAGAAAGTGGGGTCCCACCGCGCATGGAGTGGAGGAGGGAGCCCTCGGGTGAATCAGCAAGTGCTGCAGAAACGAATCTCTAAATGCAAGCGGCCCCTCGGGTCAAGGTTACGTGGTGACGAGAACCACGGTACCTAGTTCAGAAGAGGTTTTCTCATCTAAACAGAAAAATGGGAAAACGGGAGTTGCAGACAGTGCTTCTTCTCTGGGTCGGCTGGGACAATCTTTGTGCCAGGTGTGAGGTGACAATACTATGCCCATTGATTACTTTTTGCTTTGTCCCTGTCATAGTTAATTCTCCAGGCTTCTCTGTCCTGGGAGGGTTGATTTCCGCAGACCGAATTGACAGAAGAGGTTGGGGGGCTTTTTTCCCCTCTCTCTGTCCCTGCTCGGGTACCATCTTTCTGGCAGTGGCTGGATCTCTCCAGCTCCAAAGCTTCCCTGAAGGGCCCTCTTCTGTGGTCTGAGCTCCCGTGGAAGCCCTGATCCCGAGAGAACTGCCCCAAGGGGACCCAGAGGCGCGGCTGCTCTCTCTTGCCTCAGAGAAGAAGGCTGTGCCTGTGATCCGGTAGTTCTCCGAGGAGGAGGTGAGGGACGAGAAGAGTTGCTCCATGATGTCCACCAGGAGCCCACGTTGCCACACTGCCATGCTCCTAGAAAACGCAAGCCTCCGGTTGTAGCAAACACTTTTTCCTTTCTAAACCGTGGAGGAAATTTTGGTCTATTCCTCTCTCAGGAAAATAAATCATCTAAAAAGGGAGATTCGTTGAAATAGCACTGATGCTTAAATTGAAAATAGCCTATCCAAGGGCCTGATTCAGGTGCAGTTTTCCTAACACCGTTCGCTGCATCGCTGTCTTTTGGGGGGAGTAGTGGGATCTGGGCTGCTCCCACCATCGGTTACCACCTCTTCCCTCCTTTTCCCTCCTGGACTATAAATCCTTCGTGAGTCCCCTGCCCCCAGTGGAGCTGCCTGCATTGCATTTTTACACGATTCTTAGTTTTCTCCTTCTTGTCCAGTTCTAGAAGGCCCTCCAGTTACCTGGCCAGTACACATACTCCTACGTGGTGGGTACTGGGACTGCTGAGGAGGGTCCATAAGTTGTCCCCCTCATCAGATTCCTTGGCAAGGCCTTCTTTCATGGCTTGGGCTTGCACGCACTTCAGAGTCACTGTCGAGAGCCTGAAGGAGACAGTCAGCATCACAAAAGTAAGCCAACCCCACGCAGGGAACTGTGAATCCGCAAGTCCTCTCTGACTGTTCCCCACAAGGCTCCCTCACCCCTGGATGAAGGGACGCCGTGCGAGGGGAAAATCCAGCCGCCTGATCTCACACTTTAATTTGGGGACACGGAGATGACCTGAACCATACGTAAAATGCCACAAAATCTCATCAACCTCTCATGAGAAAAGAAAGCCCAAAGGGTGGAAAGTGCAAAGGCCTCCCTTTTGCGGATTCGAAAACAGCCCTCTGGGACCAGGAGGCGTGTCACCCTGGATGGTGTGTTGCCCGATGGGCGGCCAGAAAGTGGTCGTGCTGGAGTCAGCCCGACCGGCACAGGAGCGGGTACGAGTGTGGATGGAAGCACAGCCCTTTGTCCTGCCGTCACTGCAGCGAAGTGACATCTGTTAATGGAACTACATGGGTTGCCCTCAATGCTGCTTAGAATGTCTTTCAAAAAGTTGATCTGACACCGGAATAAATGTTTTCTACACCTAATCATTCTAAAAGAGCTCTTTGAACAAATATAAGCTTTTTGAATAAATATATAGCAAACACTTCAAAGTGTAAGAAAGCATTGATTTGTGGCTTAGTTGGGATTCTTTCCTTTTCAATAGTACACAAAATAATTTTGCTTCCTTCCATGGGTTACGTCTTCAGTTTGATAAAATATGGTGTCGATTTTTATTTTTCTCCTTTTCTTGGTGGCCTTGGATATCATGGAATTCCAGCTTTCCTTGAAGGGTCTCGGTGAGAGAAAACACATGAAACAGAGCTCTGTGGAAGCACACAGAGCCGCTATTCGTTGTTCTGGGACGGTTCTGGGCAGCTACACTGGGGCCTGGCTCAGGGAAGAAGAGCACAAGGGCTCAAGGTCAGTGGAGCCTTGTTTCCTCCTGGGTAGAGGAGGCCGCAGCAGAAGGCATAGGCCTTGACTGCCAGAGCCCCTCGTCTAGCATCTGGGATCCAGACATCTGGGGAGCGCCCTCCAGCCTGGCCACGTACCTGCAGGGGTCTGCGGTCTGCTGCCGTTCTCCCTGCTGCGTGACCCGCCGCCTGTGGCTCCAGGTGGAAACGGGCATCTTCTGGCCCAATGCGCAGCTGACCAGCTTCAGGAGAAGAGTGAACAGCTTGGGGTACAAGCTGGTGATGGGGGTGCCTGTTGACACCACTTCATACACAGCACAGGCCACCTGAGGGGAGAGAGGACGCCGCGGTCAAGCAGGCTCCTTTCCTCCCAGACCATCTCCCTGGCCGGATCTTCCAGTTTGTTTTCTCCCCAGAGGATTGCTTTCCAAGGTGACCACACTCATAGTAAAAACAAAGCAAAACAGAGCAAAACAAGAACAAAAACAACCAGAAAAGAGAGGCTGTCGTTATCAGGAAACTTCTCGACGCAGAATGTGTTCCTCTCTCAGGAACAACCATGTTGGTCAGCTCCAAATTCCAGGGGGCCCCACTCAGGTTAAACGAAATCTTTTCCAGCATTGAGGTCTTTCAAAAGGGTGCTTTTGGATATCTTGAAGACAAATTTGGAAATACAGATATGCGGATTTTCTTTGGGATGATGAGAAACATGGTTCTAGAAGTGACAGCCACAGACAAAATTATGGCCATACTTGTCCAGTAAAGCTGGAGTTGATTTAAAATCAGGGTATGAGAGGGGAAGAGGTATGATTCGTGCTACATCACCAAGCTCCAGGTGGGGACAGACCGGACGCTATACCAGGCGTGTGATGGGTTGTCCGACTCACTGAAATCGCCTTGGTCCCGGCGACGTCATCTTCTAATTCATTCTCAAGTTTGTCTGTTAAGGCTCTCAAGAGCTTACCACTGGAGGCTGTGTTCTCAGCCAGAGCCTTCCACAGTGTCTTTGTGTCCCTAGGGTGGTAAGGCAGGAAGCTGACAAGAAACAACTCTTCGGAATATGAGCTTTTTCATCTGTTCCCCTTTAAAACCACATTATGATGAATCAAAATTGCAAGGACAGATGGAGATGCTAACATGCCTGGAGCTAAGAAGGATCTTTAACAGTCCAGCATTCTGGACGTGGGTGACTTAGGTTTGTTGACGTCCGTTAAGGCAGAAACCTCTCACCTAGGTGTATTCTCGGTAACCAGAAAGAGGAGAAATACTCATTTTCTAATACTCGTTTACTCCTACAGTGTATTTTTTTAAATCTCATCATTTTATGAGGATATGTATATGAAAAACACTTGCAAAAACATTCCTTGTGATTCAAGCACCATTTTTGAAATTATTATGTAGGGGAGAGGTTCTCCACCTTTGTTTTTGCTTTCTTTCTCTCAAACCACAAATTCTGCCTCAATGCAGATTAGCCCTTCCCAGGAGAACAGACCAGCTCAGTTAGCTTCTACCTGTCAAAGGGCAGAGGTTTCTGTAAAAGGTTGGCAACAACGGCATCCATGTGAAAGCTCGCGATCTGAGAGACGGCTTCCAGCATAAACTGGAAACTTTCCTCCTTCTGCCTGAGGACCAGCATGTGATGGTAAATCATGATCAAGATCTCCAACAGCTATAGGAAAAAAAAAAAAAAGCCAAACCAAACAGGAAGTTGCCGTTTCCTCTCTACATGAACGGCTTAGGACACATGTAGTCAGCATATTATTCATGGGCGATTAATGAATTATAAACCAGGTTAAAAATAATCATCAATTCTATGCATGGCCTGTCTCTTACTCAGGGGGGTTCTAGCTAGATGGGGTATTTATTCTTAAATCGATGTAGCAAATATTTAGTGAAAGGCTGCATTAGGCCAAATATTGTGCTAGGTGTTGTGGGGAATCTACCAAAGATGAATAAGGTGTGGCCCTTTCTCAGAAGGAATCAGTTTTTTAATAAAGAATGTTAGTCATATACCCAAAGGCCCGCACACAAGGCACCGTGTGGCCAGTGGTCTATGGCAGGTTCACAGGATTGATGGGGATTCCAGCATTCACTGAGGTCACTTTGGAGGGACATCTGGTCTGAGTCTTGAAGGATATATAGCAATTTGAAAAGACAAGGTGGAGATGGTGGGGGAAAGTCATCCTCGTCAGAAAGAAGAGTACAGATAAAAATAAAAAAGCAAGAGAATAGATGAAGCCCAGAAGACGTTTAGAGCACTGAAACCATCCTGTATGTTACTGCAACGCTGCATACATGCAATTACACATTTGTCAATGCCAAGAGTGAAACTTAACAGAAACTATGGACTTGGGGTGATAATGCTGTGTCAATGTAGGTTCACTGATTGTAACAAATGTACTACTCAGGTGTGGGGTGTTGATAGTGAGGGAGGAGGCATGAGTGTGGGGAGAGGAGGTATGTGGCTATCTGGTCAATTTTGCTGTGAGTCTAAAACTGCTCTTAAAAAATCTATATAGAAAAAATAACAGGAAAGCATGGGACCAAGCAAAAATGGCAAAGACTTCTGGAATAGAAGAATGGTCCAGTTTGGAAGACAGAGAAAATGAGGGTGATAGAAGACGATAATTTGATAGGAAATATGAAGCCAGATCCTAGAGAACACTGAAGGTCTCCCTTCCAAATTTGGGTGTTAATCTGTGGGCAGTAGGGAACGATATAATACATTTGGATTTTAGATGTGGAGGAGGGCAAATCTCTCTGCTAAAGTAACTTTGCTTTGAGAAGATACTTTTCTTATTTATTTTGGATAGACATTTTTAGGATAAACATAACATATCCTCTTAATTATAATTCCTTAAACAAATATCTGGCAAGTATGATTACCACAGAGTCCCATTTCAGTGATGTTAGGAGAGGATTTAGGTCCCTATGTTCCCTTTTTGTGCTGAACAAGTACAATGACATTCCAAATTTACGAGCCTTTGATTCTGTCATGCCTAGCCTAGTGCCTGCCATAGTATGCACTCAGTAAATGTTTTTGGGGGTGCCTGGGTGGCTCAGTCAGTTGGGGGTCCGACTCCTGGTTTCAGCTCAGGTCATGATCTCAGGGTTGTGTGATCGAGCCCCACATTGGGCTCTGTGGTCAGAGGGGGGTCTTCTTGGGGATTCTCTCCCTCTGCTCTCCTCCGACTCACATGCTCTTTTTCTCTCTCCAAAAAAAATACATCTTTAAAAAAATTTTTTTGAAAAAAATGATTGGAGAGTAATTAGTACGGAAATAATTTCTCAAGGGCATACATCGGAGAATTCTTTAATTTAGGGTGGCTGACCCTGGGATATGGGGACCATAACCTTCATCTATCCTCCTTGAGATGATTTCTCTTGCGTTAAAGATTCTCTTCCTCCTTATTAATCTTTGAATTGCTTGAATTCTGCCTATGACCTCAAGAGAGAGGATAGAGCATCTCCATTTGAAACTCTTAACCAAGCTTCCTGACCTCAAGTCTTCTTTACACTGCCTAACTCTCTAGCTGGGAGCGAGGATCGAGGACTTTTCCCCAGGCGGCTCACCAATGACAGCCTTCCTTACCAGAAAACCAACCCTAAAGGTGTGTGGAAAAGCAGCTTGAAGAGGGGCAGTGGGGTTAGGAACTCTACTGGTCCTTAGTGGCCATCCCCAAGGGGATCTGCACGGTCACCCTCCTTCTTACAGATCCAACAATCCAGTTTTCCAGAACCCAAATGCCCTTGTTCAGAGCTGCTGTCTCTGGCCAGAGAGAGACAGTCGGGCAAATTTTTTTGAAGTCACAGACTGGAGAGACAATTGAAACAGGTTGAGGCAGGCACTCAGCGTGAGCCTAGTCGTTAATACACAAGTTGGGTCCCTGCAGAGGCCTCCCAAGGGTGCGCATGTTCTTGCCGGTTGCCCATCAGAGGACAAGCTGAGAAGTGGTCACCAACGTGGCATTTCAGAAACGTTATCAAACTGGCTGGCAGTTCACCTGTTCTTCCAAAGCAGCTCCATGCTCCTTCAGGACCGCAATCATCCACATGCCACAGGCCTGGGTACAGGTGGGGTTAAGGCTCTCCAGACCATCCAGGGTTTCCTCGAGGAACAGTAGGATTTCTTCAACTGGTATGAGTTTACTGACCATCTGAGAATGCACCCAGAAAGATTCATGTTATCAACCACCTCTACACACGCTACGTACAACATACTGCTACTGTTTTAGGATATTGGAAACCACTGGAATTTCCAAACAGGTTACTCAGGACTAGGGCATAGAACCTGCAGAAAATACAAAAACAGACATACACATTACCCTGCAACTCTAGGCAGACTTTTCCTGGAAATGTCCTTTTATCATTTTATATATATATATTGAATCCCAAACCTGCTAAGGCAATTTCTTCTCCAAACTTTGAAGTTGTAGTGTACTCCACAAGGGAAAAATAATGTACATGGTTTATATAACAATTTATATGATATAAATTACTTTCACATACATTTCGTGTATCACAGAAGGATGTCTTGCTTCTACTAGAATAGCTAAGGCTTAAGAGTTTAGGAAAATTGATCACCATGTACTAAGTGCCATGTTCAATACCAGGTGTATCACAATATCCATGTAAGTATGAATTATCATGAGTTCTGTCTTTTGTTCTTCTGTGTTTCAAAATTAAGAGTAGTCAACATAAGGTCTAGAAAGTAAAAACTTTGCAGTTTTGGCCTGTAAGTACAAGAAATATACAGAATGGGTAATAGCAGTGTGTGAGTATGAAAGAGGAGAGAGAGAGAGAGAGAGAGAGAGAGAGAGAGAGTATGTGCTAATGAAAAGGCAGGCAGGGAGGTGAAAGTTGGCAGTTTGAATGAATTCCGGGGACATTGTCTGGGGCTTTAACTAAGCAAGATGGTCATGATTATGAGTTTGTAGGTATGAAAACATTCCTATTCACAACTGACTTCCCTCCGCATTAAGTGGCCCAATGACTGATATTTGGTAGAACTGTTCTTGAAAGGAAATTAATCCCTTTTCATGAGTAGGTGCATGTTTCGACCCGTTTCTGAGTCATTCTGATTCCAAGACCAAAGGACTAGACTGTCACATCTGTTCAATGTACACCAAATGCTTGCCCGGGCTCCAAACTCAATGGTTACCTTTTTTCTTTGTTTGTTTTTTTGTTTTTGTTTTGTTTTAGTTTTTGTTTTCTCACATTGAAGTGATTCATAAGATTTCCCAGAGTAAGAAATGATCAGTAGCAGGTGTTGACTGGGCACGTGCACCCAGGATTAACACATGACAGGACAAGCAATGGCTAGACTGTCGCTCTCCTTGGTAGTGGGGCATACACAACCTATTCATTTGGAAATCAACCCAGAATCATCTTGACATCCCTTGGCCTGTCCTCCGTATCGATTACCTTTGCTATTTTAGAGGAAATCTTGATCTGGACCTGCACGTCATCACATTGCAGCCCTTCCTGCAGACTCTGCAGTCTTTCCACCTCCAGGTGAGTGCCTAAAATCCACAAGGGGAGACAGATGCAGGAGTTCAAAGACCTGATAGGGGTTAAAGAGGTTGGCTGTACTTTGGTATGACCCTAATTCAGCTGCTGGATGCTTTTAACAAATCCACGAAAGCCTGTCTGTTGAAAGGCTGGGTGTAAGAGCAAACACGTATTGAGTAGTTTCTGCAGGCTGGTACCAGGCTAAATCCTCTGCATTCAATGATCTCATTTATTACTCATAAACATCATCTGAGGTAGATGCTCCTGATTTTGCAGACAAGAAAGCTGAGGCTGAGAGCTATATAGCCATTTGGCTATAGTTACCCAGAGACTAAAAATAGGAGAGTGAGAATTTAAAGCCTAGTCTGCCTGACATCAACACCTCACTGTTCTGTGGTACTGCTGTCTCTGTTGGAGTTCCCTTTCCCAGTAAGTCACTTTGGGGAAAATGGAAGTGGGAAGGTAACTATTGCAGTAGGAACATCAGCAATGTTGTAACTGATTGTAGAAACCAATTTATAAACTCAGACCTAACAGCAATGATTTTCTTTTTGTTGCTTGAATGTAGGGTGATTGTAGAAATGAACACCTGAACCCTTCTGTGGAAGGCAGCCCAGCCCAGCAGAACACACTTGGACTTGGGAGTCAGATAAACCTGGACTCACAGCCCAGCTCTACTACTTTCTGGAGCTGGTAAATTTCTTAACCTCAGCTCACTCATCTCAAAACCAAGTTTTAAATGGCTATTTAATTTAGCATCACACTAGTTACTTGTGTTCAGCAGGTATTTAATAATCATATCCTCTGCCATGCTATTTGATCCGTCGAGGAAAAAAATTAAAATAAATAATGAAGTATGGGATTTCTATAAACAAAGAGTATTTGAGAACCTGAACTTTGGATGTTTCAGGAAAATAAAGGACGCTAAAGGAAGAATAGGTAGAAAAATAATAGAATTGAGATTCCTCTCTTCTATGAAGTGCTTCTCTGGCACATTTCTTCTCTTACTAGGATGGCCTTAACTCATTTTTTTATTTTCTGGCTTGGTACAAGCATATATCCTTAATGAATTATCTTCCCATATCCCAAAGGACTTTCATACTTATTTTCACTCTGCTGAATAGTTTTTTTTTTTTTCTTTTCAACCAACTAACCAACCACTCCCTCCCCCTCAACCAAATCCCACCTTTTGGGTTTAATATACTTTTCTTATGTGAATTTTAGAATTGTAACATCTCTGTGCTTCCAGCACCAGAGAAGTGGCTGACACATGGAAAAAACTTAATAAGCACCTTCTGAATACCTAAAAGAAAGAGGAATGGAACACAGGTGTGAGATGGCATTAAGCCTAGACCAGTGCTCCTGGCCATGCCTGGGCTGCACAGAAATGCGCATGCGCTGTTCACGGCCCTCCTCGGGGAAGCAATCTGATTTCACCAGGACCCAAGACCCTCATCTGTCGGTTTCAGCGGGAGACTAGGGTTTTAAAATTCCTTACATTTCCTGATATTCCCACTCCACATGTACTTGGAGAGTGGACAGAGGTCCTGTTCTGGAAGCTGGAAAAAGTTCCACAAGGTTGTCCCTCTTAGAGAACTTTGAGAATCACTTAGTATCATAATAATAGTGCAGTTTCCTTCTGAAGAAATCCACGTGTTAGAGGAAGCATTGCTGATACTCCCGAGGGTTCAGTGCTTTAAATCACAACAGTTTTACCTGTCTCAAGGACTATTGTGATGCTTTGGTGTTATTATCTTTATTTTTTAAAAATAGAAAAACACTCAGCATCATCTCTTCCAGTCTCATCCATGTTGATGCAAAAGTTGATTTTTCACTGTTTCTGGTGGCTGAATAATATTCCATTGTCTATATGGACCACATCTTCTTTATCCATGAGAGACTGTGGACTCGGAGAAAAAAACTGAGGGTTTTAGAGGGGAGAGGGGTGGAGGGGTGGGTCAGCCTGAGGTATTAAGGAGGGTACTTATTGCATCTTGGAACACTGCATCAAAAACTAATGATGTACTGTATGGTGACTAACATAACATAATAAAAAATAATTTTTAAAAAATTCCAAAAAAAAGAAAAAAGAAAAAGAGAGTCATTGGGGAAAAAGATCCAAAAGAGAGACAAATTTTGTGATATAATTAAGGCATTAGAACACAGAAATGGCTGAACTGGGGAGAGAGAGGGAGAGAGAGAGAGGCAAGGAGAAAAACCGAGAACAAAAGAAAACAGGAATCTTCTCTTCATTTGTGGGTTTCTCATCTTTCCCTCACCTTTTATACAGAACAGACCAATCGTGGAGCTAGTGGCTGCTTGACGGATGGTGGGCAGGGTGTCACAGGAATGAGGAGCCAGGAGGCCGAGGAGTGAGCCGATTTTAAAGTTCTCTGGTGCCTGCAGGATAAAGGAGACCCCCAAGATGATGGGGTGGGTTGCCAACATCCCAGGATAGTCCCAACAACATTGGATGTGAAGTCCCTTGTTTTCCCCCTGAAAGGTCCTTAGAATGAAATGGAATCTTGAACCTTCCCTTTAAGGGCAGTGGAAAAGAGAGCAAGGGAGGATGTAAAGGCAACCAAACAGTTCAATGCTAGTGTGCTTGCCGCACCCTGCGGTTAAGAGATACCTCTTAGGAGGTTCTCTGGGAAGCACTCCACTCTGGGACTGGAGCTCCAGCATGCAGAGACTTTGGATTCCAGAAGCCTCTGAGATCCCTGTGTTAGCAAGCAATGATTCATTCCAGGGGATCACTTACCTCGATATCATTTGTCAGCACTTTTGCGGTGATCTGGAAGGCTCTTTCTCTTTCCCAATCTTTTTGTGAAACAAGCCACATTCGGAGAAGCTGTTGGTCAAAGAACAAATGTTTTTTCCTTAGTGCTCATCATATTCACTCATTCCCTTGCTCTCTCTCTCTCTGTCTCTTCTGTAACAGGGTGCTCACCTCCCCCAAAACAATCCTTAAGTAGACTGGCCCTATGTGATGGGTTAAATGGGTCAGGCTGGACATCTCCCTGTGAAGAGAATGAGGTAGAGTCTGGAGCGTTGCTCTGCAGCACAGATGAGGGAATGTGGGAATCAGTTTGAGCAATGGCCCTACTCACATTGAAAATTTCTTTGCAGTCCTCCGCTTTCACATTATTCCACATCATGGTTGTCAGCAGCCTTCCTAGGGCATCCATGGACCGTTCATAAAGAAACTGAAATCCAATGTAAGCATGAGCGTCAGGCTGAGGCTGGAGGGTAGAGTCCCACTGTAGCCTTTGATTCTCCTCAGGCCTCACCTCCACGTACATGAATGTGCTCCTTGTCCTTGTCTGTCTCGCCTTCATCTTTGAGTTTTTCCAGAGGTGGAAGGGGAAGCAGCCTACGAATATTCTCTTCAAGAATATTTAGGTGGTCATTTAATGAGAGTTGAGGTTTCAGTTTACTGAAATGAGAACCATGTGGAGGGATGGGTATTAGGATGACAAACAAAACACAGCCCAAAAGAGTTCCCAAGAACTGCCAACCACATCTGAGGGGGTCAGATATGCTTGCTGACATACTGGAATGTTGAGGTGGTGACAGAAGTAGAGAAAGGTTGGGGACATAGAATCAAACTGTACTGGTGCACAGAGTCAACATACCTCAATTCTTTTCCTTTTTAAAAAGAATTTTATTTATTTATTTGACAGAAAGAGAGACAGCAAGAGAGGGAACACAAGCAGGGGGAGTGGGAGAGGAACAAGCAGGCTTCCAGCCGAGCAGGGAGCCCGATGCGGGACTCCATCCCAGGACTCTGGGATCATGACCTAAGCTGAAAGCAGATGCTTAATGACTGAGCCACCCAGGAGCCCCAACATACCTCATTTCTGTGATAACATTAACCTACTTGTTTTTTCTAGTGCTCGTGGGTTTTGTGTGTGGGGAGGTGAGGAGATTCTAAGTTTGGAGCAGTTTTATCAATTTCATATGTCTTCTCATGTTATAAGTAGTGTCACACATACTGAATGTACCTCTAGTGAAGTGGCTAGAATCTTCCTTCCCTCCCTCCTTTCCCTTCCTTCTTTTCCTCCCTTCCTCCCTCCCTCCCTTCCTCCCTCCCTCCCTCCATCCCTTCCTTCCTTCCAACCTTTCTTCTCCTTATTTCTTTCTCTCAGCCATTTACAATGAACATCATGAAGATATGAACAAACCTAGACATAACTTGGAAAAATGCAAATGTTAATAAACATGAAAATCCTCATGCATTATTTAATAAATGTAAATCAAGACAATACACTACCGCTTGTCAGCTACCAAATTAACAAAGAGATTAAAAACAATGACATGGTCAAGGCAGGGGGAAATTTGTTCTCTCAAAGTGGAGTAAAAGGCAGTACCAGCTGGGGAAGGCCTATTGAAAGTGTTAAATATGTTGATATAAGCTGGACAGTCTTTTCATCTTTATTGTCTGGCTGACTTAAAAAAAATCAACTTATTGAGGTATAATTTATGTACAACAAGCTGCATCCACTTAAAGTGTGCAATTAAATGAGTTTCACACCCATGAAACCGCCACTACAATCAATATAGAACACCCAGATTTTTCCTTATGCCCCTTTGCAGCTCATTTCTTCCTTCACACTGGCCCTGGGCAAACTCTGATTGGTTTTCAGTCATTAGAGATCAGTTTGGAAGTTTTATAGGTGTTCTGTCCAAATGAGGGTAGCCATTAGCAACATGTTGTTATCCAACACCTGAGTGTGGCTAGTTTGAATTAAGACATGCCGTAATACTAAAACACACTGGATTTTGGAGAATTAGTGTGAAAAATCATGTAAATTATCTCATTACATTTTTAAATAACAAACACATGTTGAAATGAAAATATGCTGAACATATTGGTTTCAGCAAAATAATTATTAAAATTTCTTTGTTTCTTTTTACTCTTTTTGAAAGTGGCCACTGGAAAGTTTTAAATGACATATGTGACTCGCATTCTGTTTCTACTTGATAACACTGTTTTGGAGCCTAGTAATTCTTAATTCATCTTCAAGATTTATTTATTTGCGCTTTTTTCACAGTTCGCTTATTTTTGTAAACATGGCAACCTGTACCTTCCCTTCCCTTGCTTCTTACTGCATTTTATTTTATTTTTATTTTTTTATTTTTTTTAATTTTATTTTTATTCTTTGCCCAAGGGGTACAGGTCTATGAATCATCAGGCTTACATCTTTCACAGCATTCACCAAAGCACAAACCCTCCCCAATGTCCATAACCCATCCACCCTATCCCTACCCTCCCATCCCCCAGTAACCCTCAGTTTGTTTTGTGAGATTAGGAGTATCTTATGGTATTTTAGAGAAATTAGCTGGGTATGTTTTGCATCTATTTTACCCAGTAGGCAAAGCCATATTTTGTTCAGGGCAAGGCCATCTTTTGTTAATGATTGTCCTTTTTAAATCTAGTTCCATGCCTGATACATGGATGACACTGAATAATATTTATTGAACCAAATTGTCAGCTTTTATAATCAAAAGTTCAGAGAGCACTTTTTGCACCAAAATATTATTTATAGTTTAAAAAACTGATAAATATAACAAGAGGAGGTTGGTTAAGTAATATGAGACATAGCTATACAATAAGTTTTCAAGCGGCCATTAAAAATGCTGTTTGTTACCTCAATATAATAAAGGCCATATATGCAAAGCCTACATGAAATGGTCAAAGACTGTAAATTATTCTTCTAAGATTTAGAGGAAAATCTAAGATCAGGAATAAAATAAGGATGCTTGTATTTGCCACTTTTATTCAACATTGTACTGGAAGTCCTCGTCAGAGCTTTTGGGCAAAAAAAGAAATAAAAGACATCTAGATTGGAAAGGAAGAAGTAAAACTATCTCTGTTTTCAGATGACATGATCTTATATGTAGAAAACCCTGAAGTTCACAAAAATTATTAAAACTAAAAAACAAATTAAATAATGTAGAATACAAAATCAGTATACATAAGTCAGTTGTGTTTCTATACATTAACAATGAACAATCAAAAAGGAAATTAACAATTCCATTTACCATAGAATCAAAAAGAATAAAATATTTAACCAAGGAGTCAGAAGATGTGTACACTGAAAACTGTAAAACGTTGCTAAAGGAAATTAAAGAATAAACAAATAAATAGAAAAACATCTTATGTTCATGGATTTGTGGACTTACTATTGTTAAGATACCCATACTACCCAAAGCATATTATAGATTTAAAGTAATCCCCATCAAAATCCAATGGCAACTTTTGTAGAAATAGAAAAATCTATCCTAAAACTTTTATGAAGTATCATGGGATCCCAAATAACCAAAATAATCTTGAAAAAGGACATAGTTTCTGTTCAGGTCATGATCTCAGGATCCTGGGATTCAGCCTCAAGTTGGGCTCTGAGCTCAGCAGGGAGTCTGCTTGAGATTCTATCTCTCTCTCTCTCTCCCTCTGCCCTTCCCCCTGCTCATGCACTCTCTCTAAAATAAATAAATCTTAAAAAAAAATCTTTAAAAAAACAGAAAAAAACAAGTGTTGGCAAAAATATCAAAAAATTAGAATGCTTGTGCACTGATGATGGGAATGTAAAGTGGTGTCACTGTTATAAAAAGCAATATGGTGGTAATTCAAAAAAGGAAAAATAGAATTATTGTATAATCCAGCAATCTTACTTTTGGGTATATACTCAAAAGAATTGAAAGCAAGGTCTAGAAGAGATATTCATGGACTCCCATGTTCATTAGTGTTACTATTCACAGCTGTCAAAACATGAACACAACCCAAGCAACCATTAGATGAATGGATTAACAAAATATGGTGTATTAATATTCCATTAAATAGAATATTATTCAGCCTTAAAAAGGAATGAAATGTTGACACATGCTATCACATGGATGGACATAATTCTAGTGAAATAAGCAAGGCAGAATAAGAAATACAGCATGATTCCATTAATATGAACTAACCAAAGTATGGAATTCATAGAGACAGAAGTTAGAATGGTGGTTGCCAGCACTGGTGAGAAGGGGATGGAGAGATATTTAATGCGTATAGAGCTTCAGTTTTGCAAGATGGGAAGAATTCTTAAGGTTGATTGCACAATAATATTACTGAAATATACACTTAAAAATGGTTAAGATGATACATTTTATGGGTATTTTACCATGATGAAAATACTTTTTTTAAAACAAGGGAAAAACAATGTTGGTGAAGAATTGGTATTAACGGGGGAATATGTAAGGTGAAGTGAGGAAAAAACAGGATGCATAGCTCTACGTGGAGTAGGATCTCAGCTCTGTACTTAACATGAAGAATTAGGTATAAAGACTTGAAGGACATATATCGAAATGTTGAAAATGAGGGGTGATTTTTATTATTTTTCAAAAACTTTTTATAGTTTCCAAGTTTTAACAATGAGTTTATATTTCTTTTACTGCAGGAGGAAAACGTTATTTTAAAAATTTGGTTAAAATAATTTCCTTCTGCAGGTCTTGTGCTACTAACCAACTAAAATATGATTAGGGCTTTCATAAGTTTTTAATGGGGATATTAAAATTTGCCAAGCTCTAGAAAGAGAAATTTCCTTCTGCACAGAAACGTTAATCCTCATGTATCAATAAATCTGACCCCTCTGAGTAGCTCTTTATCCCTGTTAATCATCAATGGGTTGGCCTCTCAGTCAGTTCTGTAAGTTTGAAAAGGAAGAAAAGTCCCTGTTTGGAAAAAAAAAACACCCATTGATGAACTGTGTTCATTTTGAGGGAGGGTACATTGGAGTATCCACTGATTGATAAGTCAGTTGATCAGAAGAAGGATCTTGGGGAGGAAATATTTTTTTTTCAATGAGAGCAAGAAAACTTCTCTACCTGAGGTATCTGATGGCGATTAAGGCTTTCCACCGAACAGGGCTAGCTAGGGAGTCCAGGGGCTCATCCCTGATGAAGTCCTGCAACACAAAGGGGTGAAATATTCTAGAAAGGATCTGCGGAGTTTCCAGATGCAGCTGCAGCCCCATTGGACTATTGGGTGCCCTTGGTCCATATAATGGCAGAGTTCTGTTACCTGGGACTGGTGCATTGTAATCATTTAAAAAAAGATAGCTCTGACTCTCAGTAACAGACTGTTTTTTTTTAAGATTTTATTTATTTATTTGACACAGAGAGAGAGAGAGAGAGAGAGAGAGAGAGAGAGAGAGAGAGAGATCACAAGTAGGCAGAGAGGCAGGAGGAAGCGGGTTCCCTGCCGAACAGAGAGCCCGATGCTGGGCTTGATCCCAGGACCCTGAGATCATGACCTGAGCTGAAGGCAGAGGCTTTAACCTGCTGAGCCACCCAGGCACCCCAGTAACAGACTTTTCAAGACCTTGCCCGTGTGCTGTCTGCACACTTACCAGCATGTAACCCAGCAGCACCTCCTTGTAGGAGAACTTGAATCCCTGATCCTCAGCATCGTGGACAGCAATACCAATCTCAGTGACAGTTCTTGTGAAACTCATTTGCAGATCCATGTCCTAAAGGAAAATGATTCACAGTGCAAACCAAAGTCCTTGGTTCCATACCTGGTTCTATAAACCCAGTTCTTGACCTAGGGTTGAACTGTGTGCCCAGACAGAAATGAGAATCTCTGCTTCTTTAGCCATCTCTACCTCAGTCTAGGTCAAAGCTGCAGGGAAGTTAAAAACCAAGGTCAAATTCTACTCTCCCCCCACCTCTGTCCCCCATAGATTGAGGTTCTATACAGCAGTGGCTTTTAAACTCTTTGGACCATAAACCACACAAACTGTAGGAACCAGTTTACAAGTCCACTCTGTACTTACATGCAATATATATATATATGTATAAAATAACTGAAATGAAAATTTTATGATACTTCTTATTGCTAAATGCAATGTACTCTTCTATTTCTCTTTCATTTCATTACAAAAATTTGCTGGTTGTGATCTATTAGATCTGTTAGATTGATTTCTTCTAATGCATCATAGGGCATAGCTCTAAGAACACTGTTCTAGGTTACAGTATAACTTTCAAACCACCTAGAACCAAATATAGCTCTCTGTTCTGTCCTAGATTAGGCTCAGGGATCCTGGCTTCAGGATCAGATTGATTAGTTATATATTGGGATCCTTTCCTCTGGAATCAAACCAAGAGGACATCTATGCCTACTGCATTTCCAGGAAGCATGCTATGTATTCAAATATATCAAATATATTGCATACCTTGCTCATCACAGACATGCCCAGAACCTGAAAAACCAAAGGCAAAAGCAGACGCTAGAGCAGCAGTTAGAGTTCCCTGCACCAGCAAAAAGACCCACCCACCAACCTGAAAACAACAGCTAAGCAGGACACTCGGTCTCCCTAAAGGGCAGAGACTGTTTATTCCCTCCCCCATTTCCAAAGACAGACACTGTACATTGGCAGACTTTTTTCCCAGGTGAGTCTAATCTACAGGAAGCAGCATAAAGAAATCAAGCCTTTGGGTTTCAAGCTTCATGATTTAAAGAGGTTCTACCAGACTTGGGTAAGAAAAAGGGTAGAGAAAAAAAAAAAAGGAAAAGGGTAGAGGCTCTTGGCAGAAAGAACAGTGAAAAGCTGTAAAGTGAAAGTTAATAGGGCAGCTGACTTTGGACTGAGATACAATCAGTTCTGCTATGATGCTTGCCTTGAAAATGCAAATTTGTCTCAATGAAATTGGTATGTGAATAAATACTTCTAGTATATTCTGAATTTTGTGTTTGCTTATACACAATTTTGTCCATGACAGCAAAAGGTGAGCTAGCTGGACTGACTTGTGTAGGAATAGTTGCACAAACACCTCAAACATCCTAGTTGCTTCAGTTTACCATGATATGAGCTGCTTCCCATTCAAATCTGGCATTCTAGCTGTTTAACTGATTTCAGATGACCTTTCTTCCCATCACCATTTCACAATAACTCATCACTTTCCCAAGATAACTCAGGTGTTTTTCAAGAAAAAGTGCCTTTTTTTTGGTAGTATTTATGTACTTCTTAGATGGTTTTTAAAATTAGATTCCAGGGGCACCTGGGTGGATCCAGTCATGATTTCAGGGTCCTGGGATCAAGCCCTGCATTGGGCTCCCTACTCCATGGGGACCCTGCTTCTCCCTCTTCACCCCCATCCCCCTGCTCATGCTCTCTCTCGCTCTCTCTCAAATAAATAAATAAAATCTTAAGAAAAGTAAAATTAGATTGATGGGGTTTTTGAATGTTGTGCCCCTCCCCCATTTTCTCCATAATCCCTGTGTTTTTTCTTATACCAATTTGTGCATACGTTGTGCTACAGAAGAACTGACTGTACCTTGAAAGTGTACAGTCATCCTTATCTAAAACATCTTTATCTCTTTTCCTCTTGTATTTTTATCATAGTTTGACTCAATGATTGACTAAAAATTAATGTAACACAAACCATTTTTTTAAATTATGTTTTTGGTTTTCATCATTCCTTTTTATCAGATTTTGGGTACGTCACTTTTTGAGGAGCATGCTAAAAATACAGATTCAGAGATCCATTTCTGAAGACTGTGATTCATTAAGGATCTCTATCTTTAACAGGGCTCCAGGTAATTCTCATGCTACTGAAATGTGAGGATCACTGCCCTATTCCCCCCGCCGACTAGCATATACTTATATCTGTGATATCACGAGCTCCTTATGATTCCATTCTTAACACATACACACATGAATAAATGTCAAGAACAGATTTATCAAACAGGTGGTGTGTGGAGAGCACAGAAGCAGAGATAAGGGAGCATAAGGTACAATCCTTAACATCAAGGTGCTGACAATCTAATGTGGGAGCAGATGTGCACATAAGCAGTAAAAGCTTCCGAAACCTGGCTATGGATAAGAATCACTTCTAAACCTCTTAAAAATACAGATGTCAGATTCCAACCCAGACCTACTGAATCAATCTCCCTGAAAAATGGCTTTGGGAAGCTGTATTTCAAACTTGAACCCAAGGTGATTTTTAGCTGGCTAACCTGGTACTATTCAGCAAAATGGCCAAGTTGACAATATATCTAAAGCACTTGATTAAAGATATAAAAAGTACTAGGGGGGACAGAAATTATTAAATGGATTCCAACTCAGTTGTGGGGTTCTGAGGCAGGAATCTTCCTGGCATATTTGAGGAACATCAAGGACAGTCAGGGTGACTGTTATGAATGTGTGTGTTGGGGTGTGTGTGAAATTGTACAACATGAGGTAGATTGAATAGGTTGATTAATGATGTATTTTTGTTCATTTGAAAATACATGTATTGCACTTCTTATTTGTGAGACACTGTTTTGGGTGGTTTATCTACACCATGTAAAAAGTTAAACAACTACCATTAGTAACACTTCAGAGACTATAACAGAGAAGTAATGAAACAGCTTCTCTAAAGTAGTACTGGAGTAATTATTTTAAGTTCAGACTTGGGAGAGACTGCTATGGGTACTTGACCTAGGAAGGTATCATAGACCATGAACTACCCAAGGCCTTAGAAAAGAAACAAATTACCTGACCCTGTTTCATAATGAGTTTTTCTGTTCTCTTCTGTTCTCATCTTCCAAACATACCAGATGCTATCTTGCCTTTGGCCTGTATCCTTTGAGCATGAATATTCCCAAGGGGTGAGCCCCTCCAAGGTTTGGGAACCCCAGCCTGGAAATCAAGGCACCCTGTGCTCACCATTACCTGAGAGCACTGGCCATAAAGAAACAGGACTTGGGAAACAATGTCTTGATCAAGCCTGGTGAGGAGTTGACCCTTGGGAGCATGGAGGGCCACGGCTCCATAGATTACCATGACATCAGTCTTGGTCAGGCTCTTTTTCCCAGAAAAAATACCCTGAAAGAGAGACATGAAAACTTTGACTGAGGTGTTTCCTTTCTTCCATGTTGCTTTCTAATCCTATGGACCACTACAGGGATTAAGAAATGGGACTGGAAAGATGAAAATTAGTCTAAAACTGATACTCTTGCTTGGTCAAATTTAAACACCTGGGACTGTGATGTGGATCTATCGGGCTTTAAATGAGGTCCCTGTGAGAAAGCTTGGGTTAATTTTTACTTATTAAATCGCTTTCCTTCAGGGGAAGCAGTGTGTACACAGTAGTTGACCATGAGGCCTGAGCAGCTGGTAGAGGGATAAACCTAGGCACACACAGAACTCCTTAGGACCTTCCAGGTCAGCACTAGTGACAGAAACTGGAGGAGACCTGTTAGACAGATGGTCATTCTACAGGGTCTGGGCTTGAGCAGTTCTCACCTGGAATAAAGACCGTGGGACAGAAAGATGTATGATATAGAAAAGGATGCTCACTGAAGGAATCAGTGTAGTTTGCCTTAGCTGTGACCAAAAGCTTTGGAAGAGAAGGTTATTCTTTTTACCTTACATCGATTCATGAAAAACTTTTCCCGATCTTGGAATGTTTTAAGAACTTTTAAAACAGTATCCAAGTGGCTCTCAGCACAGTATCCTAAAATAGATGTTATTCCCTAGAGTCAGAAAAGATAAGAGTTTTGAGTTTAACCATTCATTTATTCAACAAATATTTATGGAGCACCTGCTTTGTGTCAGGCACTCTTCTAGGTGCTGGGGACACAACAGTGAACACACACCAAACTCCCCATCCTTGTGGTGCACACGACCAGGGGAAGTGACAGGGAAGTGACATTAAATAAATACAGAAATTCAGTAAACATGTAAATATATAGTATTTCGAGGGTGACACATGCTATGGAGATAAAGAAAACAAGGAAAGAGAATAACTACTGCAGGTTGGGGGAGTTTTCAATTTAAACAGGGCTGCTGGAGAAGGCTTCATAAACAGGGGTGACATTGAGCAGTGTTCTGAAATAAATGAGGGAGCAAGTCATTGGACTATGTGGGAAGGAGAGTTTCAAACAGGATGGGGAAAATGGTGTTAGAAATAATGCCAAGAACAGTAAGATAACAGAACAGCTGACAAGGATAAAATAAATACCATAATAAAAAAGCGGTTTCAAAAGTTCAGTTAAGTCTAGTGGTTTCTGAACATTTAATATGAAAGAAAGGATCCTGTAAAAATCTCAAAATTTCTGAGGAGAATGTATAACAAAATATACTACAGGTTTTTTTTTTATACTAGGTGGTCTTTATTAGCCCTGAGAGTTTATCTTTTAATTTGTTTTTTATTTTTTAAATACAAACACTCTCCTTTCTCCAATTTTGCAAACACTGTGTAGCCTAGCTGGGGTAGGGAATAGGCAAAAGTGCTTTGAAAAAGCTCCCCAGGTTAGGCTTATGTTTTCTTTATTTTTTTAATTTTTATTTATTTTTAAAGATTATTTATCTATTTATTTATTTGACAGAGAGAGATTACAAGTAGGCAGAGAGGCAGGCAGAGAGAGAGGAGGAAGCAGGCTCCCTGCCAAGCAGAGAGCCCGATGTGGGCCTCGATCCCAGGACCCTGAGATCATGACCTGAGCCAAAGGCAGAGGCTTTAACCCACTGAGCCACCCAGGCGCCTAGGCTTATGTTTTCTTTAGATTGAAAATCTATGGTATGTAAGGTTTCAGCTTATAAAGTCAATGATTTTGAAGTTTATGATCATACCCTTTAGTTAAAAAGTCAAGGTCAAAATATGTTAAAAATATTTATTAAGGATAATTGAAATTCATTTTTCAATATTTTTACAAATCTGGTTAAATAAATGAAATATTAATCCTGGGATTCTGGTTCAATATTCACAAATCAGTCAACACAATACACCACATCAACAAAAGGGTAAAAACCACATAATTATTTCAATAGATTCAGAAAAAATATTTGACAAAGCACAATATCCATTCATGATAAAAACCCTCAACAAGGTACGTTTAGAGGGAACATACCTCAACATAATAAGACCATATATGAAAAACCGACAGCTAATATCATTCTCAATGAATGAAAAACTGAGAGCTTTTCCACTAAGATCAGGGACAAGGCAGGATGTCCACTCTCACCACTTTTATTCAACATAGTACTGGAAGTCCTAGCCACAGCAATCAGATATGAAAAAGAAATAAAAGGCATCCATGCTGATAAGGAAGAAGTGGAACTTTCAGTATTTGCAGATGACATGATACTAGAGAGTCCTAAAGATTACCAAAAAACTAGCAGAACTGGTCAATGCATTCAGTAAGATCACAGGATACAAAATTGGTATACAGAAATCTGTTGCAATTTTATACACTAATAATGAAATAGCAGAAAGAGAAATTAAGGAGGGGAGTATGCTAAGTGAAATAAGTCAAGCAGAGAAAGACAATTACCATCTGGTTTCATTCATATGTGGAACATAAGGAATAGCACGAGGGCCATAGGGGAAAGGAGGGAAAACTGAATGGAAAGAAATCAGAGAGGGAGACAAACCATGAGAGACATTGGACTCTGGGAACCAAACTGAGGGTTACAGAAGGGAGGGGAGTTAGGGGATAGGGTAACCAGGTGTTGGGTATTAAGGAGGGCACATGCTGTGATGAGCACTGGGTGTTATATGCAACTAATGAATCATTGAACACTACATCAAGAACTAATGATGTACTATATGTTGGGTAACTGAACATAACAATAAAAATAAAAAGAAAGAGAAATTAAGAAAACAATCCCACTTATAATTGTACCAAAAATAATAAAATTATTATATAATTTTAGTAAATTTAATTTACTATACTTAGTTACTATACTTATTAACTATACTTAGTTATTAACTATAATATAGTTATTAACTTAGTTAATATAGTAATTAACTTAGTCAAGTATAGTTAACTATATTGTTATTAACTATACTATAGTTATTAATTATATTTAGTTGTTAACTATAACTTTAATAAGCTTGACTAAGGAGCTGAAAGACCTGTACTCTGAAAACTATAAAACACTGATGAAAGAAATTGAGGATGACACAAATGGGAAGTTACTCCACACTCATGGGTTGGAAGAACAAATATTGTTTAAATGTCCATACTACCCAAAGAAATCTACAGACCTAATGAAATCCCTATCAAAACATCAACAGCTTTTTTCACACAACTAGGACAAATAATCTTAAAATTTGTATGGAACCACAAAAGACCCTGAGTGGCAAAAACAAACTTGAAAAAGAAGAATAAAACTAGAGATATCACAATTCCAGATTTCAAGATATACTACAAAGCTGTAGTAATCAAACAGTATGGTATTGGCACAAATATAGACAAATAGATCAACAGAACCAAATAGAGAGTCCAGAAATAAATCCATGATGATATGGTCAATTAATCTTTTGACAAAGGAGGCAAGAATGGTGCTGGGAAAACCAGACAGCTACATATAAAAGAATGAAACTGGGCCACTTTCTTACACCATACACAAAAATAACCCAAATGGATTAAAGACTTAAATGTGGGACTTGAAACTATAAAAATCCTAGAAAAGAGCAAAGGCAGTAATTTCTCTGACATTGGCCATAGCAACATTTTTTACCTATGCCTCTTGAGGCAAGGGAAACAGATGCAAAAATAAACTATCAGGACTATATCAAAATAAAAACTTCTGCACCGCAAAGGAAACAATCAATAAAACTAAAAGACAACCTACAGAATGGGAGAAGATATTAGCAAATGACATATCTGATAAAGGTTTAGTACCCAAAATATATAAGGAGCTTATAGAACTCAACATCCAAAAACTGATATCCAATTAAAAATGGGCAAAATGCACAAATAGACATTTCTCCAGAGGAGACATACAGATGGCCAACAGACACATGAAAAGATGCTCAACATCACTCATCAATCAACAGGGAAATGCAAATCAAAACTACAATGAGATACCACCTAGTGCCCATCAGATGGCAAAATCACAACCACAAGAAACAAGTGTTAGCGAGGATGTGGAGAAAGGGGAACCCTCTTACACTGTTGATGAGAATGCAAACTGGTGCAGTTACTCTGAAAAACAGTATAGAGTTTCCTCAAAAAGTTAAAAATAGAAGTACCCTATGACCCAGCAATTGTAGTACTAGGTATTTATTTACCCAAAGGATACAAAAATACAGATTTGAAGGGGCGCATATGCTCTGATGTTCATAGCAGCATTATGAACCATAGCCAAATTATGGAAAGAGCCCAAATGTCCATTGACTGATGAATGGATAAAGATGTATTATCATATTACTCAACCATCAGAAAGAATGAAATCTTTCCATTTGCAATGATGTGGATGGAGCTAGAGAGTATGATGCTAAGCAAAATAAATCAGTCAGAAAAAGACAAATGCCATATGATTTCACTCATACGTGGAATTTAAGAAATAAAACAGATGAACATATGGGAAGGAGAAAAGAGAGAGGGAAGCAAACCGTAAGAGACTCTTAACGATAGAGAACAAACTGAGGGTTGATGGAGGGAGGTAGGTGGGCGATGGGCTAGTTGGGTGATGGGGTTTAAGGAGGGTACTTGTGATGAGTATTGGGTGTTATATGTAAGTGATGAATCACTAAATTCTACACCTGAAACCAATTTTACCATATGTGTTAACTAACAAGAATTTAAATAAAAACTTTAAAAGAAAAAAAAGAGAAAAAATAATAATATAAATGTACTAAGTAAAAAGAAAGAAGTCAGAACTTCTGCGAAAATCCATCAGTGATATCAAAGATAACAAAGTCTTTTTCTGCATACAGTTTCAAAGCAGCTACACTCTATTGTTCTTTTAGTAAAGAATCATTACCCAGTTAGAGTTGGATACAAAAGCGGTTCCTGAAAACTATTCACATTAACATCAAACAGAACCCATTGTTTGATAAAAAATGTGAGGAAAGCAAAACATTTTCTTTTTAAAGATTTTGTTTATTTATTTGACAGAGAGATCAGAAGTAGGCAGAGAGGCAGGCAGAGAGGGGGCGAAGCAGGCTCTCCGCTGAGCAGAGAGCCCGATGCGGGGCTCGATCCCAGGACCCAGAGATCACGACCTGGGCTGAAGGCAGAGGTTTAACCCACTGAGCCACCCAGGTGCCCCCAGGCAAAACGTTTTAACTCTTCCCAACTCCTTCCCCACCCATGTATATTCAGGTATAGAATTTGAAAAATATAAGTCAAAGAAAATTAATGAAAAACCAAAAATCCTCCAGAATCTTCTACCCAAATATAATAACTATGTAATATTTTGATATATTTCCTTCCAGTTTTTATAATTATAAAAATTAGGATCACTTTCTATATTCAACTTTGTATATTCATGTTTTTCGCTTAATATTAAAAACACTTTTCCATGTTGCTAAATAATTTTCAAAAACATGACTTCTAATGATCGTGTTTCATGGATGATACACTGTATTTATTATAACCATTCCCCCAATGTTGCAAACTTCCTCTATAGTAAATAATGCTGTGATGAATAAATTTCTAAATCAACTTTAAAAAAAAAGGAAAACAGGGGCGCCTGGGTGGCTCAGCCGTTAGGCGTCTGCCTTCTGCTTGGGTCATGATCCCGGGGTCCTGGGATCAAGCCCTGCATGGGCTCTCTGCTTGGCTTCTCTCTCTTTCCCACTCCCCTGCTTATGTTCCCTCTCTTGCTGTATCTCTTTGTGTCAAATGAATAAATAAAATCTTAAAAAAAAAAAAAAGGAAAACAGAACTACCCTATGATCCACTAATTGCTACTGGGTATTTATCCAAAGAATATGAAAACACTAATTTGAAAGGATACATGCAACCTTATATTTATAGCAGCATTATCTACAATAGCCAAATTATGGAAGCAGTCCATTAGTAGATGAATGGATAAAGAAGATGTGGGGTGTGTGTATATATATATGTACATATACTGAAATATTACTCAGCCATAAAAAAGAATGAAATCTTGCCATTTGCAACAACATGGCTGGAGCTAGAAAGTATAATACTAAGTGAAATAAGTCAGTCACAGAGAAAGACAAATACTGTACCATTTCACTCATATGTAGAACTTAAGAAACAAAATAAAACAAATGAACAAATGAACCAAGGGGAAAAAAAAGAGAGAGAGAGAGAGAGAGAGACAAACCAAGAAACAGATTCTTAACTATAGAGGACAAACTAATGGCTACCAGAGGGGAGGTTGGCCATCTGTATGTCTTCTTTGGAAAAATGTCTATTCATGTCTGCTGCCCATTTTGTAACTGGATTATTTGTGTTTAGGGGTGTTGAGTTCTGTAAGTTCTTTATATATTTTGGATACTAACCCTTTATCAGATATGTTATTTGCAAATATCTTCTCCCGTTCTGTAGGTTGCTTTTTAGTTTTGTTGATTGTTCCCTTCACTGTGCAGAAACATTTTATTCTCACGAGGCCCTGAAGTTTATTTTTGGATTTGTTTCCCTTGCCGCAGGAAGCACATCTAGTAGGAAGTTGTTACAGCTGATGTCAAGAGGTTACTGCTTGTGTTCTCTTCTGGGATTTTAATGGTTTCCTGTCTCACATTTAGGTCTTTAATCCATTTTGAATTTATTTTGTGTGTGGTGTAAGAAAGTCCAGTTTCATTCTTTTGCATGTTGCTGTCCAGTTTTCCCAACACCATTTGTTGAAGAAACTGTCTTTTTTCCATTTGATATTTTTTTCTTCTTTGTCAAAGGTTAATAGACCATATAATTGTGGGTTAATTTCTGGGTTCTCAATTCTGTTCTATTGATGTGTGTGTCTATTTTTGTGCCAGTGCCCTACTGTCTTGATCACTACAGCTTTATAATATAACTCAAAGTCTGGAAATTGTGATGCCTCCAGCTTTGCTTTTCTTTTTCAGGACTGCTTTGGCTATTTGGGGTCTTCTGTGGCTCCATAGGTAAAGGGGTTTAAGAGTACACATCATGATGAGCACTATGTTTGAAACTAATATAACACTGTATGATAAGTATACTGGAATTAAAATAAAAAAATAATGAAGCATTGATATTTAAACAGGGAAGCATCATTTTCTGACAAATTCTGTTGGATTATTTTGAATGTATCCATGGATTCTTGGTAAGTAAGACATTGTCATAAGACCTTCCAGTGGCTTTCCAGATGGAATTAATTATCATCAACAAAAGAGGAAATTGAGAGAAAGGAGTCCCACCTGTCGCTGATCCCCCAGTTGGTTGGGAGCAATCAGAAATTCCTTAATCTGGGAGCTTACAAAGTCTATGTCTTGGCAGGATGCTAAAGTGGTTCCCAAGGCTTTCCAAAGGAATTTCTAGAAAACAAAAGGTAAGCAATAGTATGTTAAAGATTGGATAGAAAAAAATCCAATGAAATGTGGAAAGTGTTATAACAGTCATCCAAAGGAAGGAAATTTGAGTGCCTTAGTGACTACTTACTAAACATGTACTTGGAGTATTATCTCTTCCTGATAGTGTTTTCTCCCCCTGCCTCCCCAGGCTCTGTTCCTACCAATGCTCTTCTGTATTCCTCTAGGCCTTGTGGGTGCCATTACAATACATTTTACTCTCTATCGTAATGTTCA
The DNA here is from genome assembly GCA_002007465.1 of Ailurus styani. Classification (NCBI taxonomy): domain Eukaryota; kingdom Metazoa; phylum Chordata; class Mammalia; order Carnivora; family Ailuridae; genus Ailurus; species Ailurus styani. The sequence continues at coordinate 9,248,389 of LNAC01000007.1, forward strand.
ATTTTCTTGTTTGTCTTTTTGCTTCAGAATTTCCGTAACAGAGGGTCTTATGATTACTTTCAGTGTACAGTCCGTGGTAGCTAATAAATCCTCAACAAATGCCTTTAGAATACACATGTCAATGAAATTAAGGTTATTCGAAGATGATGTCATCTGATAGTCTCGACCTCCAAAGTATATCAACTTATTTTACAGTTCAGGAGATTTAGCCTATAATAGTTCTGAAAATAATACTTTGCAATCTCTACTATTATCTCTTTCTCAGGAGTAGGGTGAGTTGTCCAGAAGTGTTATAGAATGGTGTCCAGGTGAAGGAGAAATGTCATACTGGAACTTTTACATACATGTTGTGTCTTTAGTAAGGGCCTCTGAGTGAACTGGGGAGGGAAAGCTCCCAATGAAAGAACACTGACAAAAAAGTATGTGGGAAATCATTCTGTGGCTTTCACATCCCTTAGAGCTGGTGAGAATGTTGGATTCGTTACGCTTGCTCTGACATGGATACCTCTGTAATGTCCAGATGGAGAAAAGGTAAGCGGGACAGACATGACTTCCTCTTCTCTTTCATTATAAGCCATACAAGACTTAGAAGTAAGGCTGAGGGAATGGGGTAGCCCAAGAGTGGCTTCTGTTTGAACACCACAACACATGCCTGGATGTAAATACATGTCATGTACATGTGTGTATACATGTGTGTGTTACATACAGATAGATTTATATTCTTGTGGAGGTAAGATACAAGGAAAATATTCACAAGAGAAGATACTTGCCATATGGCTAGAAAAATGAGGTCATGAAGTCTTAATTTGTTTCCTAAGACTCAAATCATTTGTAGCTATATAATATCAGACTGCCATCTCCTTATTTAAAATGTCCATCTTGTCACACACAGAGGAAAAATCTGGCCAGTTGCAGGTTTATTCCAAGGACTCTGCAAGGCTTGAAGGATTGTAGTGATTGAGTGGTCATTATGGATCAGAAGGAATCTATGGCACAGGAGCAAAGGAAAAACTGGTAGCAACTGATAGAGTTCAATTAGTACATTCAGGAGAAATTGTACAGATCAGTCCAGCTAGGGGAGGCAGGGTACATGAGGTGACAGAACAGGAGGAACAACTGCCCGAGTAAGAATCTGATGAGGCAGCACCCACCGCACTTGGATTTCCAGGCAGCCCCCGTGATAATGTAACTATGGTGAGAAAAACTGTGCACCACACAGGAGTAAATATTAATTAGGGCTAAAGCTGCTAGAGCCCATTTAACTCCACCTTGGAGGAAGGACAAGGGAGAGTCTGGAAAAGTCCTGTGTTGCAGAAAAAACCCCCGTGTTATGAAGGGGACCTTTGTGTAAATGGTTGGCTTCAGTGCCTCCCAGTACTGCTGGGCTGTTCCTTGTCTGCTGATGTTGGTCAGATTCAGTGTATTGTGCATTCTTCCTTTGAGACTTGGAAAGGAATCTCAGGAATCAGGAACCCAGAACTGGGAAAAAATGTGGTCAATTCCCAAAACAGCCAGAACCTTTCTATCCCACCTCTATCCATGCCTCCTTATGATGAGAGTTTGCTGCTCCATATATTAGTATAGTCTGTTTTGTCGGTCCTCAAATCTGGGTTGGCCTGGTGATTTGCTTTGGCCCACAGAATGTGGCAGAAGTAACAGTGTGCCTCTTCTGAACCTAGACCTCGGAAGACCTTGTATAATTCATGGCTACAACCATGAGAGCAAGCCCGGGCTGGCCTGCTGGAGGAGGAGAAACCACAAGGAACAGAAACAAGCTGACCTAGTTGAGATCATGGCGGACCAGCCAATCCCCAGTATATGCCAGTGGGACTAGTCAAGATCAAATGACTGCCCAGCTAAGTTCAGCCCACACTGTCAACCTGCAAAATTGTAAACTAAGTAGGTTGCTATTATTTTAAGCCACTAGGGGTAGTTTGCTATGCAGCTAAAGCTAACTGGCACACACTCTTACTTTCCTGCTGTTAAGTATGAAGGCTGAGGGCCATTTAAGCAGCTCACTGCTTGAATTGCTCTGCCTATCCATACCACCATTACCTTGGACTTATCTCGTGAATCTGGAAGCTGTTGAAAGGATGGTGTTACATGAGATGCATGAGTGTAGTTTGTATATGAGAAGATGAGGCACTGTTCACCAAATCCTCCTGAAGAGAATGTCTGCAGGCTTGATAGACCAATCTGGAGAATCAGTACTCTACCAAATTAGAGAATCAATCAGTGAGAGGAATGTTGAATACTGCATAGGAGAGTTGGAAGTTGATAATAAATAATTTGTTGGAACAGACACTTAATACTAGAACTGATGAGTTAGGAAATGTTTTTCTAGGAAAAAAATTAGAAACATTAGAACCACAATGATAACCTTGATCTACCTTTACTGAGCACAAGTCTCGGGCCAGATACTTACTTCCCTAGGGACTTTATATACTTTATCTTGTTGACCCTTATATCACTACAATCCTCAAATCTGGATATAATTTCTATTTTAGATGAATACACTGAGGATCCAGAGAGGTTAAGTAATTTTATTACACTTACATACGTAGTAAGTAGCAGAAGCTGGATTCAAACCCCATTTAGAATGAATGGCTCCAATGCAGAATGTTAAGTAGAAGCCATTTGGGGACAGAGGAAGGAGAAAACTGGCTTTTGAACATTCTTTTAGTTCTAAGTTTTTGTTAAATTGTAGTAGATTGCTTCTTGTAGCTGGCCTCACAGAACTGGCTCACTGGAAACCAAGATACAAACTGACATTAAACCAGAGCTGTAACAGGGACTACTATTTGCCTTCATTATCTATTTTTCTTCCTTCTCTAAAACAGAACACCTGAATTTCAGCCAGGTACACATCTATCTCAAAGGCACTATACTACTCAGTTTTCCTTGCAGGCAGGTTCTGTATTATGAGTAATTTTTGGTCAAATGCGAGGTGAAGAGAAGGTAGTATTCTTTTTTCCTAGCAATTTCTCCTTTATTTTTGGTGGTAGTGCAGACAAATTGGAAGTTGAGCAGCCATGTTAGGTTATAAGGTAGGAAGTAAGGTTCCTTAGTTGAAAAACCAACCTTCTCAAGGGAGGTGTTGCTGTAACTGCCCATTTGCTCCTTGAAATCTCGACTCAGTTGAATGGTCCAGGCTATGTCACTGATCGTCCATAAAGATTCTTTGAGCAACTGTTGCAGGAAGTGGAAGTTAGATATGAATACAACTGTTTAGTGTCCTCTCTTGGTACTTTCTTGTTACCTTATATTTTTAAAGTATAAATATATAGTAAATGGGATTATTCCTTTTCCCATTTAAAAAAAACTGGTTATTTTGGAAATTTTCCTCTTATTTTATTAAAGTTTATTTATGTATTTATTTTTTTAGTAATCTCTACACACAATATGGGGCTGGAACTCACAACCCCAAGATCAAGGGTCACATTCTTCTCCAACTGAGCCAGCCAGGCGTCCCATTCTCTGTTTACTAATAGCCATATGCTGTTGTGTTCTGAATTCCCATTAAGAACAAGTTACACAGAAGGTGGAAGTAACTCCATCTAAGTGTCTTCCTCTTTCCTCTTATATAAAAATTGCCCAAAGGCTTAAAATAGAAACTAATCCATTTTGAAACTTAAAATGAGGTTAACATTTTTCAAGTTTTAAACAGATTTGGAAAAACTTTGTCAGTGTTAGTTTGTTTTACTACATACTAAAAGAGAAAGAAGGGGACATTTTTGGAATAAAGAATTAAAATGTTTTGAAGAACCAATTACAATGTACAAGTACATTTTGCTAACTTCAACTCTAGTAGCTAAACATTCCTGGTTTCACCCATTGTTCTGAGCCAGGGCCTCAGTCAGCCATCTGAACCTATTTCCTTCTTCACTGAACAATACATAAAAAGGTGTTTTTTGTCTTTTTGGAGGACAAAATCCATTACAATTTCTAAAGGCATTTGTTTCTTTTGTATTTTTGTATTGTTAAGCTTAGAAAAGAACATTTAATATCAAGGCCCATGAAGATTTCTAGGTATTCTTTTAGTAGGAATTCATTCGATGAGTGGGCCCTTCGAAGAGAAGAAATTAAAGAGACTTGGAAGTCTGGGAGAAGGTGGCACATGCATACAGCTTTGGGAGAAGGCTAAATGGAAGTACACTCAAGATTAGAAGAGGGAAAAGAATGTTCTCAAGGCTTCCTTCTGGAGCAAGAACCTTCCTTCCTAGTAAGAATAGTTACTTTAAAAAGGTAGCTGGGAAAAATAAGGTAGGAATTTTGAGGAAGAGAAGGGGGATGATAAAAGAAGCATGAATACGGGAGGAGAGGTGAGTCCTAGAATTAAAGACCAGGAAAGAAGAGGATCTACTTTCAAGTCTCATATTGGATAAGAATCACTTGTGGGAGTCTTTAAAACATGCCAGTTCTCAGGAACCCATCTTAGAGACTCTGATTCTGGAAGGGGCAATGATGGAACATGGAAGTGATGAGGAAAGGTCACTGAAACTTGACAGTTTTAAGAAGCCATAGCTACCCCAATTCACTGAAAAAAAAAATAAAGTAAAATTAAGATGTTAAAAAAAAGAAGCCATAGTTAATTTCTATGTAAACAGTTTATGAACTGAGACCCTGCTAGGTTAAAAGCTCCCTTCCTATGGGCCCCTTGACCTCCTGTAGGCTCCTTAAATCAAAATCCTCTCTGTAGAGCCAATGTCTAGCTCCTATTTGCAAATTTACAGTTTTTGGGATTTTGGACCTTTGCAACTGGTTGCAAACTGGCTACGGTCCAGAAAGTTTCTGGATGACTTTTTTTTTTCTGGAAAAATGGTATAATGTGGCCCTTTGGTTTTTAGAAATCAGGAAAAAATACATTGAGAAGCAGAAAGGTGAGGAAAAGAGTAGTATTTAGAAGCACAGAAGTGTTAATGCTGTCAATTTGTGTTTCTTTATTTAAATGGTAGAAGAATGCAATTACAAGGAGAGGAAAAAACTGAAAATTAGAGAAGATTTAAGAAAGACGCAGAGAAAAATATGAGTAAGTGAAATCTTCAATATTCTCTTAAACTCTTAACCAAATTGGAGACTAAAGATTATTGTTCAAATTATGGTCATGTAGAGACTGTAATTATTAAGCAATCACTTCTAACATTCTAGTCCTTTTTCTAAGGAAAAGAAATATTGTTTACTGCCCTTGGGAATCTGGATCTTTTTTCTTAAGATGGTGACTCTAGCTGATTTTACCACCCCATCATCAACAATTAGTCTAGAAGCTACCCTTACCTGAAGCAGCATGGTTTCCCATAGCATGATACTAGTGTTCTTTCCTAGAAATAGAAATTAAAAACAGAAGACAGAAATAGAAAATAAAGTCAGGACCCTGTTTCTCCCTTGCCAGGTCCCCAGCAGATGCCGGAGCCCCACTTCAAGCTTTACAGAGGATGACTATTTCAGATGAAATTTACTATCTTGCCACCTTTAAGTGCTAATCAGGTGGGCAAAAAGTCTTCAGTCTATGTTACAAATCTAGGTTTTTTGCTAACTTCAATAGTAACTACTGAAATGACCATATTTTAATTTTCTAACATAAAAGTAATGACTTTTTAGAACAATTCCAAAAGGGGGTTTCTCTAAATGTAAGAAAAGGCCAGAGCAAAAGTAAAAGTTTCTGCTAAGAATATTACCCCCAGATCCTCCTGTAGTACAAGTATGTGGTAGAGAATTAGAACATAAGGAATCAAAGAAAAAATATAGCTGTCTACTTTGCACGTCAAGTTCATTGTTTTAATCGCCTCAAATGAACCTCAGGGAGAGAAGTGGTGCCTCATTTCTTTATGTGCTTGCCTCCTTGGATAAAGAACTGATTCCACTCCCTTGTACCTTTGAGAGACTGCAGGAGCTCAGGAAAGCGTGTTTTCCACAGGTATACCAATTTGGGGTGAATTATCTCAGGCAGTATCTTCAAAAGTCCTATTGCACCAGCCCCACATAATTTCCCTAAACTGGCGAGCATAGATATTACCTGAAAAATGGAAGATAAAAAGTTAATCAACTGCAGGGGTCTTTCCAAGGCCCACCTGCCTTTTCCTTTTATCACTGTCCTGATGACCTTGATTCCTACATTAGATCATCTTTCAACCAATCATCAGTCTATTTCTTACTTATTTTAGAGCAAAGCTAATACTTAAACAATCCTCCCCAATTTTCATCTGAGGATAAAGGGGGGAAAAGATATAGAAAGCATCACCCAAAAATAAATGGAAGGTACCAACACTTAGATACTTTTATTGATTAAATAAGGACATGTGGAAATGGTATCTGAGCAAATATTACCTATGGAAGAAAAAGGAAAGAAGGAAATCTAAATAATAGAAGTGGAATTTATTTGAATGGTACTTGGGGATCAAATTCAGTCTATGCTTATTTTAAAATAATAAATTAAGTTTAATGAGCATTTCAGAGCGAGAAGATAATCTTGCCAGTAATCTCAATGAGTGTCATTAGTGTAGGAGAACATTTATTATGCCATTTTAGTGTATCTTTTGGTTTGGAGTTGCTGTGTAATTTTTATTAACATTTATTTAGAACAGAATGATCTATATTGGCCTAAATTTATCCCATGTTAGTTATTCATAACTCACTCACCAGAAGTCGAGCCAATAGCTGTTGTGGCGAAGGAAGTTTCACTGGAAAGAGAAAGTGATTTTCGTTATTGCTGTGGGGGCCAGAGAAATTCAGATTGGGGCTGGGTGTAGGAGCAAAGCACTGTAGCCTTTCTGGAAATGAGGCTCTCATAAGAGAAGCATTGCTTTGTTTTTGAATGCACACACCAGCTCCAGTGGAGACGACAAGTGCTGTTGACTCCTTGGCATCCTTCTTCTTCCTCTCCTCTGCCATAATCAAACTTCTGATGATATTAAACAGGTAGTCCAGGGTTCCTGTATATTCTGCAGGAACTACAAAAGTCAGGATTCTTGGCCACAGCACCTGGGGAAAACAAGGCAGGACGTAAGGATTTCAGATTTGTCCATGATTTCCCCTTGGTTCTCACTGGGTGTTTCCCTCTGATTTAGAGCATGTTCTCTCACCTGTTGTTTTTTCTGCTCTTCAGGCCAAATCAAAATGAAATCATGAAATGAGATCTCTGCAATACACATTCATGTTCAGGTGCTAGTTGTAGTGAGTGTTACTCAGCATGTCTGCGTGGCTTTGCTGCTGGAATCTGGGGCAGGACAATTCTTCCTTGTGAAGAAGTGTTCTAGGCCGTGCAGGAAGGAAGCCTAGTATCTCTGGGCTCCACTCACCAAGGGCCACCAAGCCCTTTGTCAGTGTGATAACCCAAAATAAGTCATAGATGTTCCCCAACCCCAACACTGGAGTGTGCTTCTGGGAGAGAGGATGATTAGGAACGGATAGTGAATGGGCTGCTGCAGGTGCTGACCTTGCTCTGGGGTTCTGGCAACACGTGGTTTCTTCAGTCAATCCGTTTCATAGTCTTTGGAAAACTCCCTTGTTCTCATGGAAGCATTGGGGTCAATACGGACTCTTCCCTTTGTCTTGCCATTCAGATTTAATCACCAACCACTGTCCTTTTGTTCATTATAAGGTCTTCCATGCCCTTCCACATTTCCTTCCTACTCTCATGACCCTGCTCCAGTTCCTGTGAGTTACATCTGATCTCGTGCTCACTCTTTTTTGCTCTTAGTCTACTCCTATGTAAATCTACTGATCTCTTACAATTATCGTCTTAAATATTTAGCACTTGCTTAACATTTTGAATGGCTCATCAATCACAAGGTAGGAATTTGGCATTTCAGGCCCATTGGAGTCTGGCCCTAGACTTCTTTTCATCATTTTCTTTTACATTGAAATGTTTCAAACTTTACTATGCATCAGAAATACTGGGATTTGTTTGCATGCAGATTAATGGGCCCTATGCACAGAATGCTGATTTAGTAGATGTGGGATACGGCCTGGAGATCTGTGTTTTAGATAAATACCTTAGATAATCCAAAAGTCACATCCTAAAATGCCATCCTAGATGAAGCCTCTGATCCACTTAAACTGGTCTGTTGATTATCTCCTGTCTGTGCCATGCATTTCTGGTCAGTTTATCTTTCTCAGGTCATTTTGCTTAAGAAAAATACAGATTCCAAGGCTCCTCCCATTAAGGTACAGATTATTTTTAAGGCTCAGCTGTGGCCTGAGAATGTGTGCTTTCAAATACCTTCCCAGATGAATGGGGAAAGTTTATCGTTCACTGAATTAGAATCTCCAGTCATCACTTAACGATATGTCTAAGTAGGTATGCTAGGGGGAAAAGAGATGTTTTTGAGGAACTAGTCTGTGCTGGGCACTGAACATTGCAATGTACTTCCTCTAATCAGAGCATCAACAAGCTGATGATGACACATGAAGGACAAATTTATGTCTTTACTCTTAAATGGGCAGAGATTTAGAGAGATTATCAAAGTAACTGTCAGTGGTCACAAAAAACCTCTTACCTGGGGCATTCCAATGACCAGTGGGTCTAGGGTTTTTAAGACCTCGAGGCTTATTGCCCGGACAGATTTCTCTCCCTTTTCAATCTCATGGGAGTTAGGTTTCATTGGTTTTTCCTTCAAGAAAGATGAAACAGGTGACCTGTTAATAATCCTTCCTCTTGGTCCCCTCTGGCCTTTCTTGGATGTGTTCTCAGACTCTGGGGTGGAGGATACAGTCACTCAACTTAAGGGGCTCATGGAACCCAGCGATTCTGGTCTTTAGTACTTAATTTCTGTTCTAAGGCACACCTTGGAGGAGTTGGTTAGAAAAAACACTGCTGGATAAAACAGAAAAGCCAAAATTGTGAAGGTTCTTGAACTACAGATATTCCCTCTCTCCCTCAGGTCTTTGCTATTGTCTCGGGGACAAAATTTTCAAAGACAATGCCTCTTAGTGGAGGGGACTGTAATTTCAGCTATCATGGACTTACTAAGGTCCCCATCTTACGCACATGCTTTTGAGGAAGTTAGCCCCCATTCGGCAAGTATGGATGTCTTTTGTTTTCTCTGAAGTAATTCACTTTCTCCACCCCTGTCTCAAGCCTTTGAGGATAGGTTGCCTCCTCAGGGAAACACCATGATTTCGCCTACCCTGAATTTATCATAAGTTGTAAGCCATACCAGTGAAAGAGAACTGAGAATGCTAGAGGCTGAAAAATTTATCAATAAGTGATAAGACTGAAATATAACTTCTAAATTAGTCATTGAATTGAGCCCTAGTCGAGTTAACTGCCCTTGTTACACTGTAGCTTTCAAAGCTGCACCCTCTCATACCAGGTTCTTGTTGGACATGGCAAACTGGGAGAAGATATAATCAATCAGTGGCCATCCTTCCCGGGCTTCAATGAAGCATTTCTCACACATGGTTTGAATGAGGAGGAGAGTGGAATTCCTCACCTAGAATCAGAAAAATGCATTTGCAGCATTTTACTATGTTGGGCAGGACATTAATTTAGCTTTTCCTATTCTTTAACCTTCATGGATCATTTGCGGAAACCTTTCCAAAAAGGAGTGTCAGTTGAATTGTGGGACTATGAGTAGATGGAGCAGGGAGCCAGCTATAGCTTATGATTTAAGGGTTATAGGAAAGACCCTCTTTAACCCAAATCTTTCTCCTTTGTTCCTAAGACATATCCTCTGTTACTATAGATTATGAAATATTGGTATTGTGGGCTAAAACACTGCCTTGCTTTTAAAATTCTCAATGAAAGATAGCACGATAAACTACAGATCTATAGTCCTTTATCTACAATTTCAAAACCCAAAAAACTGGACCTTGGAATTTTGTTTCTTGAGTCTGGCGCTAACTCATTTGGTGGCAAAACCCAACTCAATTATTTTAAAACTGTAGTCTTATTCTATGCAGTGTAGACCTGCATATATTTTCTTGCAGAGATCTTAATGAGTTTGATTGTGGCTACTGTCACAGTATTATCTTTCTAAAATCAGGAAAGTTGTGAATTCTGAAATATATCTGGCCCCAGGGATTGGAACAAGGGATTATGAACCTGTATTATAATTTTTAAATAATTAGGTTTGTTTATTGGATTGCTTCCCAGGAGGATAGAGAGCTCAGATCTAATTCTTTACTGATTGGGTCTTTTAATGGAAAGTTGGAAAAAAAGAGTAATTTTGAAAGGGAGGCAGGGCCACAAGTAGCGATTAGCATAAAGGCACCAGTAGTCTACCTAAATGAGGGGGAAAGAGTTATAAATTCTCTATTTTTGCCTGGGGAGCTGGACTTCCTTTAAGTTTCTGTCCTCTTTTATTCTACCCTAAACTCTTTTAGTCATTTTTTGATTGGCTTGGCCAATTACTGGGCTGAGTTTTTATCTATAATTACTCCATTGTTTTTTAATTTTTAAAAATGTATTATGTTTTATTATTTAGTTTTGTTTCAATTTTTAATTTAAATTCTATTTAGTTAACATATAGTATAATATTAGTCTCAGGAGTAGAATTTAATGATTCATCACTTTCATATAATACCTACTGCCCTCCTTAATGCCCATCACCCATTTAACTCATCCCCCATCCACCTCCCCTCCAGCAACCCTCAGTTTGTTCTCTATCCTTAAGAGTCTGTTTTATGGTTTGCTTCTCTCTCTCTCTTTTTTCTTTCCCCTCTGTTAACCTGTTTTCTTTCTCAAATTCCACATATGAGTGAAATCATATGATATTTGTCTTTCTCTGACTGATTTATTCCACTTAGCATAATTATTATTATTTACTGCATAGCTTTTGTTATGGTCACTGCAGATGAAAGTCTCTTAGGGAAATTTACTTCTTCTCATTGGTTTCTGTATGGGGCTTTGATCCAAACAAAATATGGGTTTAATAAAAAATGCAGTAATTTCTATTTTTTTGTTCATTCTAGTACAAGTTATATATCTTTCCTAATATGGAATGTTTTAGTCAAATAATCAGGAAATATTGAGCAATCTACTATGTGCAAGACTTGCTCTAGATTTCCCTAGTTGGAAAATAGGATATCTAAGCTAAAACAAAAACAAAAACAAAACAGACTTAGGGGTTATTATTTTTTGGAGGAAGGTATGTTATTTTTATAATTAACAATTTTTAAGCCATTTGAAGAGAGTAGCAGTGTGATGCTCTGGGCACAAATCTTTTTTTCTACTGAGAAGCCCTTGAACTGAATGTACTTTAGGACTTTACCTTGAAATAGTTTATCTTCTGGGGAAAGATGGGATTCTATTAAAATTGGAATTCATCACTGAGCTCTTTATAAAGAAATCTTAAAGTAGATTCTTAACAAAAATTTTTTATAAACATATAATATATTATTTGTTTCAGGGTACAGGTCTGTGATTCGTCATTAGAGTAAATTCTTAAAGAATCAAAACGATTTCATTAATTCCTAAAACTACCATCAACAAAATCAAAATCCCCATTATTTCTCTTACTTTTGTATTGAGGTCACCCATGACGACTTTGACTGTTCGTTCAATTGAAGCGATGTGATCCTGCAACTTGGGCTCTGAAGGACAGGGTGAGAAATTAAGAGACCAGGTTCTGTATGAGTACAGTCTGTTCTAGGGTTGATGAAAACACAGTAGAGTTATGGTACATAATTGCAAAGTCTTTTGTCCATAGTGTTTCATGCTATTCAATTTTCTCTTACCCTCTTCTCCATTTTTTAAAAAGATTTTATTTATTTATTTGAGAGAGAGTGAGTGAGTGAGAAAGAGCATGAGCAGGCGGGCCTGTGCAGAGAGGGAGGGAGAAGCAGACTCCCCATTGAGCACGGAGCCCAACACGGTGATGATCCAAGGACCCTGGGATCATGACCTGACCTGAAGGCAGACCTTAACCCCCTGAACCACTCAGGCACCCCTCTTCTTTTTCAATTTTTGAAAGATATTTATTGCTTTCTTTGCTCCATATTATATTAGGTTTCATCTTGTTTAAAATGTTATGTTCGAAAGTGGACTCAACACATCATGCCCAATGGATTAGCTTTAAATTCTGTGAGACGACTTCATATTTCTTGTCTGCTGATTCTGCAGTAAATCTCAGGGATAACTGAATTTTTTGAACTATTTTAACACAGGGTAAAAATGCTTTCTTATATTTTATCGAATCCAAGATATCATCAATTTTGTGAGATATCACTACTTTATATTGTATCAAACAAAATCTTATAGTGGCTGATTATAATTAAAGATGCTATCAATTATGAGATGCATTCCAATATCATGAAAATATGTGCTTCTTGGAATTAATGAAATATGATATTTCATTAAATTCTGCTGTTTTCTAAATGTAGTAATCTCTAGAATATTGTGCATTCCTCCCACCTACCCCCTATTTATTGGGCCACTCAGCCAGCCTACTAGATCTTCTAAATTCTAAATTTGATTTTCAAATATTCTACTTCTTCTTAACTATGTATATCCATAAGTATCATGAAAGAAGAAAGGTAACTGAAAAGAAGAGAGGAAACTGAAAATGTAGTAGATTATAGGGGCAACAGGTGGCTCAGTCAGTTAAGCATCGGCCTTCAGTTCAGGTCATGATCTCAGAGTCCTGGGATTGAGTTCTGTATCAGGCTTCCTGCTCAGTGGGGAGTCTGCCTCTCCCTCTCCCTCTGCCCCTCCCCCCTGCTTGTGCTTTCACAGCCTCTTTTTCTCTCCCTCTCAAATAAATTAAATCTTAAAAAACATAGTAGATTGTAGATGACCAAGAAGACAGAGCTTCTTGAATATGATCTTGTATAAATACTCCAAAGACATAGAATAAAATTAGAGAATGCATAGGCTTCAGTTTGCTTCTTGGCACAAAATAAACCATTCTGACTTAATTTCTTCACTTACCCTCAGCATTGATAGCCGATCTTAACAAAGTCAAGATTCCCATTCGAGTGGTTTCATTATTACTTCTCATTTGTTCATCAAAAAATTCCATCAAGTCTGCAGGGTTGGAATGGGCTGTAGGTTTAAGAAATACTGGTCATAAGAACTCATTTTCACCGTCGGTAAAACACTTGTGAATGGGAAAAGCAGAATTCCATGAAGATTGTCAAAGTCACTCTTTGGTTGGTAACTAGATTTTATTACATCACTGCATCTTTATTATCACAGAATTCAGCAGTTGGTCACTAAGAGCAATTTATATACCTAGGTCCATATCTGTTCATACCTGTGAATATGACTTTATTCAGAAGTTAGTTTTTTTTTTCAGATGGAATCAAATTAAGATAAGGTTATTAGGGTGGGTCCTAATTCAGTATGAGACAAGAAAAGGAGAGGAGACACGGGGAGGATACCTTGTGAACATGGAGGCAGAGATTGGAATGATGCTTCACCAGCTAGGGAGCTGGAGAGCTACAAGGGTAAGACAGGAAGCAGGGAAGAAGGAGCAAACACCTGATTGGAGGAAAGTGGTTTGGGTTTGAAATTATTAGAGATCAAGTGAAGCAGGTAATTAGATTGGGCATAGAACAGAGGAAAGAATAGAAATGGAGGGAGAACTAGAATATAATAGAAAGGTAATGCAGTGAAGTAGTAGAAATGACATATTTTGGGGAGGGTGGAGACGGAGGTATGGGAGGTATGGGACTGCTCTGGTCCTTATGTTTCAGGGTCTATGTTGGAACATAATTTGTACTGACTCTGAGAATTGGTGCCTCCTCTATGACCTGCACCAGGCATTCTAACCAGACAATGGGTGAGATCGTGATGTGAGAGCAAGATGGAAGGGGAAAGAGTCAAGGAGACAGAGAGAGAGAGAGAGAGAGAGAGAGAGAGAGAGAGAGAGAGAGAAGGAATAAATATTAAGAGATGACAAGGGAGAAAAAAGTGTGACTTTGGGTTTGACACAGTCTCAAATAGGCTCAAATACCAAGGAAAAAAGCATTTCCTATCCCGAGGATTACCAACTCACCTTGGTTTGCCTAGAAATAAATCCATGCATATGTGGTCCATTAATTTTTGACAAAGGAGTCAAAAATATATAACAGGGAAAGGATGGTCTCTTCAATAAATGGTTCTGGGAAAATGGATAGCCACATGCAAAAGAATGAAACTAGATCCCTACCTTATACCATATACAAAAATCAAATCAAATCAAATACATGAATATAAGACCTGAAACCATAAATCTCCTGGAAGAAAACATAGGCAGTGAGCTCTTTGACACTGGTATTGGCAATGATTTTTTTGGATTTGACACTGAAAGCAGAAGCAACAAAGACAATAAATAAGCAAGACTATATCAAACCAAAAAATCTGCTCAGCAGAAAAAAGAAACACAAAAACCATTAACAAAATGAAAAAGCAATATGTGGGATGGGAAAAATATTTACCAACCATGTATCTGATAAGGAGGTTAATTCCCAAAATGTGTCTGGAAATTTTCTGGTTTTAGAACTGAAAGTTCTATCCCTGGAAGTCCATTAGTTCCAGGCAAACCAGACTGATTGGTTACCCTACCTGCTGCACTTTTCTTGGGAATGGGAGCATAGGGAGAGGCACAGGATACCAGGAGTTGAAGGAAGTGTGTGTGTGTGTGTGTGTGTGTGTGTGTGTGTGTGTGTGAAATGACTAATGTGACAGTTTGCACACCCTTCATCACTGTTATCTCTGAGAGACATTTTTATTAAAAACCCCCTGGTCGCTAGGTCCTACCTAGAATGAGGAAACAGCTTGAAGCTTCAATTTCATTTTCCTTTACTGGAGTCTCCGAAACTCTGCACACCTGAATGAGAAAGATTCAGGCGGGAGACGTTCAAAGCAGAAAACCAGAGGAAATGAAACAATCAGATCTGACAGCAGGGTTTTCTTACCTGGTGGAGTAAACTGATAAAGATGGTCTTTCTCAAGCCCTTTGGAAGGGCAGTGTCGTAAAGGACCACCGCGGTCAGTATTTGTTTTAGACTCTAGAATGGAAGCTCTCAAAGGTTAGTTGGAGGCTGCCCATGAAGCAGCAGCACAGGATGTGGAAGACAAATAATTACATTTTTATGAGGAGAACAAACCCATAACCTTCCTGCAGTTACCAATTTTCTTTAGTGATTCTGGACCCCCTGCCTTAGTCAGTGCCTCAGCAGCTTGAAAGGGAAATTCTTAATCCCTTTTTTGGATATTCCATCACCCACCTATGCCAACCTCTTCTCTACCTCATGTTTCTCAAAAAGTTTTTAAGTTCAACTTCCCAAACCGGTATCTCAGATCCTTAGGACCTCTGGAGACTTACTATCTCTCAGGATGGTTGTGGATAGACTCTCTGAATGGTTTCATTGAGGGTGTGGCTCTTACCTGAGTGATGTGGAAATCAATCTCCTTGTCTTTATACTGGTTCAGGAGCCAGGGTATCTGGTCCAGGGCATAGTCACAGAAGTCTTCCCGATGAAGCAGCAGGCTCACTGTAGGGCCGTGCGCCTTAACGATGGCCAAAGTCTGCAGAAGCAGCCAATAAATACCACTTCTAATTCTTCACTGTGCTTTTTATACAGTTCTCAGAATACCTGGGGCTTTAGACACCACCACACAACTTTCCTCACTGCTTTCAACCAAGAAAGAATTCTTTTTTTTTTTAAAGATTTTATTTATTTATTTGACACAGAGAGAGGGATTACAAGTAGGTAGAGAGGCAGGCAGAGAGAGAGGAGAGAGGAGGAAGCAGGCTCCCTGCCGAGCAGAGAGCCCAATGCGGGCCTCGATCCCAGGACCCTGGGATCATGACCTGAGCCGAAGGCAGAGGCTTTAACCCACTGAGCCACCCAGGCACCCCCAAGAAAGAATTCTTTAAAAAATGTGTAGGTTAAGACCATTGCATGAAGCAATTATAGTTATGTTTGTATTTTTAGCTCTGTCTACATCTGTATCTCTACTGATACTCCTTTCCATATTTGTCCCCTTCCTATTTCTTTAACCTTTCTCTACTAGTCACTTTCCTTCAATATACTAATAAATTGAAAACTTCCCTTGTATTAAAAAAATTCTTCAATTCCATATCACTCTGACCCCAGTTCTGTTTCTTTTCTCCACAAAAATTAAGTGATTAATCACTAAGTTCTACTCATGATACCAATAATACACCATATGTTAAGTAACTAGAATTTAAATAAAAACTTGAAACAAACAAACAAAAAGCAAAGTTTTCTGAAAGAAAGGTTTACGTTTGCTATCTCCACTTCCCACCTCTCATTTACTCTTCAAACCACTCTCGCTTCTGCTGACATAAAAAACAAATGCGTATAAAATATAAATGTAAATAGGTTGATTGTAAAAATTTAGAAATCACGAAAGTTATGAAGAAGAAAGCAGAGTATTCACATTGCTGACAGAATCCATAGATGATCACTCTTTGGTGTACTTTAATATGTTTTTTTGTTTACTTGACTTATTCTTTCCTATATTTCCTCTATATGTTTTAATTTTTAAAAAATAGGAGACTTTAGGAGAAGGAAAGGAAAAGTGAATTGGGGTAAATCAGAGGGGGAGATGAACCATGAGAGACTGTGGACTCTGAGAAACAAACTGAGGGTTATGGAGGGGCAGGGGGTGGGGGGATGGGTGAGCCTGGTGGTGGGTATTAAGGAGGGCACATATTGCATAGAGCACTGGGTGTGATGCATAAACGATGAATCTTGGATAACTGAAAAAATAAAATAAAAAAATAAAAATAAATAAAAAATTGACACCATTCTTTAATATATAGTTCTACATTCTGCTTTTTCTACCTACTATTAGGTGATGATTTTTTTTTCTGTCAGCTAAGTTTTGTTGTCTAGCAAACCATCTCAAAACTTAGCGGCTCAGAATAACAACCATTTATTTCACTCAACTGTGTGTCAGCTGGATGATTCTTCTAAGCAATTGGACATTTCCAAGCAATGGACACCTTTCAATGTTATTCTCGCTTGAGCACTATAACAATAGACTTCATAGATCTCCTTTTGCTTCTTGAAAATTATTCCTTTCTTAGTTTCTAAGATCTCATTCTCCTTGCTTAGAACCCTTCAAAGGTTTCTTATTTCTTATTAAAAAAAAAAAAAGTCCAAACTCCTGTGTAGCATTCAAGGCTCTTCATTATGTAGCCAAGCCACGCCAAAACCTTTTCTGGTTTTATTTGTTTCTGCCTCTTTCTATCTCCTTTCTCTTCTCCCTTTCTCTTTCTCCCACTGGACTTATTCAAGTGTTCATGTTATCCTGTCTCCAGCCTCTGCTTCAGCAACTTTTATGGCCTCTTTAGGGAATGGCTCTTGCTTGGGTGAACGTCTTTATAGGCCGCAAGCTCAGTTTCAATGTCACAGCCTTTGCAGTACTCACCACAAGACTTAAGTGCTTCTTTCTCTCTGTTCCCTCATTACAGTGTGCACCTTCTTGTCACTTGTCTAACTCTTCCTGTGGGAAGCTAGAAAAGTACTTGGCGAATTTGTATTGAATTGTGTTTTTCAGGTGATTTGAAGAAGAGACTTCCACAGGATATTTTAAAAGTTCCATGTTTGCTAACAATTTACTCCAGCATGTTAAATAAATAAATAAATAAATGCTTTGGTAGCCTAAAGTACAGAAAAGAAACTGAACTAGAGAAAACTAAGTGCTACATCTTTTATAATATACGAATAAAAGACCTAAATAGTATGTAATTTAGCCTCCATTTAAAAATTATACCAATTAAGTAAGACAGGCATGGGATTCCATGTGCACGCACGTTGTAATCTCTTCTGCACAAGGGATTACGATTTTTTGAAGTAGCCATGCACATCCTTTAGATATTTTATTTCATTGTCATCTTCATAGACATGGCAAATTTTTGTTGGCTATTGTCTTTCCTAATCAGTGACTCAGCCCAAATTTGGATCCTAAGACGTGAAATAATGAATTTCTCTTTATTTTACTCATCTTCAGTTAGTTATTGTTCTTTCCTCACACTGGAATGTCAGTTCCACGACAGTGGGGATTTTGTTCTGTTCAACTCTGCTATCTCCCCAGCATGGGGAACAGTGCCTGGCATGTCGTGGGGACTCAATAAATATTAGTTTGAGAATGAATAAATAGTGATTTGAAACAGGAAAAACAAAAGCATTGATAAACCTGATAAAAACACAACTCATAGCTTTCCCAAACAACTGAGATTAAAGATCATGTCAGAGAGTAGAGGAAGTTCAAACAGCATGGAAGGAGAGCTAGCTTGGGGCATGCTTGCCCCCACTCACTTGCATGGGTGAGGCAATGGGGGCCCACTTCTCCATTATATACCGGAACAGCATGAAGATCTTGTCAGATAGTCGGTTGGCATCCAATCTTGGATAGGGGAAGTCTCTCCAGTGGTTGACATACTTATAAATGGCCTTGCTGAACTTCTCAAGAGCTGCATTTCAAAAACAACACAGACTGAGAAATATTTAAAGATGGGAGGGCCCATAAAAGAATTTGAGAAGAGTGTATCAATGATTAGCAAACGTGTGATAGTTTCTATAAAATGTTATGGCTGTACCAAATAAACATATAAAAAGTATTCAGCCACGTTAGTGAAATGTAAGTTAAAACCATAATGAGATAATACAATAAACTGTCTAGAATTACTGAAATTTCAGACAATGTCAATGTTGGTAAATCTAAGGTGCAGCTGGTGTTTTCACGTACGGCTGACACAAACACTTTAGAAAACCGTTTGACACTAGCTACCAAAGTTGAATATGTGCTCCATATGACCCAGAAATTCCACTCCTATGTATGCAGACATTAGATGCACAAATATATAGGCACTAAAAAACTTGTTCAAGAATGTTCATATTCACTTTTTTGGGGGGTCATAGCCTCAAACAGAAAAACAGAAAAATGTCTGTCAACAGGTAGAATGGATGAATTGTTGTATAGACATGTAATAATATACAGAAGTGAACACAGACAGCTTCACACAACAACATGTATGAATCTCACAAATAGGTGAAACTAAACAATGGTGTTAGAAGTCAGGCTTGTAGTTACCCTTGGAAAGGACAGAGATCATGATAATTGGCAGGAAAGACGAGGTGGGCTTCTGGGGTATTAGTAATGTCCCACTTCTTGACCTGTGTGGTGGTCAAATGAGTAAGTTCATTTTGTGGCAACTCATCAATCTGTATACTGCTGATTTGTATGTTTTTCCATGGGTCTGCTTTACTTCAATAAAATAAAGAAATGTTGGGCCTGCAAAAATATCATTTGGACTATGCATTTGATGCAAATGCATCAAATTTGCATCAAATGCATTAAATAATATTATTTGTTCTTTCAGCCCTCATGTTTCACTAGATGATGAAGAAAATTCATAGTTTACTCCTCAATGATACTTCACATGTAAGAATACTCTGGAGAGACCCCAAGTATCTTAGAGATGGCCATGTGTTGACTCATTCACATTCCCTTCAAACTGATAATCTCCTGCTATACTTTGTCATAATATTGTGTCTGTGTGT
This sequence comes from Ailurus styani, assembly GCA_002007465.1. Classification (NCBI taxonomy): domain Eukaryota; kingdom Metazoa; phylum Chordata; class Mammalia; order Carnivora; family Ailuridae; genus Ailurus; species Ailurus styani. Next base: position 9,267,850 of record LNAC01000007.1, read on the forward strand.
CTGTGTGTGTGTTTGTCTTGTGCTGGCCAAAATCAACATGAGGGAAAGGATGTCTTATCTATTGATGGTATCAGAAGCAATGAGCACAATGTCTGCTTATTGGCTGATTAAATTAATAGCTAGTTAGGTAGATGGATAACTACGAAATTTTATACCTATTCTTTAGTGGAAGTCAGGCAAAAGTTGCTTTAGGACCAAAGGGCACTAGATAACTTTATAACACAAAGGCAGAGAATCCCTTATTCAATGCCGTGATGATTTCTAATTTTATTTCCTTTTCCCCATTGGGTTGTTGATGTTGTAGGTAGAAATGCTATTACAAGCACCAAAGTTTATTTGCAAGAATGCAGTGTTAGCTGTGTGACACTGTAGCTGTGTGACAAACAGGGAAAATAAAAAGTATTGAAAAGTGGGCTAATCTAGTATAATTGCTCAAGTTCTTGAGCCAGACTGTCATTGTTCAAATTTTGGCTCTGCCACACACCAGCTGTATGACCACAGGCAAGCTCTTAAATTTCTATGCCTCAATTTTCTCATCTGTAAAATGAAGGAAAATGTTACTTACCTAATGGGGTCGCTGTGAGGTTAAAGGAAATAATAATCTTAAAATACCCAAGGGAGTATTCAGGCACATAGTAAATTCTCAATATATGCCAGATACAAATATTGCTTTCATCGACGACAGAAAAGAAGAAATGACCAAAACAGAACAGAAAAGACTTGGTTGAGAGGTAGAGATGACATTCCTGACAGCACGGGCTTTTAAATATTACAAAATAGTAGTGTTGGAGGGTTTTAGAGGGGAGAGGGATCCTAGCAATCACTTTATTTAATGTGTTTAGAGGTGAAAATGAGTTTGAGAGAGGGCAGAGTCACCTGATGGTTCAGAGGATGATCAAGGAGAAGAGTTCAGGTCTCCAGACTCAACCAAGAAGCCTCTCACTGTGCTGTACATGTTTTTTTCTTGGAAATTCCAGGGCATTTTCTTCTCTGTAGACTCTTAAATTTTATGATTGCTTGTACCTTGATTAGATTGATTACTTATCATTATTACAATATTGCATTATAAAGTGATGCCAACATTTAGCCTATTGCTAAGTGCTGGTGAGCTCCCAGAACCACTGTGGGGAAAGTGTGATCCAACTAAAGAAGCAGGCTCGTTGAAATGGAGGCTGATTTAGGGCAGTGGAAAGTGTATAGGCTGCGGTCATATAGACTTGAATGCCATCTCTCTATTTCATTGACTGTCACCACCTTAAGGAAATTGCCTAATTTCCATGACTCTCAGTTTCTCATCTGTAAAATGGGGGGAGGGGGTAATAGTTCTTACCTTGCTTTGAGGATTGAGACAGAATTATAATTGCTTTGAGGACTGAGAGAGGTAAGTCCCTGCAGAGAAACTGCCATGTGGTCGGCACTCAGTAAATGGTAGCTATTATTGTTAGAAAGAACAGAACTAGAGTAAAAGGAAAAATAAAACATTTGCTCAATTCCTAGTCTGGTCTTAACAAAGAAGAAACCATAGGAATACCCACCAATACAGAAAACTCCCTTCATCCTCTCCTCTTCAGCCAGCCTGAGCATGGTTTGCATGGTTAGCAGGGTCATCATCATGAAGGGAATGCTCTGGGACACTGCCAAGAGGGGCACAGAGGAGAAAAACATTATCCTCTCACACTGGGGAGTTCTGCGGCTCTCCACGTCAGCAAGAAGCATGTTAAGGCTGTGTCGGGGAGACAGATGAGGTGCCGCAGGAAGACGTTCTCCTCTACCCCTCTTCGGCCGTAATGCCTGGCTGTAGTTAGAGAATCAGGGAGTGGTTGATTTAAAATAAGGTTCTAGGGCGCCTGGGTGGCTGAGTGGGTTAAAGCCTCTGCTTTCGGCTGAGGTCATGATCTCAGCGTCCTGGGATCGAGGCCCGCATCGGGCTCTCTGCTCAGCAGGGAGCCTGCTTCCTCCTCTCCCTGTCTCTCTGCCTGCCTCTCTGCCTACTTGTAATCTCTCTCTCTGTGTCAAATAAATAAATAAAAATCTTTAAAAAAAAATAAGGTTCTAGCTGTAAAGTCACCTGTTGTTTGTAGCAATTGCCTACTTGGATAATTGTTCGATTAATGTCCATCTCTTCCACCAGAACTTGGCTGCATCCCCAGGGCCTAGCCCAGGTAATCGATGCTCAATAAAATTAGATAGATAGATAGATAGATAGATAGATAGATAGATAGATATCTGTTAAATAAAGTGGTGTAGAAAAATAATCCTAATAAACTCTTACTTCATGTAAGTGTTCAGTGGTTTGCAGAACATGCCTTGTGGAAAAAGGGCTTTTGCAAACACAAAGCCAGATGAAAGGGACGGTGAGGGTAGGAGGGTCCAGCCAAACAGAGAGCAGTATGGACTAACGGTGGATCAGCAGGCTCATCTATGCTCAGAAACAACTACCTAAATCCCACTGTCGATACTCTTCAGTATGGCAGAAGGAAAGTATGCTCTCCTTTCTGCTGTTTGCACCCATCTGGTTTTAGACATTTAGTCAGGGTGGATACTTCCCAGGAAAATGTGGAGAGTCTTCCCTCCATACCAGAGCTGGTTGCCAATTCAGCCAGAGCAAGCACGATGAATTCATCTGGTAGCTCCAGGATCCTGAAGTTACTTTGTACTTCATACATCACAGAGTTGAAATCATGTGCAGCAAGAGACACCAAAACCTCACCGGCCAGCATTCTGGTTTCTCTGAGGATCTGAAGGAGAAAAGGAAAACAACAGGAACAACTAGAGAAAGAGCAGAGGGAGTCTGCAGAGAGGTAATAGTCTAGATAATATTCTAAGTTCCCCTGGCTTTGGGATAGAGAGAGAATAGGCTGTTACAAACCCAGGGGGGAAGGTCTCTAGGGTGAGGGTCAGTAGCTGTCAAGCAGAGGTAACTTGAGTGAATTCTAAAACCAGGTTTTAATAAGGTTCTTGTAAACTTGAGGTCGAAATACATTTTCTTGCTAATTGATCAAGCACTATGAACACAGGGTCTTTGTTTTATGTGTAAGTGATGAATCACTGTGGCTGAAAGGCTGAAGGGAATGGTGAAAGGGAAATGGGACCAGGAGTCTAGACTTCGGGTTTTAACATTGCCCTGATCTAGTTATCTTTGATACGGGAGATATTTGGAGGGACTTCTGCTTTTGATAATGCTGTACTAGGTAAATTTGATCGACTCTCCTGCTGAAGAAAATAAAAAGTGCTGGACAAGTTATTAGAAAATATACTCATAAAAACATCACAATATAGGGTGGAATGAATTACTAAGTTAAGATCTAGAAAAGATTGGGAATCCAGAGAGATAAGTCCTATATTTGAGGCTCCTTTGCAGTATTTTGGGAGAATAGACTGAATTTGGGACCAAGAAATGGTGAGACCCAGGTCATCCCACTTCTTATGTCTTCTTATGTCCTAAGACTCTAAAAGGCTGCATTTAAATGAAAGGTTCACTTGGCCCTCCATGGACTGTAGTCCAACTTGGAGCCACAGAAGTGCCTCCCCTTCCAAATCTCAAGTCCTGAAATTAATCATATGTTAATTATAGAATTAATTAAATATTAAAATAATTAATCATAATTATATAATTAATCATAAATTGTTAGTACCCTTGGCAGGTGAATTTTCAAGGGTTAGTACCCTTGGCAGGTGAATTCTTCCTTTCTGGAAGAAAATACCTTAAAACTCAAATTATTTCTACAAATAATTTTTCAGATACAATGCCTAGCATAGGTAGCTAAGTAGGCACATGAACAGATAATATTTCATATGGAAAGCAAGAAAACTGGGTTGTAGTTACTTTGAAAAAAATATCTTCAAACATCAACATGCTCATCTAAAAGTGGAATGGATAATATTATCTCTAGTCTTTTTTTTTAATTTTGCCACAGTTTCCTTATCTGTGAAGGGATAAATAATCAGTACTATAATAATATCCAAGTTATGAAGGACAAATGAAAGTGATTTGCAATTCAGGCAGTAATGTGGGAAAAGCTTATAAATGCTTACTTGGGTGCATTTGGGTCACTTAAAGACCAGTTGCAACCCTCACATTGATTTATCATTAAGAATTACACTTACTTTGTTGTCTCTCATGTCCTTAGAAGCATAATAAATCAACCGTTGGACAATTGCATCATCCAAGATGTCACTATTCTGAATAACGAAAGTGAGATGACTATAAATGTCTTCCTGTGAACATACAAGTATATACACAGAATCTGAGTTGCAAAACTAAAGGAATCAAACGGAGTGCAAACGATTAACACCATCAAACTGAGCAATGTGTTTCTACTTCACAGTGGATTTTATACATCTTTTTTTAAACTTAAATTCAATCAGCCGACTAACATAACATCATTAGTTTCATATGTAGCGTTCAATAATTTATCAGTTTTGTATAACACCCAGTGTTCACCACATCACATGGTCTCCCAATTGGGGGATTTTATACATCTTAATCGGGGCTTCCTGAACATAATATGCAGCTCTTAGAGACAAAAGCTTATATAAAAAGCAAAGTTCTTTTTGAAAACTGTTTTAACCTGACTACATTACTATGGCAAAACCTAACTGAAGGTGGAGGCAGGCTACCTAACATATCAAAGTCTTGAAAGTCACTGTAGTAGGGCACTCAGGGGAATGGAAATTCTCATTACCCAAACCACTGCTCCTACCACTGGGAAGTGACTATGTTATTAAGAAACACACTGTGATTCCCAAAGAGGCTGATAAGCTGAGAAACTGGGTCCTAGGGGATATTTAAAAGTCCTTGGTTTTATTCATGCCTTATAGAAAGAAGGTTGTGAATTCTTTTGGACAGAGCAGCAGCCTTGGAATCATGGGGCTGGACCAGGTGCTGTGTGAGAGGGCTCTTCTCAGTCTCTTAGGTGGCTACATGGTCTCTGATAGATGAGACACCCGGGTCCCGAAATGCCCAACAGCCTCAAGGATGTTGCCTTCAAGGTATCATGCCCATGTTGAAGATGGAGAGTAACTCCCTTTGCATAAAGAATTCTAACAGGCTGTCTGGGTTGAGATCCACCAGATTAGGAGATAAAGAGGTAGACCCTGTCCTTCACAGGGAGGCTGCCTTGGATCATTACTAGGAGCATTGTTTTGGAGTCAGACAGGCTTGTGTTCTGGTCATGTACCTGCCCTGGGTCTCACTCCTCTTAGCTGTGAAATGGAAACAGCCATGCCTTCCTCATAAAGATGTGAGAGGTGACAATCATACAAGTCACTATGTTTGGAAAGCATCTCGGGTGCTGCTTCCTAGATAAGTGTGCCTTGGAGGTAGCTGTTGTTATTTTACGAAAGGTCGTTGGAGCCAGAAAAACCTTCACATCCCAGAGAAATAAATCTCTAACCGTGGACTAGCATCACAGATGAGTAGGGGAGATCTCTGGGGATTTTCCTAGGAACCCTCAGCTTCTACAGGAGGAGACTCTCATCTGCATGGCTGTAAGTCTGGCTTCCCCCTCTTTCCACATCTGCCTCTATAAGGTTAGAGAAAGGGGTATTCTTTAGCTTACTTCCAGAATTGGAAACTCTGATTCCTCAAATGCCAAATATCATTGTTTAAACATGACAATGACTTCCATTATAGCTGTGGTTTTTAAAAGATCGAATGCTATGTATGAAACCAGAAAGAAAAGAAGTCAAGGCAAAGAAGGAGGTATATGAAATGTTGCAATAATTGCACTAGGAAAAGTAAATGCAAAAGAGACTTTTCTCTATTTTCCTTACCTTACTAATATTATCTTCCATGTTCAGCATGCCTAGGGTGAGGTTAATATCTCCAAAAGTCTCTAAAATGTACAGAAAAAGAAGAATTAAGTCTCTGATGAAATGCTCTCCTATTAATTCTTATGCAAGAGTTACAGAGATTTTTTTTTCTCTTGGCTTCTCTCTCTCTCCTTTGCCCAAGACCCCCCCTTCTTCTTGACTGTCAGCTCTTTGATGACAGGAGCTGTGTTTTATTCATATTTCATATACTTGACATACGTGCAAATAACAGATACTTGGTATTTTTTTCAAAACTTGAATTAAAGGGGAAGGGGAGGATAAAAAATGCTACATTTTGGTGTACCTGGGTGGTTCAGTCAGTAAAGCATCTGCCTTTGGCTCATGATCCCAGGGTCCTGGGATGGAGCCCCACACTGGGCTCCCTGCTCACCGGGGAGTCTGCTTCTCTGTCTCCCTCTGTCCCCCACCCCTCAATTGTGCTCTTTCTCTCTCTCAAACAAATACATAAATCTTTTTTAAAAAAAGATGCTACGTTTCTATTTATTCCTTCTGTCATGTAGGTATCACCCTACATACCCTTTCTATCAAGGTGCAGTGCTCAGATGCCATGAGTTGAAACCCTTCCACCCTACTTGAGCACGAGGAGGCAATGGTGTGATATAGCTCTTTACTTTCATTTCCCCCTCAGCACCTCCTCCATGTTCCTTTCCATGCTCTGTCTACCTCTGTTTCCCTCCATTTAACCTTCTGGCCTTGCCAGTTCCCTCTTCTGGTCCCAAGCCCATGGAACCTTCTGTTTTCTGATAGTGATCTAAATTAGTTTGACTTGCACTTTCCAGGCATATTTGTATTTGAATAGATCTCATTGGAAAACTAAAAAAAACAAAACAAAACACGTGAGTCAAAGAAATTGAGCAATTCAGGCCACATGGCAAACTGGTAAGAGAGAAACCCTTAGAAGTGAGTCTTCAAATTGAGCCACAGATCCCTTTAGCACAGTCTTTTTTGGCAAAGCAGATAGGCAGCCATGCTTGAAAATTAGCAGAAAATATTTCCAAAGGACTCTTCTTGTATTTAAGATTAAATAAAAGACTGTCTTTCTTTATGTTGTAAGCACTTTCTCCTCAGGTAGACTACACATTTTTAAAGAAGGTAAGGCACCATCATTTCTCAGGCTCCTAGTCTTTCATTGCCCATTTACAGTCAATGTGGTTTATTATTTTGGAATAAAAGGAGAGAAGAGAGAAATAATCTTACTTTAGCGTACCTTTTCATAACACTTTAAAGTTTTACATACCCTCCACAATGACTCACACCGTTCCCCGTCCCACATAAACATATAATCGCACAGACACAAAACACTTAGCTCCTCAGGATCTCATGGTGCTCACCTACAGTTTCCTCCATGTCCTGAGTCATGTCTTGGCTGTTTCAGGCTCTCTAAGAGACACCACCTAAGTATCAGAAATAGTAAGGCTAAAAAATTGAACAAGCAAGTTGGCAAGTTTCTCACAGAAGTTTCACATAAGGTTCTCTAAAGGAAAGTCCTTCCTCCACTTGATTGGCACAATGATCTGGAAGCTTCCAGCGATGGGCTGCTACTGAGAAGGATGATGCTGCATTCTACCACTACGACATTTTCTTGCTTCTGAGCTCCTGCTGACCAACAAAATGGCTGCATCTCACCGAATATTGTCCCTTGGGTGGAGACCAGAGTATCTGAGAAGGAAGAAATTAGAGACTGGGACTCAAAGCATTTTTGTAGACCAAAGGAGTTCCTCTCCCTAAACTTGGGTCCATTGATCACAAATTTGGGAACGGTTTTCAGTGGTCACTTTACTGGCCTGGTGTTGGTAAAGCCTTTATGGTGATCTTGTTGATTGTTCTACTTGGTGAGAGTCAGTCACACAAACTGGGCATGCTCAGTGGACCGGAATGCCCACCAGGGGCAGTTGAATGGAATGTCCAACTGACAGCAGCAAAGCAAAAGCCTTTTCTGCCTCCCCTTTCTGTTCCCCACTCCCCCTCCACCATTCACTCAGTCTGGGTCTTGGCCTTACTCCAGGCTCAGGCTTTTTTCTTTGATTCCATTCTCTCTTCTTGTTTTCAAATCATTTTCTATCCACACCTCTTGGCTATAATGTTTTCAACTTTATTAGTATGGACCTAAATCTGGTCCCAATGCCCCCAACTCTAAATCTATATGACCACAATTTTCAGTGTATGCCCAGACTGACTGGATGTTAATAATGTGGCAGGTGTTAGGGAAGGGAGTGCTAGGAGTCTATAGGTCTGGATGTGAAAGGGGCCAAGGGAAGAGGTTCATGACAATTCTCATCTGTGACTGCTTCTCCAGTTATCTTCTCTTCTTTGGTGAAGTTTAATTTCAGATTCATAGGTCAAATGCTTCCAACGAAATCTTTGAATTCATCATTGTTTTTACAGATAGACTGTTTTGCATTGTATATATTATAGAGGACCTCAGCAGGCTGCTGGTTAAGAATATTCCCAAGTCAGCATTACTATTTCCCAGATTGTGTCCATTAATGTCAGGTGACAGGAATCACCTGGTGTCCTTATTTAAAATGTCCATTTCTAGGTCCACCTCAGGCCTGCCAAATTAGAATGCAGGGCAGAAATCTGTATTTTTGATGAGCACCCTAGTGATTCTTGGGCTCACTAAAGTCTGAGAAACACTGTCTAAGCTCATTGCCCAATCACCCACTAGAAGATAATTGAAAATTTAGCAGTTATTTGAAGGGTGTTTGTTGTGGCTGGGTAAGAAGAACAGCTGCTCATCTCCAGTGCCATGACTTGTTCACCCTTGAAAAATAGGGTGAGAACTTGTGGGTCCAAAAGATATTGAGGTAGCCTGAAACTCTTAATGTCTTGTAGGGAAAAAATGACATTGCAAATTACATGCTCTTAGAATCTTAAAGAACAATGTGCAATAGAATCAATAATAAGAAAGCTAGCTATTCAGATAATTGCTATAATCAATTTCTTACTCTTTTGTGAATGGTAGCAAATGATTTTTCTGGATGTCTATATATCAACGTTTCCTTGATTTCATAGAGATTAGGGAGGTTAGGAGATGATTGATTTATACTGACTTTGTAATTTATTGGGGCAATCAAAACATATCTTTTTTGCCAAATATTCTTTCAGATAAAGCAAATTCACCTGTTGATCTCTCTTTTCATAAAGCAATATTGCAGGTTGGTTTTAAAAAGTCAAACTTCAAAACAACAGATTAGCTATCATTTTTATTCCATTTCCCTGGGGACATCTTGTTTCATTTCCCCATTATTTCCTATTTTCCTCTTTATACTAGGTTAACACAATACGGGTTTGTTGTCTCCTAAGCCCTAGGAGCATGCTAAACACTGATTCTCAAAGTTAATAGGATGGCATGTGCTAACTAATGGACTATTTTTTCTAGATATCTGTTTGCAAGGGGGTTCAAATTCAGCTTGCTAAAGAACTGAGGAGTCTCCCTGGATGTATGGTAACCATTCCCTTTCATTCTAACTTGACAAGTGATACTACCTAGTCCCAGAACTACTGTGTTCCCAAATAAGGAGTTATCAGACAGGAACACTAATAAGGCAGTAAAGGCAAAATGTAAAGTGAGGGGACAATATCTATCTAATATCAAAATTTATAGAACTTTACATTTTTGTGGTTTTAATGGTTTTAGAGTACAATTCCTTTGAACTTTGACATGAATCATTTTATTCTTTAAATGAAGTATTAGGGCACCTGGGTGGCTCAGTGGGTTAAAGCCGCTGCCTTCGGCTCAGGTCATGAGCCCAGGGTCCTGGGATCGAGGCCCACATCGGGCTCTCTGCTCAGCGGGGAGCCTGCTTCTCTCTCTCTCTGCCTGCCTCTCTGCCTACTTGTGATCTCTCTCTCTGTGTCAAATGAATAAATAAAATCTTTAAGAAAAAATAAAATAAATGAAGTGTTAGATTTCATAAAATATATTTAAAATGAAATTAGGCCCTGTTTGTTTGTTTTTCCAGTCAGTTTTAAGACATAAGCCTATAATCCCTTATACTCTGGTATATAAAAGGCAAGAAATATTAGATGATGATTTTACACAGAGTCCATATTCCGGTGTTGTTAGCGGCCTCTCATTTCCTCCGTTCTCTTGCCCCTCCTCCCTTCTCCTCCCTATCCACTCTCTCCTCTCTTTTTCTCTGGTCTCTTACCCTTCTTTGCCTTTTCTACTGTAGTAATTTTACTAAGCAGCTTGCATTTTTAAATTGACATAATGGTTTTAAAGTCATCCCCTCAGGGGGGCACCTGGGTGGCTCAGTCAGTCAAGCATCTGCCTTTGGCTCAGGTCATGATCTCTGGGTCTTGGGGTAGAGCCCCGTTCAGCTCCCTGCTCAGCGGGGAGCCTGCTTCTCCTTCTTGCTCTGCTGCTCCTCTTACTTGTGTGCGCTCTCTGTCAAATAAAAAATAAAATCTTTTAAAAAATAAAAAAACAATAAAGTCATCTTTTCAGGAATTCAGAAGGAGTTTAAGAATTTAAGCTAGAGAGGGAATTTTCAGATGGATTTATAAAATGGTTTCATTCTCAAGTGATAGATAATTGAAGCCCTTGCAGACAAGTAATTTCCTAAATTTTCTAAATTTGTTGCCCAAATACCTCTCATGTTAGGCATTTCTAGCTTTGTTACCAACAGGTGTTGGGAGAAGAACACAGTCTGGCTTTTAATTTGAGTAGTGAAACAACAGGAGCCCTTGACCTCTGAAGACCCTCCCTAGTGGCCTGGCATGGAGGGTGTTGCTTTCTGTGTTCTGGAGCTCATTTAGCCTTTCTCAGAGCTTTTAGAAAGTCTAGGTTTTAACTGTCAGTTACCTCTTAGATGTTCAGGTCATGCTACTGTGAACGTCATCTTTTTGATTGAGGAATTCAGCTTTAATGGCTGATAGGTAATACAAAGTAGGATACATTCATCCTTTCAGCTTTTCATAATAAATTACTTGGGCTCCATAAGTGTCTAAATAAATAAATCTTAGAAGAAACAGCCATCAGTATTATATTTTTAAGGATTAAAAGACAGTTTTATTACCTCTAGATGATTATCATACATTTAGAAAGAAAAATCTTTTACTTTTTTTTTAAAGTAAGAAATGCTTCTCTGTTGTCTTTCGATTACTTTTATAAGATTAAAAATGTATTTCTAATTCATGATTTTGGTGGTTTCAAGGGCCTCTAGATGTGACATAAAAATGTGAGTATTTTCATGTTAATCTTAGAGATTTTTAGAATCCTCCATGTTCAATGAGTTTTATAAAAATGTATTAAATGAAACTGTTCAACAACATTTTAGTCAAGAAGTGATGGTAAAATATTAGGTGAAGCTTCAATTAATAAAATTTCCAGTTACCAGTAGCACTCAAATATGAACTGGGATTTTTGTTGGAAAGGAGGCAAATCATAAGACCATAATCTGGATCAAGGATTGAAAAACAAAACATGAATTTGATGGCTGGTCCCAGTGTTAATATATGTAATTCTTCATCTGCTTCCATAGTGCGCAGAGAAGAGCACAGAAGTTCCAGGAGGTGAACCTGGAGCCCATGTCAGCACTTTGTGCTCACTAAAGCAGAAAAATAGATATAAATACTAGAGATGCTTAGCAAGTTACTTCTTCCAAGCCTCAGTTCCATCTTGCCTTCTGTAAAATAGTTAGTTGCATAGGTACATGAGAAGGGAAGGTGTTGTACTGAGTTTGCACTAAATTATTGTTATTTGTTGTTTTGTTTGCATTGCTCATGTTCTTGCATTTACAGCTTAACCAAAAAATAGACTAAATTATTCCTGCAGCATTCTGTCTGTTATGGTCTTAAGAGCATGGTTTCTGGGGGTGCCTGGGTGGATCATTTGGTTAAGCATCTGACTTCAGCTCAGGTCATGATCATGGGGTCCTGCGATTGAGCCATGGTCAGGCTCACTGCTCAGCAGGGGGTCTGCTTCTCCCTCTCCCTCTGCTGCTTCCCCTGGTTCTGTTCTCTCTTAAATAAATAAAAAAATCTTAAAAAAAAAAAAGATCATGGTTTCTGATTTTAGAGAAAGTGTTCTTCCAGGACTCTTTTTTTTTTTTAAGATTTTATATATTTATTTGAGAGAGAGAGAGAGAAAGAGCATAAGCTGGGGGAGAGGCAGAGGGACAAGCTGCACCCCCACTGAGCAGGGAGCTGGTCTCAGGTCTCGATCCTAGGACCTTGAGATCGTGACCTGAAGGCAGATACTTAACTGACCGAGCCACCCAGGCACTCCCTTCCTGGACTCTTTATGAAATATCATACTGATGATATAATCAGTCTAATTGTTAGTTACTCAGTTGTTAATTACCCACATATTAATTACTTCTTAAGCATTTCTCTTTTGTATTATATTTCATAAAATGATATTCTCTAAGTCCTGCTTCTTGGTAGTATATTAATTTTATAAAAGCAAATACACCGATTGTGTTCTTTGTTGTTGACAACCTAAAGTATGTAATTTCTAAGTCTATTTATTGATTCTTTTTATCCTCTCATTGATTATATTTTCCTGCTTTGAATTTTTTTACATTGGATGTCAGACATTGTAAATCATGTTTTACTGGATGCTGAATATTTTTGAGCTTTGTTCTGGGACACAGCTAATTTACTGGGGGAAAAAGTAAAGTATAAGGACCGAAATACCTTAATGAAGGTCTACTTGGGCCCTACCACTGAGGTGATAGTCTTCTGAGTACTATCTGCTGTCCCACGAGTTATGTAACTTTCTGCTCTGGCTGGTTGAAAATATGGATTATTCCTAGGCCTGGGTGGGCTTTGGAGATCATTACTTTGGTTCTTTTGTATGGTTTGTTCCCTGGTCTCTGCTCTCCCCACATGTATGCCTTATTCAGCACTCAGCTGCAGACTGGAGGTCAATATTCTGCAGATTCCCAGAGCTTTTTCCATTGGCAGCTCACCACCTCCCCACCCTTCCTCCCCGCCGGCGCCCCCCCATCCCCCCCCCCCCCCGGGTGCCCCAAATACATTTTTCCCCTTTCTCCCCCCCGGACTTNGTGTTCGGTGTCTGAAAACTGTCGTGTCTTCTATTATGTCTGTTCTTCTACTTATTTTAGGTGGAAAGGTAATTCCAATCCCTGTCACTACATCTTTGCCAGAAGCAGAAGTCTGCCAACATTCTTCCATATATTTATGTTGTTTCTATGTTGTGCATGGCTGCCACGTACTTGCTCCCAGGAACACGAGGGTGTAAGTTAGGAATGTTTCCTTGCAAAACAAACAAACAATAAAACAGAAACCCAGAAAACCCTCTTAAGATTAGCTTAAATATGTAATGCTCTGTTGTTCATATATGAAAATTTGTCTGGAGACAGGAAGCCAGAACTAAAGCAGCTGTTCAGCAGTGTCGTTCTGGGTCTAGGTTCTTTCTTTTCCTGCTTTACTATCTTTAGCATGTGTTTTGATCTCTTAGGAGCAAGATGGCCTTGTTTTACCTCTAGACCTCATGTTTGCATCCAGGAACGAAGAAGGTAGAAGAGTACAAAGTTTTCTGCATGTAAGACTTTACGTTTAAAATTTTTAAAAAAGATTTTATTTATTTATCAGAGAGAGAGAGCACAAGCAGGCAGAGCGGCAGGCAGAGGCAGAGGGAGAAGCAGGCTCCCTGCCGAGCAAGGAGCCGGATGCGGGATTCGATCCCGGAACCACGGGATCATGACCTGAGCCGAAGGCAGCCACCCAACAAACTGAGCCACCAGGCATCCCTACATTTTAAACTTGAGGAGAGAAGTCCTTCACAGTGACTCTCATTCACGTTTTTTTTGGTAAGAATTTGGCCATTCTTCACTGCAGTGAGTCTGGGAAGTTATGCATTTTAGCTTCCGTGTCTCTCAATAGAGGAAGACAGAGAAGAAAGGGGTTATGAGGATTTTTTTTAATGTTATGTGTGTCACCATACAGTACATCATTATTTTTTGATGTAGTGTTCCATGATTCATTGTTTATGCACCACACCCAGCACTCCATGCAATACATGCCCTCCTTAATACCCACCACCAGGCTCACCCATCCCCCTGCTCCCCTCCCTTCTAAAACCTTCAGTTCGTTTCTTGGAGTCTGTAGTCTCTCGTGGTTCGTCTCCCCCTCCAATTTCCTCCCCTTCATATCTTCCTTCCTTTCCCTTCCCTTCCCTAATGTCCTCCATACTATTCCTTATGTTCCACAAATAAGTGAAACCATATGATAATTGACTTTCTCTGTTTGACTTTTCACTTAGTGTAATTATGAGGATCTTTTGGATAGATTGTCCAGAGTGTCTGCCAGAACAAAAATCAACAAAAAGAAATTATGTTCGCAGTATTTAAGGGTAGACGATATTGCCATAAACCCCAGTATAACTGGAGATCCGTGTGAGCCAGATAGAGCCACTTATTTCCTATGTTTGATAACATTTTCCTTCTGTGTTTGTGAGCTGGCTTTATGTAAATCATAAATAATGAATAAAAGTGAAGGCAAGATGATAAAATTAGTTTAGGGTAGAACAGATAAATTCAAACGGAGGCTATACCTCATATCATTGTCCTCATTTGTTTGGTTTAGTCCACTTTTACTTGTTTATTATTTAATTTAATTTATTTCAGAAGCTCTCAAAATCATTAATTTTTCCACTCTCGCTGACTTAGGCTTTTGTGCCTCTTGAACACACACGAAGAGATAAACGTGACACACATGCATGCACACTCACACACGCACACACACGCATGCATAAATTGTAATGCTGTTGAGATGGCATTTACGGTAATATAGTTTCTTTGTTTAAAAATTCCAGTGCGATGATATACAAGAAGAAGTGCAATTAGATTAGATGATTAAACAGATGTTTTGGCCTGAACCCAAGATCTCAAGAGATAGACTCTGTGTGTAATTAATAATCTTTAATGTGTTCTTTAAAGGGTCGGGCGTGGTTAGCTTCAAGGCTTTTGTTTTTCTGTTTGAGAGTTGAATTGCTTAAGAGAATATAGGAGTTAGAAAATGAAGTAAAATAGGAAAATATGATAGCTGGTAGTTGAAGAAGGACTTCACAGAGAAAAGAGAAATGTCTAAAGATTTGACATTGCATGATTTCATTCACAAATATTTTAGAATGCTTTTCCAAAAATGAAAGATTCAAGAGTCTTTAAAGAAAAAGTAGGCACAATACCATCATTATAGTTAAAAATTAACAATAATTTTCTGATATCATCAAATATTCAGAGTTTAATTTCCTCATAGTATCATTTTACTTTTTGAGTTCATTTGCTTTAGTATGAACCAATCATGGT
This sequence comes from Ailurus styani, assembly GCA_002007465.1. NCBI lineage: Eukaryota > Metazoa > Chordata > Mammalia > Carnivora > Ailuridae > Ailurus > Ailurus styani. The sequence goes on from LNAC01000007.1 coordinate 9,282,966, forward strand.
CTATCCATTGCAATTAGTTGGTATCCTTTTAAGTTTCTTTTAATGTCCAGGTTTTAATTGGGATTTTATAAATTTGATTTCTGTGTAGAGAATGATGTATCATAACTAAATCTTTTCTGTATCCTAACTGAACAGTCAATAACATCTGCATAGTTGACTCATGCTATTAGGAATATGTTTGCTTTTGGTGGAATGAAATAAATGCTAACTACGGTCTTTTGCTCTGATGTGGATGTGTGTGTGGGGGGGGGGGGGCGCTTGCCCAAACCAGCAAGCCGTTCTTGGACACTAGCAGAGTCCAAGAATTCAACTCAATTCTAGCACTATCTACCCAGGCATAACATCCGATTTCACAGGTAAAGGGCTCAGTCCCACAGTACCCTACTTCCCAACCCCCAACTTCAGATGTCAGTCACAAGTTGGAGTTATATCACCTGCACTCCTGACCAACTGGCTACAGATAGGCTCTAGATAAGAGGTTTCCACAAGTTCCTCCTCAGGTTCCATTAATTTCCTAGAGTGGTTCACAGAACTCAGAGAAACATTTTACTTACTAGATCACTGGTTTCTTATAAAAGACTATAAGTCAGGAAGAGCTGGATGGAAGAGACACCCAATGGGGTAGGACATGGGGAAAGAACACAGAACTCCCATGTCCTCTTCAGGCACACCATTCCCCCAGCATCCCCTTGTGGGCACCAACCCAGAAGCTCTCTCAGCCCTTGCTTTTTAGGTTTCTATGGATTTTCTTCATATTGGCATGGTTGATTAAATCGTTTATTACTGGTGTTAGGACTCAATCTCCAGCCCCTCTCCCCTCTCTGGAGATCTTGGGGGTGGGACTGAGAGTTCCAATCTTCTAATCACATGGCGGGCTGTAATGACAACCATCCCTCCCCACCCCCCCCAGCCAAGTCATTTCATTAACATAGCAAAATTACCTTTATCACTCCCAACACCTAGGAAATTCCAAGGGTTTGGGGAGCTGTGAACTAAGAACCATGGATGAAGACCAGATGTATATGGCAAATATATTTGGGTCATCCGAGTGGTCATGCAATTATTCATAATTATTCATGCAATTAATATTCATTGCATATATGGTTTTAAGGTTAACACAAAGCAAAATCTACTATCTACCATGACTCTATTAGAATAATTAAATTTATCCCTATTTATAAAACATTGATGTAGTAGAAAAAAATGGTACTAAGGAAAAGAAAAAAAAGTATGGTTAAAAACAGCAATATCATACCATTTCAGCTATAAACACTTGCCTTAGAAAGGCAAACTTACACACGATAAGGAAGAATATTTCAAAAAGCGTGTATGTGTATGTCATATTTGCATTATATATTGGCAAAGTATCTCATTTACAAGTTACAGTATTTAGACAGATTTGTGGTTCTGAAGTTGGCACCTAAATATTTCCCTTGCCTGTCAGGAAGTGTCACTTTTAAAGATTTATTAAATGAGTACCATATGCACACTTAGACAGTTTTATTTTAGCGATCGAATTAACAATTTTCACAAGGGCCATTTTGTCTCAATTTGAGCTGACTGCACCATTTTAGGTACAGCGATCTCCACTGCAGGAGGAGGATCAGGCTTGTCTGAACAGTTTTCTAATGCCTGTGAAATCTCTCTCCTTTGGTAAGTGGTGGGGTAATATGGATGGATGACAGAATCTCACAATTGGAGGTACTGTTAGGTGGTCCTACCGGCTGCTACGTGTGCTACTACAGGCCCCCCTCCCCCGCCCTCCTCCTCGCCCTCCTTCCAGTTCTTAGCAGGTGGCAACATGGCCTCTGCCAGAAAATTACCAGGGGCAGGGACTCCACTACTTTCATATACAATCTTCCATTTTGACACAACTCAGATTGTTAGAAATTAGGTAATTAGGTCATGGGTGGAATTATAACCCTTATAAAACAGACTCCAGAGAGTTGGCTCTTCCTACTTGGGCCATGTGAGGATACAAGAAGTTGGCCGTCTGCAACCTGCAATAAGGTCCTCACCAAAATCTGATCATGCTGGCACCTTGATGTCGTATTTCCCAGCTTCCAGAATTGTGAGAAATAAAATTTCTTTTGTCTATAAGCCACCCAGTCTATTGTACTTTGTGAGAGCAGCCTGGACTGACTAAGACAGTGAGTAAAAGAACCATATCCCCCAGGAGTTGAGACGAAGGAAGTGATCTCTGGGGAGTAGCACTAGAAATTTCCACTCAATTCCAAGTCCCCACGTTCTGGGTAAAGGAAGTTTTCAGTGTATATTTTGCTTCATCAAGATTGGCTTGGGAAAGGGGATTGGTTCAAGGTTGCATATTGGGAGGACATTGAGAGTCAGTTTCTCGGGATGGGACAGACAAGGGCAAGAAAGATCAAGCAGGGGTTGAAATCTGTAGCCACACCCTAGATTATGCTGTCCTTATTGACATTGAGGAACCAGCTATTTGAGCATTGATCCTCAATAAGTCTAGAGATTTTTCTGTAAGTGTCCATCACATAGTGCTCTCTCTTGACTACACCACTGAAAAGGTTTTGGTTAAGTGCTCAGTCAAAATAAAAACATACCCTTTATGTATTCTTAATGAGTCTAAGATCATATCAATCAAGGCTATTCAGAGAGATCCAGAAGCATTCTTGGCAATCATATCTTTCTTTTCCAAGAGCTTATTAATTATATATTTACTAATCCACCTTAAACATTTTGGGGGCATTAAATTACAGTTCTCAAGATCCATCTCTCTCTCCTTTTTGAAAATTAAGACTTTTTCTCTCTGTAGTATTTGTGTTCCTTTGCATTTCTCTCATTCTTTCAAAATTCTTAAATATTGAGGGTAGGTTCAGGACCACAGCTGTAGTTACTCCCAATGCACTGAAATGCACGGGGTCTTCCTGCCTTATCCCTTTTGCTTGGTAACCTTGAACCTTCCACCAGCAGTTGGATCACTTTCCTGTATCTGCTTCCTTCCTTCCAGCACAGCCCTGAAGGTTCTCTGTTGTTTCATGCATGCATGCCTTATCACTCCCGAGTTCTGAATACTTCCACACAACGTTTAGGGTCCCCTGCTTCTTCTACTCTTCTTTGTTTTCTCCTTTATTAGATGAACCATGTACATGAACTTTGTAGGCCTTCTAGTTCCCAAAGAAGAGAGGAAAAATCCCACCAAAGGGAGAATTTTAATGTTGCTTTCTTCCCTTTATGCTAATTCTTCCTTCTGCACCTCTAACACAACCCTTAAACAGTAAATTTTCACAGGTAATACAAGGGGTGGAAAGTATTTATTGAGGATGTGCTCAATAAAATTCAAGACACTGTATCTTATTGCTGTTCATTATTTTAGTATCTAACCCTTCAACGCAACTATAAGGTGAGCACGACTATTCTCATTTCACAAATAAGGAAACTGAGGCTTACAGAAGATATGATGAAAGCGTTGTGGAAAGAAGTTAGTTTGTTTTTTTTTTAAAGATTTTATTTATTTGTTTGACACACAGAGAGAGAGATCACAAGTAGGCAGAGAGGCAGGCAGAGAGAGGAGGAAGCAGGCTCCCCGCTGAGCAGGGAGCCTGATGTGGGCCTCGATCCCAGGACCCTGAGATCATGACCTGAGCCGAAGGCAGAGGCTTTAACCCACTGAGCCACCCAAGCGCCCAAGAAGTTAGTTTTTATATACAAACTTGGTTCTTCTTGCCTAGCTTAAGTCATGTGGTTTAAGAGATGGAATTTCTCTATACTACTCGCCTCCACATTTCCCGTTTGGAACCAATCCTAGTCTCTCTCCTCTCGTGTACTTCCCAAGCACATAAATAGTTCTACTTCAGTTCAAACTTGAATTTCCTCTCTTCAGTCCAAATTTACTCATGTTGTATTTCTTTCTCTAAGGTATTCCATCCATTTGGCAAGAAAAATATGGAATATTCTGATAACCTTCTCCCTGGGTCTACCTTTGAGGTTCAGTTGTTACCAATACTGCGTAGATCTGTGTATTGTCAGAGGGACGTTTGGAGACCCAATACTCAATCTAAAAGAAAACAGTGAAAGTGCAAGCATCTTGATCATGATAAACTAGGTTATATTGATATTTGGGGGAGGAGTAAAGTTAAGAACAGAACAAGATTTTCAGAGTCTTTAAGACACCCCACAACCAGTGCATTCGGGAGACATTCCTATTCTCTCTCGTTTGGCTTATAGAGTGTTGTCTTCTTCAGAATGTTTTCATATACTTTGTCTCATCAAAGCCTCACAAGGTAAAGGAGGTCAGCTAGTCTTAGTTTTGTTTTACTGTTGATGAGACTGTGTCTTCCACAGACCTGGCAACTTCATCTCCTGACTTTAGGAATAATCCCCTTTGCTATTTTTCTTATTAAAACCAGCAGGTGCTCATGTATTAGAAAATGGAATTATTGAGTATTTAAAAATTGTATTATTTTTGCCGGACACTGAGGAGCAGAAGAAGAACAGGGTCATTCTGGGGGCTTGAAGGTAGAGATGAGAGTTGTGAATGCTATCCTGGGGCATCTGGATGTGGTAGAAGAGGCAGCAGTGAGCAAAGGGGGCAATCAGGAGGCAGGGGATCTTGAGTGGGACTTTGTGAAAGGAGTAGTCACAAGATAGTAATGATAAAATTTTAAAAATCTGTGTGTATAATGAAAATAGAAACCACAGCTCTCTAAAAAATCCTGGATAATAGATAATCCAGAGGTGTTACTTTATTTTGTACCTTAATCTCCTGTCGGGGAAAATCTGCCTCTTTTAATTTAGACCTAGCATCTTGGCACAACAATGGCAATTTCCAAGCATCCTCCTCAATTTCTGCTGAGCCCTGACTGTTGAGATGCTTTTAATGAGATCAATTATCATTTTGGCAACTCGACAAGACTTCCATGATAGAAGCACAGAGTATGATTTGAGACAAACACATCCCTGAGCTGTTTTCTATTATTCACACAAGCTACATGGATTCTTTGGCAGAAAACTATACTAGAACAAAAATTAATTGCTATATCAACAGAGTTCTCTGAGCGGTGTTAACTGTGGTGCCTGGAAGCTAATAAGTACCTTTCTGGGTAGCATATTCTTGGGGGAATCCCTTGGGTCTCTCCTCAAAACAAAAGATACACAAAGAGAAATGGAATTGGGGCAAGAGTGTGAAAGGAGAAGTTTCTTGTGCTCCCCAAGGGCTTGTTTATCTTCATATCCCCATGGCCAGGGTAACGCCCTGCACTCTGCGTCAACTTTGGTTGCACTTCCATCCCTTTGTAATCATGCTTCTATTTGTGGGATTGTGTGACTGACTTCGGTCTGCTCTCTGTAGAGACAAGGACCATGTGTGCTTGGCTATTCATGTCCATCCTCCGTGCTTAGCCAAGCGCCTTGCCATGGCCCCTCACTAAATAACCACTAACCACTTACTGAATAAATACAGGTTATCTGCCTGAATATCATGTGTGACGTTCACCCCCTTTCATTTCAAAATGAAGTTTACTCAGCACTAATCATGTGGTAAGCAAGGAAAAGGCTAGATCAAATCCTTTGGCCATTTCAGGCAGTCAAAAGTTATGGTCTTATTTTAAATTTATTTCTCTAAATACCTTCCTTCAATATTTACCTCATGGAAGTAAGGGGGGAAAGTGGTTTTTATTAAAAAAGTGTACGTAGAGATAGATTTACTTATAAACTTACATGCATTGACTAAAGTGGATCAATGCTTTAAAACTTGTCAAAATGTTTCCCCACTAGCTCCGTATTATAGAGACTCTGAGTTGCCTCTTAGATACATTTTCTCTTCTGTAGTATTTGATGCTTTAACTGGGTAGCAATAGATTTTTAAAGAGTATATTCCCCAGGGATGCCTGGGCGGCTCAGTTGGTTAAGCATCTGCCTTGGGCTCAGGTGATGATCCCGGGGTCCTGGGATCCAGTCCTGCATCGGGCTCTCTGCTCAGCAGGGAGTCCGCTTCCCCCTCTGCCTGCTGCCCCCCCCCGCTTATGTGCGCTCTCTCCCTCTCTGTTAAATAAATAAATAAATAAATAATCTTTAAAAAAAGAAAGAATACATTCCCCATCTTTCTTTGCCACTAAGGAACCATGTGACGATGCTCTGGACAGTAGGATGTGAGCAGAGGGGCTGATAAAGGGAATTTTCAACTTTTAATGTCTGTGGGCCCTGCTCCTAGGCTCTGAGGGAAGTTATACTTTTACCAAGGTCAGAGCGACCTACTGACCTTCAAAGCAGGGACTCTTCCTGCCCTTACTTAGCACACATTGTATATCTGCTTCGTTAGCAAATAAACTTCATGTAGCAAAAAACCTGTATAACCGTGTATCAGACATTCCTTCTCTGGAGCTCCCGAGACCTCCCTGTGAAGACTGTATATCCCAACTGCTGTCCTCGCTTGGGCTCCTCCTTTTTATTTATTTATTTATTTTTTAAGAAATTCTAAAAGGTTTATTTTGCAGCAACAGTGCTCTGTACAGCTTCTTGGTCATGCCTTTAGAAGGCAAGGAGGCTGACCTCTGTTTTCGTCTTCCTCCCTGGGAGCTGGAATGTAGGGATGGGGGTAACTCATTTTTGTCCTGAAGACGGGTCTCATCTAGGGATGGCAGAAGATCATTGTAGAAGAGCCTGTCATAGATACTGGTGAGCCTTTGTACCAACCAGGACAGCCAAACAAAATTTACTTGGAAAGAAAGAAACTCTGGGCATAACATCTTTACTTATTCAGATTTAGCAATCTGGATCAATTTGTTGCTAAATGAAACCTCTCCTGTTTGGTGCAGACAACTCCAAAGAGTTAAGTCTGTGCTGGGAGGAGTGCTTTCAAATTTCTCCTCAAGGGTGCTCTCTTTTGTAAGGTCGATAAAAGGAATGAGATGTGGCAATGTGAGTTAATTTATCCTGGTGATGACTCAGCAGACTTTATAGATTGACCTCCCCATAATTTGACTCTGGACAAGAGGTTTTTATTTTTTAAATTTTATTTTATTTATTTATTTGAGAGAGAGAGAGGGAGAGAGAGCATGAGAGGAGAGAGGTCAGAGGGAGAAGCCGACTCGTCATGGAGCTGGGAGCCCGAAGCAGGACTTGATCCTGGGAGTCCGGGATCATGACCTGAGCTGAAGGCAGTTGCTTAACCAACTGAGCCACTCAGGTGCTCAGAGGTTTTTATTTTTAAGAAGAAGAAATTTGACCAAAAATGGCAGATTATTATAAAGTAAAAAATTATTTTTTTTTACTCTGCTATGGATGATATTGGATGTCATAATGATGGGGGATAGGAAATTTAAATGGAAGTACACTCACTATGAAGGCCCCTCAAAAAATGCCCAGTAATGAAGGTTGTAACCTATAGATCTATGAGCCCAACTCAGTTAGCAGAGTGTTTTGTGTTTTAATTTTTTCTTTTTTTTTTTTTTTAAGATTTTATTTATTTATTTGTCAGAGAGAGAGAGAGAGACAGAGACAGAGAGAGCACAAACAGGGGGGAGTGGCAGGCAGAGGGAGAAGCAGCCTCCCCACTGAGCATGGAACCAGACGTGGGAGTCCATCCCAGGGCCGTGGGGTCATGACCTGGGTAGAAGGCAGATGCTTAACCCACTGTGCCACTCAGACGTCCCCATGTTTTAATTTTTTCTTTAAATTTGTGGCCAAATATTTTACTCAGATTTCAGAGACAATAATGCTATATAAAATACAACTCCAGAAATCTAGAGGCATGCAACCACAAACATCTATTTTTTTTGCTCATGGATCCACAGGTCAGCTGGTGTGGCTCTGCTTCGGGCTGCAGGAGAGGGTAGGGGTCTGCTCTGTGTATCTGCCGTTTGGGGATCAGAGGCTCTAGTGACACACTGAAAGCTCTGGTTAGACATGAAGTACAACCATCACTTACTGAAGCAGGTCACATAGCCAAGCCCTTCCCAGTGGGCGGGGGATGGTATTCTGCCTCAATGCAGTGGGTACGTACTTCAGAACAATAATGAAATCTCTGTCACAGCAGGATTTTAAAAGGAGATTTCATAAAAGGCGGAAAATTTTACATAAGAATCTGAATTCTCAAATCTTAAAAACTGGAGGACTTACCACTTCTGAGCCTATATTCCACCCCCCGGAAAACTGTTAGGTGGACCCAAGCACAGCTTTCTTTCCTCAGATGGGATATGCTCTTTCAGTTAGTAGCCAGATTCTCCATTACCCATGGTCGCCATTTGTCAGTCCTCTTTCCTCAGCCTTACCCCTCTGAGCTTTGGTTTTTTTGTTGTGTTTTGGTTTTTTAAAGATTTTATTTGTCAGAGAGAGAGAGACAGAGAGAGAGAGCACAAGCAGGGGGAGTGGCAGGCAGAGGGAGAAGCAGGCTCCCCATTGAGCAGGGAGCCCTACACGGGACTCGATCCCCGCACCCCGGGATCAAGACCTGAGCCGAAGGCAGATGTTTAACCAACTGAGCCACCCAAGTGTCCCTGCCTCTCACCTTTGGAGGCAGTTCAGTTTACGACTTGTTGCTTAGCAGATGGGCCAAATGCACCAAAAACCCCTCAAAATCCAACTGGAAAATGTTAAGAGGTAATTTTTTCTTTTAAGTGCAAATAAATTTCTGGGAGAGAACTGTGGGGCAGAGATCATTTTTGGCTGCTGGCAAGTCATTAGGATAGAAAGAATAGTTTATGGAGCTTTTTACTGAACAGCTGAGCCTCCCAGCATGGGTAAAAGTTTGTTATATAGTAAAAAAGTCTTATTTTAACAAGTGCACTGCAGATTCTAAGGAATAGGTGAGACAGAAGCATGTCCTGAGTGGTAGAACAAGGTCATACCAAGCAACACGGGAAGATGAACTTATAACTGATCTGTTTATTTTCATGCTGTCTTTTTTTTCTCTGATGCAAATGAGAATTAAGTAAGTTCTCTGGGGGAAGAGAGATTCTTTATGAAATTGTGGGAATAAAAGATAAAAACTATTCAAACTTTATTTGTTCCTTTTTTTTTTGCATCCATCAGTTGTTTTAAAGTGTAATTTTCATAGGTTGAAGTTTTTTTATATCCTCTCCCTTCAGAGTGACAGCTTGCCCACGTCTCTTAAAACCATGTCCCCTTTGTCCCTGGAATGTGGTTATATTCTCTGAAGTCAACCAGCTGGTGATTTGGGACTTAAATGTTGCTTCCCTGTGTACTGTGGCTGACATTGTAATATTTGAGGAGCTCTTACGGAATATTTCTAGGATTAATTCTTTAACCAAAAGATTTTTCTTCACTGTGCATAGAAGCAATGTTCAGTCTTTTGTAGGTTTCACAACTGTAGGATTAAAAAGGAAAACACAACTCAGTCCCTGCTCCATGCTGGGACAAGTTATGGCAGGGGGCGGGGTGGGGGTTAGATTGGTCAGCAATGGCCACAAAACTGTTGTGTAACAAACCATCCCATAGCTCAGTGTTTTACAACAACAGGATTTACTTGCATGGATCTGCGGATTGGCTTAGGGTAGCTGAATTTGGCAGGGAGTGACTGGACTTGGCAGGGCATTCTGCTGTTCTTGGCTATATTCACTCCTGTGCCTGCATCTTGCTGGGTTCAGCTGATCCCGGCGGGATGGATTTGTTTTGTGGGTTTTCTCCTCCTCCCCGTAAGCCTGTGAGCCTTTCTCAGTGTGCTGGTGGAGGTGAAAGAGACCAAGCCCCATCAAATAAATGCTTTCAAGCAAACACTTTCCACCCCCTGCTTGTATTCTGTCTATTAATATCCCATTGGCCAAAGCAAGTCACATGGTTGGGACCAGACTTGCCATAGGGGGTTACTCTGCCTGCAGCCAGAGGGCCCTAGAAGGTTACGTGGCAAGGGGTGCGTATGCAGAAAGCAGTGACAAATTGGGGACCTTAATGCAATCTACCACTAAAACTTGATCATACTCTCATTCAACACATGCACTACAAAAATCAATGGTTTTGAAATTTAAACAGACTTGGATTCACATCCTGACCCTGCTCTTTATTTTCTGTTTTGTCAACTCTAAAATGGGGATAGTGGGGGTGCCTGGGTGGCTCAGTCAGTTAAGCCTCTGGCTGTGGCTCAGGTCATGATCTTGGGGTCCTGGAATCGAGCCCCGCATGGGGCTCCCTGCTGAGCAGGGAGTCAGCTTCTCCTGCTGCCCCTGCCCCTCCCCCCACTCTCGTTCTCTCTCTCTCTTTCTCTCAAATGAATAAATAAAATCTTGTAAAAAATAAAAATAAAATAAAATAGGGATAGTAACAATACCTACTTCCTGTGTCACAGAAAGTACTTGGAAACTGATGAGAGCTTAATGAATGTTAGTCCCTTTCTCTTCAAACATGCTTTCTTTCCAGTATCTTTTCATTTTGGTTTATGTGGCTGTGGTTTATTTTTCAGAAGCATTTTGGAATCTCTGTCTTTAAAGAAAGCCTCACTTGATATTGTTTGGTGGCATAAATCAAATAAATACCTGGAAGGGCTCTTTTAATCCCACACGAGGGAGACCCATGAACATATTCCCCCAGCACCAAACCTCCCCAGGAAGAGCTCCTTCAATTATTTTTCAAAGCCTGCTCATTGAAACTCTCCTGGCGTGAACATTTTTGTCAGAACAAGAGTCTAAACTGGGTTAAGATAGATTTGTGATTTCTAATGAAAGTCTCATAACTCTAAAAATAAACATGAATTACAGACACACCATGGCGAGCTCTGAGCCTGCCCCAGACAGAAGTCTAAAATAACAGAGAGATGCTGCCCACTGAGGGTGCATGAGGTGATGTGTTTGAAACCAAATTGATGTCACAGAACTGGATGGAAACAAATTTGTTGTCATGGCAGAATTGTCAAGGCTGCATCAAATTCCCTTCAAACAAACAAACAAACAAACAAATACCATTTTCTAGAAGGAATACTTTGAGTGCCAAGGAATGTAGGCTTTAGCTAGGAAAGGATGCCAATTCGTGTTGGTGAGGCAGACTGGAAGGATGAGCCCAAATGGAAGTTCTATTCAAACTGGAAGAAACAACTCTTGAATATATCTCCTCTCTACCAGGATCATTAAGCCCGTTTGTCACATTTTCCTTTCTTAAGACACTGAAATGTTTATTTCCTCCAAGCTGAGTAGAAGAGATGCAATCACTTTTATTGTATTAGAGATGAAAATTATCCATGACATTTTGTTTAATCTCATCAGCCATTGGAGTATATTTATGAGCATGGAACGGAGGTCCCCTGACTTGAAGCAGAGTACAGCCATTGTGTGGTTAAAGTCAGAATGAGCTCTGAGCGCCTTTTTTTTTTTTTTTTGGTGTAAAATCAAAGTCAAGCACAAAGATGAGAGTAGAACTTCAGCAACATCCACTAAAAGCGATTAGTATTAATTAATGTGCATATACAATATTATATAAAATTGAAAGCTGCGGAATAAGGAGAGAGAGTGTGTGTCCACAGGCCTGTTTTAGTCTTAACTGTATAAATTAATAACTAACTGGCTTTGGACAAGTTACTAATGGGAATATCTGCCCTACCACGTAGAGCCGTTTTGAGTATCAAAGGAAACAATACATGAGAAAGCTCTTTTAAAATGTTCAAGTGCTGTGCCTATGTCTCTTAGCGTCCACGAAAGCCCTAGTTCTGGTGTGCTCTTACATTTTTAGGACCTTTGGGTCTTTGGGGTTCCTTGTTTATTTCTTTCAAGTCGACTTGATTTAAAAAGTTACCAAGATTAGGCAGTGTATACCGAGGGCTTCACCATTATTCATCCTTGTGTGCCCTAGTACAGATTTCATAAATAGGCAATAAAACAAAGTTCTCATCACAGTGATATTTATAAAATAAAAATGTTTTTAAAGTATTTTATTGTAAAAGCCCCAGTTTTGGGGGGCATCTGGGTGGCTCAGTTAGTTAAGCATCCAGCTCTTGATTTTGACTAAGGTCATGATCTTGGGGTGGTAAGATTGAGCCCCACATCAGGCTCCCAGCTCAGCGGGGAGCCTACTCGAGATTCTCTCCCTCTTCCTCTGCTCCTCTCTATCCTCACTCTCTCTCTCTCAAATAAATAAAATATTTTTTAAAGAGTTTTTCAATAAGGAGATAATTGAATGCATTATAGCAAAATCACAACATGCACATTATAATAATGACATGGCATAATAGAAGTATTTAACTGGTATGTCGAAAGTGCTAATATATACGATTGGATGCACTAAGCTAGCATAGAGCTTCTGGGAGCCTCTGGCAGTGTCACGCATATTCCTCTAGTTTCTGAAATTTGAGGGAGTCTAAGGGCCTCAGGGGTGGAAGCCAAGGCAAATTCAGGAGGGGTATATGGAAGGCTTGGGGCAGCAACCATTTCTAGCCACTGTGGAAATATTTCAATATTTTAGTAACTGAAGTGGTTAGACTGTGCATTCCAGCTTAATATCAGCCCATATGTGAACCCAAAAGACTACAAAAGTATATGAATACATTATTGTATTAAATTGTATTTATATACAGGAAAAACACTGAAGGTGATGTAATTATATTTTCTTCTTTAGTTTTGTCATATTGTCCAGATTTTCTACAATGAATTTTTTTTTTTTAGCACTCTGGCTATTTCCATTTTTTTTTTTTTTGCTATGATAGCCTAGAAATGACATGAACTTTTCCTATGTCCTCATGTAAAATGTGCAAGAATTTCTACTGGTTATACTCTTAGAAGTAGAATTGCTAGATAGTAGGGTATCTGGCTGCTCAACCATATAATACAATTCCAAAGTATTTCCTCAAGTGTCTTAATTATACCCCAGCAGCTGCATATAAATGATCCCATTGATAACTAGTCTCTTAGAATCAGTAATGTCAGATTTAATTTTTCCTAAAGATATGAGGTATGTTTGTTTTTCATTGTGCTCTTGATTTGCATTTACTCATACATTTATGAATGCCTCTTTCTCTAAACTTATAGAGGCAGATGTGGAAAGAGGGGGGAAGCCAGATTTACAGCCATGCAGATGAGAGTCTCCTCCTGTAGAAGCTGAGGGTTCCTAGGAAAATCCCCAGAGATCTCCCCTACTCATCTGTGATGCTAGTCCACGGTTAGAGATTTATTTCTCTGGGATGTGAAGGTTTTTCTGGCTCCAACGACCTTTCGTAAAATAACAACAGCTACCTCCAAGGCACACTTATCTAGGAAGCAGCACCCGAGATGCTTTCCAAACATAGTGACTTGTATGATAGTCACCTCTCACATCTTTACGAGGAAGGCATGGCTGTTTCCATTTCACAGCTAAGAGGAGTGAGACCCAGGGCAGGTACATGACCAGAACACAAGCCTGTCTGACTCCAAAACAATGCTCCTAGTCATGATCCAAGGCAGCCTCCCTGTGAAGGACAGGGTCTACCTCTTTATCTCCTAATCTGGTGGATCTCAACCCAGACAGCCTGTTAGAATTCTTTATGCAAAGGGAGTTACTCTCCATCTTCAACATGGGCATGGTACCTTGAAGGCAACATGCTTGAGGCTGTTGGGCGTTTCGGGACCCGGGTGTCTCATCTATCAGAGACCATGTAGCCACCTAAGAGACTGAGAAGAGCCCTCTCACGCAGCACCTGGTCCGGCCCCATGATTCCGAGGCTACAGTCCCGTCCAAAAGGAAATGCTGGACGGGCGGGGTGTAAGTGACAGCTAAGGTCTGGATCCTCACCAGCCCCTATTCTGTGTAAGATTCCCCTTCCTGCTTCTCTCCTTCTCTCCCTTTGCTTTCTCCTCCCCTCACGTTGTCCAACCCCATTACATTTAAACCTTCCTTTCTATCTTGCATAAAAAATCTAAAAATGTTGTCACCTTGAAACCCCAAGGGAAAATAAAAGATCTGGAGTTCTCTAATTTCCTTTTGGTGTTTATCTTTTTTGTTGAAAATTTTCAAATATACACACAAAGAAGAGAATATGTAATAAGGAAGACACACATACCCTTGTGAGTCTATCAACCAGCTTCACTTCTTTTTTTTTAAAAAAGATTTTATTTATTTATTTGACAGAGAGAGAGATCGAGATCACAAGTAGGCTGAGAGGCAGGCAGAGAGAGAGGAGAGAGGAGGAAGCAGGCTCCCCGCCGAGCAGGGAACCCGATGTGGGCCTCGATCCCAGGACCCTAAGATCATGACCTGAGCTCAAGGCAGAGGCTTTAACCCACTGAGCCACCCAGGCGCCCATCCAGCTTCATTTCTTGTGTTGTTGTTGTTGTTGTTGTTTAAGTAATCTCTACAATCAGCGTGGGGCTCGAACTCTGCAACCCTGGGATCAAGAGTCGTGTGCTCTACCTACTGAGCCAGCCAGATGCCCCCAGCTTTGACTCTTCCCAACATCTTGACATTCTAATTTCATCAGCCCTCTCCACATATAACATTTGATTTTACTCTTTTGTTTGAATATTTAGAGAAAATCAATGATATCACATCTTATTATTTCAGTTGTAAATATTTTAGTTTGTATCTGAAATCTTTTAAAAAGTTTTCAAGGGTTATTCCTTAGGGTATTTGACCTAGAATGGAATTGGAATGTGAGACAACAGAAACAAGAACTCAGTGGTTTAGGAGATCTTTAACACCCTGGCAAGGACCCCAGGGAATGGGGCAATTTAACTGCTGCGTTGTTTGTTAGAAGCCTGGAGAAATTAGTAGCCCACACTGAGTGAAACTGAAATGCTTGAGCTGCTGAGGCAGTTTCTAGAGAAAGCAAAAAGGTTGAGAGAAGTAAGCATCTCGGAATAGATATATGATGTGAGGTCAGCAGACCCGCTGGAAAATTGTATTATGTGGGACACTCCATTCATTAAGACCACCAATTATGGCCAAGAAGGGCAGCCACAGAGAATGTTGTTTACAGCCTGCATCAGAGGAGGGCAAGAATACAGGAGCAAGAGGCTGGGGACACTGGCCCAATAAAATGTCATCATGATCCCTTGCTCAGCCAATTTCTCCTTGCTCAGCCAATTTTCAGATCTGGAATTCAATGAGTCACAGGGTAGCCAGGTCAAAAGGAAGGCCCTTCCAATGTTCCAGCAAATACATACTGGGAAAATACTTCCAGTCCTTCCCTAGTGGGGCTGAGAGCCATTCACCCGGGTTACTGGACACTGGGGAAATAAGAATGTCAAAGTGTTTTGAGGATTACAGGACACAGGGTCTGAGTTGACATAGAGCCTCATTGGAGCCCCTCTGTGAGAGTGGAGACACATAGGAGCTAGGTGATAACTGAGTCCTGGCCCCAGCCTGCCCTGCAATGGGTCTTTTCCTTGTCACTGAGTACATAATTGGAGTTGACACACGTGGCAGCTAGAGTAATCCTCACATTGAGTTTTTGGCCTGTGGGTTATAAAAGCTACAATGATGGGGAAGGACAAATGTAAGACGCTGAAACTGGGTTAAGCGGCAGATGAGATATTAAATATAAGACAGTCCTGGGGAATGGGGTAAAGATGTAAGTGTCAAACTTAAAGATCTAAATACCCATGGGTAGGGTCGTTTGGGTGGCTCAGTCTGTTAAGTGTCTGCCTTCAGCTCAGATCATGATCTCAGGTCCTGGGATCGAGTCTCATATCAGGCTCCCTGCTCAGCAGGGAATCTGCTTCTCCCTCTGTCCCTCCCCCCCATTCATTCTCTCTTTCTCTCAAATAAATAAATAAAATCTTTAAAAAAATAAAATAAATAAATATCCACGGGTAGTAGTTCCTATCATATCCCTCTAATTAGTCAGCCTGGCCCTCGCAGAAAGCTGATGGATGCTAGTGAATGTAGACTTGCTCACTCTCATTCAGGGAGCCGTCCCAGTTGCTGCTGCCAACCAGATGTGGTATCTTTGGGAGAGCAGAGTAATAATGTCTCAGGTATATACTGTGTGGCCTTTTATTTGGCAAATGCCTTCTCTTCCATTCTCAATGAAATAGAAATAATTTGCATCCACGTGGACAGCAATTCATTTCAAGTTTTGCCCCAGGGCCATGTTAACTCTCCCGCCTTCCATCATCACCTAGTTCAGAGATCTTGAGCACCTGGACCATGTGGATATCACCAGAACACCCCACGAATCCATGACCCTGATGATATGCCTCTGGGGCACGATGAGCAAGAGGTAACCGCCATGTGAGATACCTAGGTTCTTCAGCAGGTAAGAGAGAAATACATGTTTGCTGGGATCTGACACCTCAGTAAATTTTATAGAGGATGTAGTTGGGGGATATCTCAGAATATCCCAAAATAAATGACACATTGCTGCACAAGGCCAATGGTCCTCCTCAGCTTCAGGAAGCAGCATATTTGATACCTCGGAATTATGTTCCAGCCCTTACACAGTGACACGGAAGGCTGTCAACTTTGACACAAGCACCCTTGCCCCTTGGGCCATACGATCCGGCCACTACCATGTCCTTGAAATGTATGTCTGAGGTGAAAAAAGATTCATTATGGAGTTTGCAAGCCTCAGTGGAAGAATTACAGACGTTGGTATGGTGGAGCAAGACCGAGCCACGTGTGGTGGCAAATAATACAATTTTTGAGAAAAAGTTCCTGGGGAGTGACTGAGTCCTGGTGGAAGACTTGAGCACGGCGACCAAGTGACTGTGCACCCCTCATTTCCTACGATGACCTGGGTTCTGTGAGACCTGCTACATCTAAAGCCAGAGAGGCCAGAAGTCGGACAGAAGATGGCAATGGTACATCCAGCATTGGGATGGTAGAGCCTCAAGTGAGCTGTCCAAGATGGATTAGGTGGGGCTGTTTTTAAAAAATTAATTAATTAATTTAAAGATTTTATTTACTTATTTGACAGAGAGAGAGAGAGAGATCAGATCACAAGTAGGCAGAGAGGCAGGCAGAGAGAGAGGAGGAAGCAGGCTCCCTGCCGAGCAGGGAGCCCGATGTGGGCCCTGATCCCAGGACCCTGAGATCACCACCTGAGTTGAAGGCAGAGGCTTTAACCCACTGAGCCACCCAGGCACCTGGTGGGACTGCTTTTTTTTTTTTTTAAGATTTTATTTATTTATTTGACAGAGAGAGAGAGAGAGAGAGAGAGATCACAAGTAGGCAGAGAGGAGGAAGCAGACTCCCCACTGAGCAGGGAGCCCGATGTGGGGCTCGATCCCAGGACCCTGAGATCATGACCTGAGCCGAAGGCAGAGGCTTTAACCCACTGAGCCACCCAGGTGCCCTGGTGGGGCTGCTTTTATACTGTGGGGGCAGGAGAAACATCGGGAGGGTGCAAGGAATCCAACTGGGTCTGGATTTTACTCCCTTACCCGATTACAGCTGTGAGCGGACAAGTGCAGCAACACTGTCCTTAAGTCCTTAGAGTATAATGTAAACTAATGTAAACAGGTAAATATGGAGGACGGTCTGATTACCAGGGTCTCAGGACTCTCAGGAATGGGAAATATTAGCAGATAGGCACTAAAACATGCAGATGATCGTTGCGGGGGAGGGAAATTGAAAATGGATGGTGAGGGGCACCTGGGTGGCTCCATTAAGCCTCTGACTCTTGATCTCAGTTCAGGTGTTGATCTCGGGGTTGTGAGTTCAAGCCCCACGTGTGGCTCCATGCTGGGTGTGGAGTTTACTCAAGGGAAAAACAATGGATGGTGAAGGAGGAAGGCAACGAGCACAGGATGTGGCCCCAGATTAATGGTAAGGACAGAGGCTGCCTGGTCATCCTCCATGTTTATCTCAGGAATAAAGGCCCACAGGAGCTGCTCTGTGAACAGTGGGGAGATGTGGATCGATCCGGGATGAACGGTGGACTGTGGCATCTTACAGGAATGTTGCTCAGATCTTTCTTTAGGAGAGAAAGCTGCTGCAAGGAGTGTTGTTAGCAGATAGCTCCCAGCCACTTTGGGATGGGTCACCGAATTTAGCTTAAGGTCGTTCTTTGGCTGGTTCGTGGGCAGCCAGGGATAAGCAAGGCAGGGGTACCAGAGCTGAGCCTCTTCTGTCCACGGTGTGTGTGACTTGGGGAATGGGTAGAGTCCTCTGGGCCCCACCTCAGCCCGCCTGAGACCTTCTCAGTATGTCTTCATAGGTGTCGGATCCATACTGTGAGCAGAATCCCTCCACACCCTCCTTTCCTCTCCCTTTGTATTTTTGTCATTGACTCTTGTGTACCTCTCATTCCTTCTTGGCGCCTACTTCCTGGGGGACCCAAACTGATGCAATATAGTTGTTTTGTATTCAATGTGATTCATGATAGGCCTTGAAATTTATCTTGTGGTTAGCCTTCTACTTGTCCTTGTCTTTTTTCTTGATTTGTTTTTGTTACTTTTGATTGCTTCTACATTATATTTTTAGTCACTGCGCCTCCATTGCCTTGTTAGTTATATGCCATTGCTTTGTTAGTTATATGCTTTTTTTTTACTATTAATTACTATAGATTTAGAAGTTATAATCTGTATTCTTAAATCATTAAACTATAATAAAAATTAATACTTTTACCATTCTCTGGACACTGCAAGACCTTAGGACATTTTAACCTCATTGATCATCCTCTCAAATTATGTAATGGTACTTTCATATATTTTCTCTCAATTTTTCTTCATATTTTATTTTAATCCTCATGCAAATGATTATGTAGTCCTTATTCATTTACCCACATATTAGCCTTGTCACCTCAATCATGTTCTTTCTAGCAAAAGAAAACGTTTGTTATTTCTTTCAAGGCACATCTGCTAATGTTGAATTCCTGGAAAATATTTTTATATCGCCTTCATTTTTAGAAGATATTTTTGCTGTAGAATTCTAGATTCGCAGGTGTTTTCATCCTGTCCTTTCTGTCTCTAATTCTTACATCATTGGCTTCCCTTATTTCTGTTTAGGAGTCAACTCGAAGGTTAATTGATGCTCCTGAAGGTTTTTTTTTTTTCTTCTTCTTAACAGCATTCAAGGTTTTTTTGTCTTTTGCATTTTAGTCTCTTGACCGTGATGGACCTCCATGTCATCTAATTCAGCATTATTCTTAGGATGTAGCTCTTAAAAGCTCAAGTGAAAGCCTGGGGTATTTATCAGGGCCCCTCTTTTCATGTGGTCTCGGAACTCAACTTGTGGTAAGCTCCCTAACTGCTACAAGGTTCTGCTCAGCTTCTCAACCTGTCAGCGGCCATTTTTCAGGGCTGGCAAGTATCTCACAAAGAGGCGCTCACTTCTCTGTGCCTCACTCCTCTGCCTGGCTCTGGGTACGAGGGATCCTCATTCCCTTTTGGAGCTCTGTAATGGTTTTATACAAATTCTGTGAACACATCATCCAGATGTCCTAGCTCTTCTCAATTGGAGGTTTCATTTGAGAAAATCCCCACCACCATTGCCAGAAACAGACCTCCCACACGAGACCCTCAGGGCAGTGTGCGGAGCTGTGGAAATACCACTCTTAAAAGCTTCTAGGTGTGAGCTTGTTTGGATTTATTCTGCTGTGGATCACAAACCTTCTTTTTTTTTTTTTTTTTTTTTAAAGATTTTATTTATTTATTTGACACAGAGATAGAGATCACAAGGAGGCAGAGAGGCAGGCAGAGAGAGAGAGGGGAAAGCAGGCTTTCCGCTGAGCGGAGAGCCCGATGCGGGCCTCGATCCCAGGACCCTGAGATCATGACCTGAGCCGAAAGCAGAGGCTTCAACCCACTGAGCCACCCAGGCGCCCGGATCACAAACCTTTCTGATAATTCCCATCTTCCTTTAATTCAGGAAAATCATTAGCCATGCTCTCTATTTTTCAACTTTAGAACAATTATTAGGTGTATGTTGGAGCTTCTCATCTGTTAACATTATGTCAGGAGCTGTTCTCCTTATATAATATTTTTAAAGTTTTTATCTTTTGTTATGCTCCACGTTTTGTTCTAGGTAAATTCTTAACTCCTGTCCTCCAATTTGCCAATTCTCTCAGTAGTTCGATACTTATTTTGTCTTTTCTTATCTGTGACTGTATTTTTCATTTTTGTATTTTTTCCTCTAGGCCTATTTACTCTTGATTCATGTCTTCCTGTTTTTGCTACCTAATTATTTATTGATTTTGGCCTATAGACATGAGAGCAAGCCTCAGGGGAGAAAGTAGGAGTTCACAGAAGAATGTTCAGCATTTGGCACCATCTTATTTTTTCCTCTCGAGGAATTTGGTGATTCTAAAGTCAAGAGGTTGAGAAGTTAAGCAGAACTTTTATAGGGTTAATGGGGGCCAGGTAAAAATGGTGATTTCCCCCTTTATTTTCCTCATTGATTTGTTGTAGTAAATGTGTCAGTCCACTTTAGAATAGTGACAGAAGTGCCCCATGTTTCTCAGGAGCTATTATTTTGTTGTTGATGCCATTACTAAAGTTACTATCTTCCTGCTCTTTCTCCACTTCCTGCTCCTCCTCATCTCTATGGAGATTCTATTTTATTTTTTTCTATGGAGATTTTAAAGTCCTTAGAAGAATGTTTTAATATTTCATATTATTTTGGGTAATACCAAAGTAATGCCTCCTGTTTTGTGAGCTTTATGATATTTATTTTTCTTATGTGTGTATTTTATTTTACTTTATTTTATTGTATTTTATTTTTTACCAAAGATGTATTTACACTGATGTTTAATCATCCAAATCTACCCAATTTACCTTAGAGTCACCTTGGTGCTGCACGTTCTATGGGTTTGGACAAATGTGTGACGGCATGTGCCCATCATTGTAATACCATACAGAGTATTTTTACTTCTCTAGAAATATGCTCGGCCTGTTCATCTACCTTCCCACTCCCCCCATCCCAGCAGCCACTGATCCTTTTATTGTGTCTATAGTTTTGTCCTTTCCAGAATGTCATGTTGTTGGAAAATACAGTGTGGAGCCATTTAAGATTGGATTCTTTCACTGCTTCCACTTCTTTTATTTGTCAATTTGCCTACTGAAGGACATCTCAGTTGCTTCCAAGTTTTGGCAGTTATGCATAAAGCTGCTATAAACACCTGTGTGCAGAATTTTGCATGGACATAGGTTTTTAACTCCTTTGAGATTGCTGGATTGTGTATCGGAAGCATATGTTTAGTTTTGTAATGAACTGCCTGCCAAACTATCGTCCCAAGTGGCTGTGCCAATTTGTATTCTCACCAGTAATGAATGAGAGTTCCTCTTGCTCTATATCCTTGCCAGTATTTGATGTCATCAGTGTTCTGGATTCTGTTCACCATTCTAATAGGTATGTAGTGGTATCTTGTTTTGATTTGTATTTCCTTGATTATACATTATGTGAAGCATCTTTTTATGCTTATTTGCCATCTGTATATCTTCTTTTCTTTTTTTCTTTTTACTAGTTCTTCCAGATTTTTATTTAAATTCATGTTAGTTAACATACAGCATAGTATTGGTTTCAGGAGTAGAATTTAGTTATTCATCACTTACCTACAACACCAGTGCTTAATGGGTCACAACCGCCCTCCTTAATGCCCATCACCCATTTATCCCATCCCCCCTTCCACCTCCCCTCCAGCAACCTTCAGTTTGTTCTCTCTAGTTAGGAGTCTCTTATGGTTTGCCTCCCTCTCCCTTTTTATCTTATTTTATTTTTCTTTCCCTTCCCCTATGTTCATCTGATTTGTTTCTTAAATTCCACATGAGTGAAATCATATAATATTTGTCTTTCTCTGACTTATTTCATTAAGCATAACACTCTCTAGATCCATCCATGTCATTGCAAATGGCAAGATACCATTCTTTTTGATGGGTAAGTAATATTCCATCGTGTGTGTGTGTGTGTGTGTGTGTGTGTGTGTGTGTGTGTGTGTGTGTGTATACCACATCTTTTTTATTCACTCATCATTGGTGGACATTTGAGCTCTTTCCCAAATAATCATTGGGGTGCATATGCCCCTTTGAATCAGTATTTTTGTATCCTTTGGATAAATTCCTAGTAGTGCAATTGCTGGGTCATAAGGTAGTTCTATTTTTAATGTTTTGAGGACCCTCCATACTGTTTTCCAGAGTGGCTGCATTCCCAGTCAACAGTGTAAGATGGTTCCTCTTTCTCCACATCCTCTCATGTGCTTTGCAATGTTTATTTGAAAGTTTCTCTTATGCAGGATTTATGTGTATGGGTGCATGTATTTGTCTGTGTTTTCTTTCTCTTTTACTATGTACATGTCTCTATGTTAGTATTTTACAGTTAGCTTCACCCAGTATGCTGGAGTCCTCATTGTGGAACCAGACCTTATTTTGATAACATGGATCTTTTATTCTGGGAGAATATAAAAAATTTTCTTCTAAGCCAGCAGGTTAGCTTGACCCAAGTTTAGAATCTTAAATGTAGTTGCTTTCTCTAGATAGGATGAGGTTTTTTAAAAAAAGATTTTGTTCATGGCAAGACTTCTCTGCTCATCTCTGTATTCATTTAGACCCTGGTTGTCTAAAATGTATGTGGCATTATAGTTTCTAATCAGCCACCTGAAATTGATCTAGATGTTTGTTCTGATTCTATCCTGAAGTTCAGTAGGTGTTCGGTCCTAATCCAAACTTAATTCTCTTTCTGGTTCATGAATATCTGCTTAAGATCATTTTAAGCACAAATATAACTTTAAAAATATATGCAGATAATTTGTTTATCACTGTTATGCATTTATAATGAAGTTTTTATTTAATGGGTAATCTTATAATACTACCTTGATTAGAATGAAGTATTATTATTATCAAAGGTAACAATAGTAACTGCAGAAATGGAGTACTGATTACAGTGTTGGCTCACATTAAGCTTACCATCACCGAAAAGCCTCAGATTTTTTCATATGAATTGTTGCAAAGTCTACAGTTGATTTTCTACATGCACAAAAATATTTTTGATGTCCATATTTTTGTGAGCAGATGGAAGGAAACAGTCATGTTCACGTAGTCTCATTAAAGCTATTGTTTATAACAAAATAGGGGAAGAAATAGATTAACCAAATTGTCTACTTTTATTAAGAAGTGGGGAAGTAAATAAATTAAATTACAACAGATACTTTGAGAGCCAAAATTAATTAAATAAATAAAATGTTAGGAAAACCATAGATACAAAAATGATGGTAAAAATCTGAGATGTTAAGTTGATAATGATTGTCCTGTGGGTCGTATGCTTTCAAGATATTTCATTCTTATTTAATTATTTTTTGTGGGTTACATAGTGGATGGATTTTTATCTTTTCATTAAATACATTTTCAAAAATTAAGCATATAAAAGACATCAGGCATTTTGTCAAAAGCACACTACAATGATATCCTGCCAAATTTGGTTCTATAATAATGCATTTATAAATTACAAAACTGGCAAGAAACATTTAAGTTGAATGGCTTCCCAGCTGAAACATAAACAAAATAAATATTTTCTTTAAGCATTAAGCAATTTCAGGAAACAGATACAAAATAGTTCTTTCTATACAACAATTTTTGCCATTGGTTTTTTGTTGAATACCCACATGTTCATATATCACTGGAGGCTTATACTTTGTGATCATCCTTTTCTTCCTCTTTCTGTTGTCTGTTCCTTAGGTGGTGAGGTTGAGGGTTCCTGGCATGTATCTCAAGGGAACAATAAATACATCAGGCAGGATAATCCAATTAATGTATTGGATTTTATTGGTAAAAGGTTGGATTAACCATAATTCCCAGATCACTATACCTTATCATCATTGGTTTAGGCATGGCCTTCCTGGTTTTTTTTAAAGAGAGTGCACAAGTGAGTGGGGGAAGGTGGGTGTGGGGGAGGGGCAGAGGGAGAGAAGGAGACAGAGAATCTCAAGCAGCCTCCATGCCCACCATGGAGCCTGAAGTGGGGCTCTATCTCATGACCCTGAGATCACAACCCTGAGATCATGACCCAAGCTGAAATCAAGATCGGAGCTCAACCAACTGAGCCACCTAGGAGTCCCTAGTCATGGCCTTCTTTTAGCCCCCCCCTTTTTTTCTTGTTTATGGAACAAAATTTTGACTTCTATTTCACATACAAATATTTTTGCAATAGAAACATGTTGCCATTTCCACTAAATGGCTGAACAACAGTGGAGTCCTTGAACAGACTTACTTACCTTTTGGTTATGCTCAAAGGCAAAATAATGTATGTTAAAGAAAAATTTCAACACGTATATTTAAAGATCTAATTGACTTTATTCAAAGATTCATGAGTCAGGCAGCATCCCATCTGACAAATAAAAAGGTTGTGCAAAATGAAAGGCTTTTATAGGCAGAAGTGGTACAGGACAAGGAAGTTATTAGCAAAAGAAAAATGACTCTGTTTTGGGCCTGTTGTTTCTTTTTAATGGGTGTTAGCAAACATATTTGCATCTCATTAGCAGGAGTTGGAACACTGCATATAAATGTGTCCTAATTGGCAGGCAAGCAATTAAAAATATTTTTAAAATCAACTCTGAATACCTTTAGGGGTGATGAACCCTGTGAGTGCATCAAAAGGGCCCTCTTTCCCATTCTCTTGATCATAAAGCTTGATCTTCACCTCATCTTTCACTTCCTGGCTTTGAAGGCATTTGCATTTGCTGCCCATGTTTAAAGCCTCAAAATTAATATTTGACTGCTCCTGAAAATTGGGCTCCTAAACATGAAATATGTCTATGTAATGTCTGTGTGATGCAGAGAGACGTGATACTATTGACAAGAATTCCTAAAGGACAGTTAACTTAATATGGTAGAGAGTACTGGAATGAGGACCAGGAGACGTGGATTCTAGTCCTTGTTTTGCTGCTAATGAGAACCTCAGGAGAGGCTCTTAACTTCAGTGAGACTTCCCTCAACATCCTAACCCATTCTACTATCATTCTACCCAATTTTGCTCAAGTCAGAGCCTGAGTGTCTTTCTTTGATTGATTATATTCAAACTATCAGCAAGTCCTAATGACTCTACCCTGAATCTAGCTATTTCTCTCTCTATTTTCTACCACAATCCCAGTCTGTGCTTTGAGAGAGGAAGTGGCCATGTGCCCGAGACCATTCACTTCTCCAGTTTTATCACCAGCCCAACCCAAAGATCCCACTGGTTTCTCTGTCCCCCAACAGTGACTCCTGTCTGTGTCCAGCCCTGACTGTTGGCCTCTCTAGCTGATGTGCAGGGTCAGCATGTGCCCCCAGGGACAGAGGCAGAACCTTAGCTCACCTTCTCTGAAACGTTATACACTTCGGTCGTTGTTGCTTCTACAGCCCTTTCACGCCTCACTATATGACATTTAAATGTGTTTGGTTTTTTCCTCTGGTTTTCAGCAGTGTATTGGTCTCCAACCTCCTTGAAAGCAGAAGTCAAATGAGCCTCACTTTTTGGAGAAGCTCCAAGACTCTTTCTTAGCTCACCTCCAGACTCTCACCCCACCTCTTTACATGGGCCAGTCACACTGCCTGCTCCTTTCTCCCTAAGACTTCGTGAGTCCTCGGCCTCTTACAGCTCCTCAGTTCATGTTGTGGTCTGTAATAACTTATTTATTAGTAATTCATAATTTAGCTTTTGTCCCTTTCATAATAATTTATGCTCCACGAGAATCAGAATCAGTCCATCTTTAATAGTGCTTTTAGTAAGCTCTCAATTGAATGAATAAATAAGTACTGAAATGAATGAGTTAATGAATAATTCAAAAAAGAAAATTGGGCTTTGTTCTCTTAGGGAAATTATTTACTTAGTTTTTTTGTGTGTCCTTGGTAGATGACTCCCAAATTTATGCCTCTAATCCAATATTTTCTTTATTTCTCTATGCTTTTATTTTAAACAATTAAATATATTTTGATCACTTGCTGTGCAAATAGCTCTGTGCCAGTTATTTTGAGGTGTACTAAGATTTTTACCATAGCTCCTTTCCTCATGTATACTGGGATCAATTTTAGTAGACATAATGAGTAAAGCTTATAAAAGCCTTTAGGTAAGATGCTTAAGCATACAGTAAATTCTTAGGAAATGTTAAATATATTATTATTACCTCTGCTGTTGTTGTTAATTAAACAAGTAACCCAGGTCAGGAATACTTAAAGTGTTTCCTGGGAACTAATTTTGGCTGGTTTTCACGGGGCAAGGAGCCTCTGACAGAATGTGTATGAACTTTGTCACTAATTTCATTGCTTAGTTTAGCTTACCTTTGTTGTTGTTGTCGTAGCGAGACTCTGTGGCTGAAGGGAGCAATGTGTTGATTTATACTCTGGCGCCAGCTCCTCATCTTGTTGGAAACCACAGTAAATAATTCACAGACAAACACTTAGCATGGCACCATGGGAAGCAATTTTGGTACAGGTGGCTGAGGCACCATCTCTGGGATCATGGGATCTGTGGCCTACCCTTTCACGTGGCACATTCTTCTCTCTCACACGTCAGTCTGTCAGTACTCTTGTTTTTCTCTCTTTATTTTTCCTCTGTTTCACACTGTCCATGAGCAGTAAACAGTCTCGAAACACTTCACTTAACCAGGGGCTGTGGATTTCCGCAATTCCTAAGCCCGTGGAGAAAATGCGGTCGACTAAGCTGGAGGATGTGGGCACAGTGTCCAAAGGAGCAAACGTGCAGGAAAAGGTGCAGGTGGCCGTGTGGTCTGATTGTACAGGCACGAGCCTGGGAATGCTACAGAGGCCTTCAAGCCCGTAGAAGGACAGCGGTGAGGGGCAGGGTCCAGACTAGGGCTGGTGTTCAAGGACTCAGACCGGGCAGAATGATTCCTGATTTCAATTGTTTGCCTCAGCTCTTGATCTGAAACAGTTCTCCTGATTGGGTTTTCATTGAGATTCTAAGTTCTGGAGATTCTAGTTTAGTAGGTCTTGGTTGGACTTGGGAATCAATATTTTATTTTACTAAATGTTTCAAAGTTTGAGTATAGTTGACACACAAAGTTTTATTAGGTTCAGACGTGTAACATAGTGATTCAACATCTCTATACATGATGCTGTCCTCGGCTCAAGTGTACCTGTTACAATATCTGGGAATCAATATTTTAAAAAAAGCTCTCCAAATGATTTTGATGATTCCCGGGTTTGGGAATCACTACCAGGGAACGAACATCTTATTATTTCAACAATGTCTCCATTATCTGAAGGAGGTGTCATTACTTTATTCCTACGTGCTTCCACGCGTATTTCCTGAGAACAGAGACATTCCCTCCCATAACTACTTTGGTTGTCAACCACTGTGTAACCAACCAGCCCCAACTTCATGACATAGAACAACCACTGTTGTGTATTGCTTGTGGCTTCTGTGGGTCAGGAATTTAGAGTGAGAACAATGGAGATGGCTGGCCTCTGTTTTTTGCTGTCTCAAGCCTCAAGTGGGAAGACTCCACATTCTTCATTCCCATGTCTGGTGTCTGGACAAGGATATCTCAAAATCTGGGCTGAGCTGTGGCTGTTGCCCACAGGGCCCCTCTGCATGGACTCTTCCTGTGTCCTGGGTTTCCTCACAGGATGGGGCCCTAGGTCACTGGCTTCTATCATGGCAGGTCAGGGCCCTAAGAGGAACTGTTTCTGTGAATCAAGTAAAAGCTTCAAGCTTTCTTTTGGGGGCAGTCTCAGAAGGCACATAATGTCACCTTTGCTCTACTTCATTAGTGGAAGCAGTCTGCAGCCTGCCAGAATTCAGGCGTATGAAATTAGAACTGACATCTCAACGGAAGAACGTCAAATAATATGCAGCCATCTTTATAATTACTACAATAGCCAAAGTATAATTAGAAAATCAACAAATCTAGCATCAAAAACATTCCGCCTGCTCCTGGGTTCTTAAGTTAGTCTGGCCAGGTGCGACACCTGTCTGCCTTTCCCAAGGTGTATGAGATTTGGCATGTAATTCTGGTCTCTGATCCTTAATTTCCTCATTTCTAAATGAGGCCAATAACACTTATGTCTCTTATAGTTTCTGGGAGGACTAAATAAAAATAGTTATGTGATGAGCCTGGCACCTTCTTGTGGCTTAATAAGCTTTAGGTTTCTGGCTCCCCTTGGACAATTAAACATGATATTGAGTGCTCAATAGGTCTACAATTAATTATTGTTACTTGGGAAGCTTTAGAGGTGATTTTGGCTTTCTAAGAAATAATGAAGAGATTCATTATGAACTGAAATTATTGTCTTACTAGGTTCCATTTCTGAAGGTTCATCTTTCCTTTGTTAGACGCACAATAAGTATATTCAACCAAGAGAGGAAACATTTAAAAAAAACAAATTTTAATCATTTTAAAATAAAAATCAATGCTACCAATCTATCAGTATCACTAAAGTACAAATCTCAAGAACATAATTAATTTCTGAATCAGGATACCTTTGGCAAAAGGCATCAGAAAACTCAATTCAACTCCCAAAGTGGCTTAAACAATAGAGAAAATTTATTATTTTATGAGAAGAAGACCAGACGCATGAAACTCCCTAGTTAGGTAATTCAGTGGCTCACTGATTTCACAAAGGATCCACAAATGGTTCTATGTCTCTACCGGAGCCTCTTCCATATGTTGGCCTAGACCACGAATGAAAATCCACTCATGGTGCCAGGATGGCTGCAGTAGTTCCAAGCATCATGTTTAGACATGGCAACATTCAGAAGAGACCATTACTTCTGTGAACTCCTGCAGAGTGAGCCATTCCTTCTCCCAAACCCTGTGGAAGACAATCCTCACTGCTCATTCATCAACCTTGTATCAACTGCACGTGTCTAAACCATGTGGGATGAGAAAGGAGCCACAGCGACGGACTTAAACCAAATGTGGTACACTTTTTGGGTCTGGTGTTAGGACAAGAACCAGCCTTTTCTGAAATGCTGGCCCTTGGCAGGGGGCTGAGAAAATTTTTGTGGGGAGAGGGACAATAAATAATACCTGCTACTATGTACTAGTTAGATTTTGAGTTATATCGGAGCACTGAAAATTGGAATGAAGGATCCATTTTTGTATATCTGCATAATTAGTAAGTACTTGAAGTTATTTAGAATGCAGTTTTGATAAGCAATCGGTGAAATATAATAGGAACGATTTGATAATCAAGAAATATAAAGCAGATTTAATTAACTTTAAACAGCTCTTTAAAATAGTAAATGCTTCAAAAAACTAACTACCATTTCTCAGATTCTAAAAATTTCCCCAAATATAGTAAGGAATTTCTTGTAAGAGTGTTCACTGGTTTTGCATTTGTATTTCTTTTTAGTCCTAACGGGTAAACTTGCTATGTAAGAATGGATTTTCTTTGTTACTTTTTCTACTAATCAATTTCTCTATAAAAATGATGGATGCAATTAAGAATGTATTTAAGAACTAAATATCATCACTCCCCTTTCCTAATTTTCGTTTGTCTCTGTATTTTTCCCCAAAAAAAGTAGTAATAATAGGCTATTTTCCAAGCCATAGCAATTCCTATTTGCCTACCTATTTACTACTAATTACCATAGAGGTTTCTATTTGCCTTCTATGGAACGTAGAAAACTGAGTGTTCTGGAATGCAATTTAGGGAGTGAAAGAAAGAGATCAGCTTCTCATGTCATCATGTCATTTGTTACAGTTAATATCAGACACGTAGGCAGGGTAATGAAGTAACAAATACCCCCCACCTTCCAATCTCAGATATGTTTACATTTTGCTCATGCCACATGGCCATAGAAGTTTGATGAAGTATAGAAGATGCTGCTCATGTTAATGACTCAGGGACTCAGGCTGATGGAGCAGCCACCATTTCAAATGTGCCACGGGGAAAGGGGAGCTCTGGGGGGAATGCCAGCAATTACATGCTTTGTCCAGAAGCTACACATGGCACCAATTAAATGGCATCCCAATCCATGGGGATCAGGTGGTATGATCCTACCAGGTCCCTGGGAGATGGAGAGCCAGCTCCACTGGCGAGCAGTAATTCTGACAACTGCAAAGATGTACCAGTGTGTATCACTGCCTTTCACGAGAAGGGGAGACATGTCCCAAGGCAACAATTAGTTTTCAGTTGTAAACAAAACGGAAATGCTTCAGTTAGGGTGGTACTCATATCCTGGCCTTATGACAAATACAGCTACATGAAAAAAACAAATTCTGGTCTTGGGGCTTTACTCTCTTGTTAAGGATCATGTTTTAGGTTTTCCAAATCCACTATGTCACTGCAGGCTAGGAGAGTGGATCAAGTGAAAAATCCTTCCAGTTACCCAGTCTAATTTCCTCTTCACGTTCTATTCCTGGGTCTTCTGTTCACGTTGCTTTGATATCATAGATTGTTAGGTTTTCAGCTACAAACACCAGGCCATCTCCATTTATTTGGCATGAAGGGTGATTCATTCGAAGAACTAAAACCGTTATCCCTGATGTTGATTATCATAGCCACGCTTGGGTGAACGCTGTGAACAAGCACCTATCATCAGCTTAGTCAAATATGGAGTCTGAATACTCCAGGCATTCCTCTTTTCTGATCACTCGAAGGAAGCCAGCGGCTCCTTAATAAATCAGGCTCCATGGCAATATGGGCAAAAGAAGAAATGCCTCATATGATAAGAAATAAAGGGTGGAGTCCAGCCACTCTTCTCCATTGGTGTTTAGTAATAAAATAACAACAACAACAACAACAACAACATCACCCAAGTAGTTTTATTTCATTCTAGACTCTAGTAGTTGTTTTGTGTGTGTGTGTGTGTGTGTGTGTGTGTGTGTGTGTGTGTGTGTGTGAACTACAGTCAGTTGGCTGGTATTGTCCCCATTTTCACATGAAGAAACTGAGTCTCAAACGTTTGTCCAACTTTAAGTAACTACTCAGTGTCTCCAACTGTTATCAGACTTTGAGAAGTTAGGCCTGACTTTACTAACTGTCCAGCTTTTTAATTCCATAAAGATGTTATCTATACCTGTAACTTTTTAGTACTAACTCGTTGCTTTCTATTTTGTATAATGCTGGTGTAAGTGTACCTTTAAAATCTTCCCAGTCTACTGTAAAACTGCGAAGATTTTAGAGGTAAGTCTACCTCCAAAATCTCTGCATGATTACTGACCTAACTCTTGAGACATATCAGGTACTCAGAAAACGCTTGTGAATGAATGAATGAATGAATGCTCGTGAGGCTCACATGCCTAGTTGAAAGCTAACACCCGCCTCATGTGGGCAAGTCCAGACCCGTGGGGCTGGCTCAAACTCCAAAGCCAATTTGCCGCCAGGATATCTATACAAACAGAATTAACTATTTTTTCACCTAAGTAGAAGAGAAAATTTTTAGAATGATTTTCATGCCCAGCTATAAAAGGAAATGCATGCTGGTTGTAGAAGATCTAGAAAATGCAAAAGAATGTAAGAAAATAAAAATAACTCCATACTCTAGAGATTTGTTTTCCCAATCATTGTTTTTAGAGACATTTATACACACATAATTTATATAGCTGGAATCATATGTAGTATTATAGCTCTGATTTTTACTTTTTATTATGTCCTTTAAAATCTTTTTCAAAAGATACTTGTCCATGGTCTCAGGGTGTTCCGTCCTAGGGAAGGGCCATAATTTATTATTAGACATTTAGGCGCTGTCATTTTTTGCTATTATAAATAATGTTGTTATGAACATCTTTCTATATAAATCTTTGTGAGCACGACCATCTGTCCGTTGGAGTCCCTTGATTGGTGACACATACCTGTGGTAACTGACATTTGACACGGGGAACTGAAGCTGTGCCTCTATAACTTGTCAAGAAGACAAATAGGGTAACAGTGGCCTGTCTCACTTTTATAAAATGACATGGATACAACTATAATTTTACAGGCCATTTGTTTGGTTAGAAGCTTGATGACTCATTGATTTCATACACAATGTATTCCAAAAGAATGAAGGTGACCTTAGAGACAGCCAGTCATTTAGAATCCAATTAACCAAGCTTCAGGATATTTGGTGCCCAACACCAACCAGAGACATCATGATCCATCAGATTCTTGTGACTCAGAATTAGAATTTAGCAGGGGATGTGGATTAGGTCTAGCTTGTGGGTGCTCTTCTGGAAAGAACAGAAGAGCTCAGTCTTTAAAACTAAAGGAATGTCCATCTCGGGAGGCTTTTGTAAAAAGAGAAAAAACAGTAACATATTCTCAAATTTAGGGAACTTTACTGGAAACTGTCAAAAGAGGAAATCTTTAGTTAAGCTTGAATGTCACCCCACCCCAGAGGACTGGAGGTTTAAAATCACAGTCTTGGAATTCTGCTTCTAGGACATCTGAGAGGTATAGCATATCAATTTATAAAGTTCTTTAAACCGGGGTTTCATTTATTTTGTCAATTTCTTGCAGAATCAACAAAATTTAAAATCCACATATATAAAAAAAGGACCCAGTTCAGTTCCCAGTTACAAAAACTACAAGCAGGAATGCTTAGTATTCATCTCCAACAGCTTAAAAGGATAAGCTTTAACCTTTGATCGGGAATTTATTTAATCTTCTAGGACAGCGTTGGACATTCTAGATCCAAATTCCAGGTATTTAACACATTTCAGTTTTGCTCTCTGTTTCCTGATGACAATTTAATCTCTACCTCTTAACACTTATTGTACTAAATTGCCATATTAATATTAATATCGGAGTGTGAAAAATTCAACTGGTAAATGGTATGCAAATTAAGCCTAATGCAAACTTTAGTGCACTCAAAAAATCCTTTGAAACAAAGGTAACTAAAGTCGTAAAAAGACCAACTAATCACCATTAAAAAGGAAGACTGTTACATGTGAAATAGTCATACTGCAAAGCACACATGACTGATTTTAATCGAGCAATATGAATATAATAACTGGTATAAAGCTTTGATTACATTATGGGGTGTAAACAGGAAACATTTTCTCCCTATTTACAGTGCTATGGGTTGAATTGTATCTGCAAAAAAGACATGTTCAAATCCGAACTTCTGATAATATGACTATATTTAGAGAGAGGGTCTTTGCATGCATCCAATGAAGATGAGGTCTTCAGAGTGGGCCTCACCCAGCATGACTGCTGTCCTTACGAGACCATACAAATTTGGGCGGACAGACATGCACGGAAGGAAGACAGTGAAGACAGCCATGTCCTAATGGAGGCAGACACTGGAGTGATGCTCCTTCAAGCCAAGGGACACTGAGGATTTCTGGCAAACACCAACAGTCAGAAGAGGCAAGGAAGAATTCTCTCCTGTAGGCTTCAGAGGGAACATGGCCCCACTGACGCAGCAATTTCAGATTTCTGGGCTCCAGAACTGTGAGACAATACATTTCTCTTGTTTTATGTCGCCCGGTTTGTGGTCCTTTGTTATGACAGCCCTAGTAAACTAATACCCTTAGCTTTCATTTGCTCTGCCAAATTCCATTTTTCTTTTTCTCTTGCCTTAATTAAATCTGGGAAAGATCACATAGATTTCTGGTCAGTTTCTATTTTTAAAAGTTAGTCCAGTTTACATCTCCAATCTCCTATCTAATTGGCATCTCACCTCCTTCCCTGCCTCCAGTCAGCCAGGCTCATGTGTCAGAGGGCTTGGGGCAGGGAAAGCAGGCGGGGTGCTGTGGCACCTTTCCAAACCCTCTGGGAGGTGGTGGGGAGAGGCAGGTCTCATTCTAGGACACCCGCATCCCCTCCATTTGCTGGATCTTGGTCTCTGGTGCTGGAAGCAAGGAAGTGGACTAGGGTAAACGACAAGGGTTGTTTGCTGTAACCGTCAACGATGGTGTGTCACCTGTGACTCGTTCTTTCTAAATCCGTTTTCGTGTTACTGACGACCTCTGTGTTTCCTTGTTTAGTGTTTCGCTTTACTCCTACTCGCTCAGGCCCCCAGAACTTCCCGTGAGAAAGGCCACTGTGTCTCCTCTGGGTGCTTTCCATAGAATCATGTCCAAGGTGCAGGATCCTCAGAGCGCCTGTTTTTCCTCCTCACTGAGAACCACGAGAATCACCAACAGCCTTCACTCTATCTTGGGACTCTGATGGAGAAGGTGTTGCACCCATCTTTTCCTACTCACGCCATCCCCTCCCCCTTCTGTGAAAATGGTGAGGGCCGCTCCCGTTGGCATCCTGTCTTCAGCACCCTCTAGGCAGGAAGTGGTCTCAGACTCAGGAAGGGAAAACCCCTTCGCACCCGCCCTCATCAGGATCCACACCTCCCAGAGAGGATTCCCTGCAGCCTGCTCACAGGCCTTAGCTTGAAGACGGCACAACATCCCGCCAGCCAGCAGGGGGCAGCACCTATATCCTTGCTGCCGGCGCCCCTTGCCCGACGGAAGAGTTTCACTGGGCTTTGGTTGCCCGGCCTTGGTGGATACGTTCTGCATCTCCTCCTCTTCACTCAGGGGAGGGAAAGGACTTAGGCTGGGAGTAGGACTCTCTCAATGAACACTGTATTTACTCAGCTATGGATTCCCTGGGCCTCCCTTCCTCTTCCCCTGACCCCGCAGAAAGATGTGGGGGCAGGCATGAGATCTGGGGAGAGGAGCTCCAACTCAGCCCTGAGGAAAGGCTCTTGATTCAGTTGTCAGTGGGTCTCCTGAGGACACGGGAGTATTGAATGGTTCTTTGCCCTCATGTTTGAATTACTAACTGATTTCAATACCTTAACCAGCCAATCTCCAAGCCTGTGAGTGGAAGGAGATTTCCTTCCTCTAAAACTCAATGGGATTCCCACCTAGTGGAAGGGGGCTGTGCCTATTTGCCCTCACTCTTTGTCTTGGGAGTGCTGAAGGCACGAGTGCTGACAGGGTGCACCACTTTTGTGAGATGGGAGGGGATGGCAAGACCAGAAAAGATGGGTTACTAACTCCTGGGAAAATGAAAATTACCACTCAGTGGCTCTAACACCAGGAAAATGTTTGTTTCTGTTTTTTTTTTCCCTTCCTTGTACTTCTCCTTTGATATTGCAAGATGTTTCAGATTTTGCTAACATGTTATGGTGAATGAGATGGGGGAGGAGTGACATTTAAAGTGTCAGGTCTGATGAGGGTACTGCTGGTGGCTGTGCCTCATGGCCCCCTTCCACTAGGTAGGAGTCCCATTGAGTTTTTGAGGAAGGAAATCTCCTTCCATTCACAGGCTTGGGATTGGCTTGCTAAGTAAGCTTTTGAGATCAGTTAGTAAATCAAACAGAATGAACTGTTGGATGACTCCATTTCTAAACTGTTTTCAAAACGTCACCCTCCTGATGATCAGTACTACCTGGAAAGTTGTTAGAAATTCTCAGGTCCTGCCCCAGACCTACTGAACCAGAAACGGGGGTGGGTTGCAGGCATGTGTATTGATTAGCAAGCACTCCAGGTGAGTCCGATCCACATCAGTATTGAGAATTCTAAAGATGCTCCTCTTTCCCAGTAAAACAATCCTCTAGCCTCTCTAAGAAATGAGTGTCTACTTGGTATGGCCTAACACAGAAGGCATAATTTAATTTAAAAATTATTCCTTTACAATTCTCTGATGATTTTATTTTCCATCCATCACATCCTTTGCTCAAAAGCTTTGGAATGCAGGGCGCCTGGGTGGCTCAGTGGGTTAGGGCCTCTGCCTTCGGCTCAGGTCATGATCTCAGGGTCCTGGGATCGAGGCCCGCATTGGGCTCCCTGCTCAGCTGGGAGCCTGCTTCTTCCTCTATCTCTGCCTGCTTCTCTGCCTATTTGTGATCTCTCTCTCTCTCTCTGTCAAACAAATAGATAGAATCTTAAAAAAAAAAAAAAAAAAGCTTTGGAATGCATGTTGGCTGATGCAAGGAGAATCTTTTTTCCTAAGAGTATGGAACTCCAGAAGTTTACTAACTGCCTTAAATGAGGTAATTTCCACTTGTTTCCAATCATCCTTACTGTGATGTTCATTACTATGGAGTGTTTCCTGGCATGAGATAATGGGACTCACCTCTCCTTGTCTTATTTTCTCCATGGCAATTATCATCACCAACATACTATATATTTATATACTTATTTTATTTTTTGTATGTCTTCCACCACATGATTGTGAGTTCATGAAGGCAAGGGATTCTGTCTTTTTATTCACTGCTAATTCCCCTGCATCTTAAACAGTACTTGGCACATTGTAGACATTCAGAATTATCTGTTGAACGAGTGCATTAAGGAAGGCTGGGTTTCAAGACTGTTTTACAAGTTGTTGTATGTTTAATGTTTATTGATTAATTGAAGACAATTATTGTTTTTGTTCTCAATTCTATTTGTGAGAATGTTTAATACTATAGGCTTCATAAGGTCCTCAGAAGTCCAATCATTTTAGTGCAATGTGAACAGAAGAGTTTACCGGATTAATGTGAAAGTTATTACCTGGGGGTACGCTACAGAACATCACGGATAGGAAAGGCTAAGGCAGGAGAGGCAGGATGAATAATTATATGAAAGTAACACAAAAGAATTTGTGTCTAACCTCTGGGAATACCAGTTTGCTGTTTGTAGGAGGATGCCCTTTTGTATGAATTATTTTTAGAGTAAATCTGTTTATCAGTAACTGTTTTAGGCTGAACACCTTCCAGGATACAGTATTTCCATTTTCCTGTTGGCACATCGTACAGCTCCTACTTCACAGATGTTCACTGTTTTCTCATTTGTTGATGATCCCATTCTGACACAGTAGAGTTGGCTTCCACCCTTGAAGCACTGGGGGGGCAACAGGCAGACACATTTGGAAATGGAGGCTGAAATGAGAGGGAGACAGTGTAACTCACTATGTACTTCGGGGTTTGATTTTTCCTAGTTTGTTCCCAGAGCAGCAGGCACTTTGGTGGCAATGTATTAGAAAGCCGGAAAAAAGGCAATGACCCAAAGGACCCAAGAGTGATCGAATGAAGTCATCTGGTTGGAAAGACTAGAATGCACTAGAATGCCAGTAAGGTTCAGGAGTTGGGCTGTCTCTGGCACCTCCTTCTCATTCACTGCCCACATCCATTTGGTCACTACATCCCGTCAATCCATTTCCACGATGTCTTCTGTATGTCCTTGCTGTTATTTCTCATTGGCACCACCGGAGAACATTTAGTTACCTTCTGTTGAGAAGGTGCTATGAAGCCACATAATAAGCCAAGAGATTTACATTCTTTATTTCATTTAATCCTCACAAAAAACATATGAACTCTATGTTATCATGCTAATTCTACACATGAGCTTTTAGTGAGCTTAAGTGCTTGGCTTATGGTTATACAATTATCAAGTGGTAGAGGCAGATTTTAGATCATAAATGACTCATAGGCCTTAATTCTTTAACATAACTCTATATCATAATTATTGATTTCTTTCTAGAATATTTCTGGTGGGTGATTCTTTTACAAGGCCTGGTTTCAAAACAACCCAGTCACTTCATAATTTATATAGATCTTGCATTCGTGAAATCATTTTAAAATGATTACTTGAGATAAACTTACCAAAGCCAAGAATATTAAATAAATTTTGAGTAAAGGGATATAGGCTCATTTATATACATGCATATTTTAATCAAAGGTCAAGGTCCTCTACAGTTTGACCTC
Source organism: Ailurus styani (assembly GCA_002007465.1). Lineage (NCBI taxonomy): Eukaryota > Metazoa > Chordata > Mammalia > Carnivora > Ailuridae > Ailurus > Ailurus styani. The sequence continues at coordinate 9,320,337 of LNAC01000007.1, forward strand.
AAAATCCCTTTGCAATATTGCCTTTTCTGCTTTCTCCATTCCAGGTAGGGTAAGTCCCTCTCTGCTTCCCAACCAAGACCTCAATGGTGTTCTAGTTTCTGTCCCCTTGTCCATGCTACCCCCTTCTTTTGCTGTACTGATGTGTTCCCTTCTACTTTCCCCTACATGTCCAGTTTCTACAGATCTTACTGCCTCCATGAAGCATTTCATAGCTACTTGCCCCATAACAACTAAACTTTAACTAAAGTTTTAACTATACTTTACTTCAAAAATAGTGTAAATTTGTTAGTACTATATCTAACACTGACCCGTCTTTCTGTCAAGACAGTTGTAAAAAAAAAACAACCAGACAGTTGTAAGTGGTTTGTTTGAGAGCTCATTCATCTCTATGTCCCATTTACCTCTTAACAAAGTGCTCAATTATTCAGCTTCATCAGTTGATTTCAATTCTGAATTTGGGGTATAGGTGTAAGTATTCAAAAAGAAGTGTATTGATAGGTTTGGGAAAATTCATGTTGCCAAAATATCTGAGTCAGACTGAGAATCAGCAATGATGTCATTGGAATAGCTTCTTTTAGGCGAATATCAGTTCTTTCCCAATGGAAGAAAATAGGGAAAAGAAGTAGGGAGACACTCATAGGCACGTAGACTTCATAGGCACATAGGAAGGATGGAAGTCTTTGGTAGAGAACATTTCATGAAAGAGCATGCATTTCCTTGTAAGCCCTCTGTCAACAGCTAGAGAAGATTCTAGCTGTGGAAGGTCTTTGCTCATTGTTGTAAATAGGGTTTAGTGAAGGCCAAGAGATTATTCCACCTCTAGAGAGGATGGCCATTCCCCAGGCTTTTGGAAAGGCCATGGTCACCATTCTTTTAGGATGATTATGGCTTAAATGCTCTTAGCAAGATTATTTTTAGGCTACCAGCACCAAAAGGCCCTCCCACCACCTCTACTAATGTACCCTCTAACACTCAGTTCTTGTGCCACCATCCTTATGAAGCCCTTCCAGGCCAGAAGATTTTTATCTCTCTCACAGTTCGTATTACATGTTGGCTTGCATGTAGGTTATTCATGCAATTATCATGAAAAGTTACTCCTTCAGCCTTGTAAACAATTTGAAGGTACAAATCTCCTTTATCTTCAGTGTCTTCATCATACCTTGTACAGTGACTTCCACATCTTGGATACTAAATGGATGTGTGCTGAATAAACTTCCCCCTTCTATTAGTTGATGGTGGATATTTTTGAAATTTAGGCAGAACATTCGATGTCCATAAAAATAGGCTCCTTAAGAAGCCATTCCTGTTCTAACTTCTGAAAAGTGAACTTTATGTTATTTTGAAGTTCCATTTTAAACTTATTTCATTTTAGAAAGAGAAGGAAAAGAGTAGCAAAGTACACAATGTATTCAAGAATACAGTTTAACCAAGGTGACCTTCAATTCAACTCAAAATTAATATCTCATCTTGCCATGAGTGGGTTGGGTACATAATACATTTTTAGCTTTCTCTTTCTTCGTAAATGCTGTGATTTGTACATTGATGCTGTTCTATAGTGTTACTGAACAGAATTCTCTGTGACATTGACTTTTGCTCACCAATTAAAGAAGACTGGCCCAGGCAGACCATATCTTTAGGGGGAAAATGCTTTCAGTATTCTGACTGTGTGCAGAATCAAAGAATCTTTTAAATGACTTAAGTCTCTCATTACAAAATTTTCATGTATTAGTTTGACTACCCCAAGACATTCTGTTAACTTGAGTAGTATTGATTAAATATTCAAACTTTTCAGTGTTCTTTTTTTAGACAAACTTAGACTCCTGGAGACTGTAGGATTTAGATATATGTACTACAAAGAGCTAATAGAAAACGCAGATTTTGATGAAATTGTAAGCCAGATATTATTTGTTACTCAGATCTGAAAAGAATAATTTATGGAAAATAGAAAAAAAATTCATTGCTATACAGAGTTCCATGAAAATCTTTTCTCCATGATAAATATGGAAGGATGGAAGCTAACACTAAACACATCTTCAAATAACTCATCTACCTATTGTAGCACAGACAGGGACCATTTTATCGTGTTTCCTTTTATCTTCCGTGTGCATTTTTTACAATAATGTTCCTACACTACAATTTTCAAAGAAAAAGTTTATATTTTAAATATAAAATGATATTCCATAATACTTTTAGCTCTTTTCTACCATAAATTATTATTTCTGAGAGACATATCAGTTGGGTAATGGTGTTTGTCTGGAAATGACAAATGAGTAGTAGTGTTTAACTATAAGATGATTTGATACTGATCAGAATTGGGGAACTTACAGAAAATAGAAATGTAATGCCACTTTCTGGGTATCTAATTGACAGAGAAATAAAGAAATAATAACTCCAAGCGTTGGTGAAAGTATAGAAGGCAGTCTTAATTATACATTGTAGGTAGGAATATAACATGGTAAAAACATTTCTGGAAAGCAAGTTGATAAACAGTACCAACAAAAACCTTATATTTGGAAATAATATTTATCTAGAAATTTCATTTTCTAAGGTATATCCTAAGGAAATAATCTTAAAGATTTATCTGTGATAGATTTGTCTATTATAGCACTGTTTATAATAGCAAAATATTGGGAAAAATCTAAACACTTAACAGAAGATTAGTTAAATAAATTATAGAATGTCCATATAGGTTTTGGCAGACATTGAAAATTATGTGGCATTGAGCCCCACATCCAGCTCTCTGCTCAGCAGGGAGCCTGCTTCCCCCTCTCTCTCTGCCTGCCTCTCTGCCTACTTGTGATCTCTCTCTCTCTCTCTGTCTTAAAAAAAAAGAAAGAAAATTATGTGGCAAAATAATATACAATGACATGAAAATAGTTTCATGAATATTAAGTGAAAAACAGCAATATGTAAAATAAGATATAAAGGATGATACTTTTTTTTAAATTGCAATATAATCAGGGCCATCCATGAGATTTATAAGGCCAAGGGAATTTTTGTGTGTGTGTGTGTGTGTGTGTGTGTGTGTGTGTGTGTGCGTGTGTGTGTGTGAGACGCCTTTCTATATAAACAATAACAATCACTCTGAACTAGAGTGTCCGCACCATACTAGCAGTCCAATCTCAAGCAATCTTGACAAAGAATACCCTGCTGGCTGGTGGCTCACCAGGTTGTTTTCTGGGAATGAGGGTCTAGCTCTGAGCCATGGATGACTGTATAGGCATGAGTCTCAGAGCTTCTTGGAGCAGTTGGTTGACCCCACGCATGGTGAGAGAGAAGCAGTAGAAGGTCAGAGAATGTTCCACAAGGGAGAAACAGTGCCTGAGCCCATGAGAAACCCTGTTTGGGCTCAGCGTACCCTACCTGATTAACACTGCCAGCCTTGGCTAGTCCCAGGCACTGCGGGAAGACTTAAAAAAATTTGAAGAAGATGCTTCTGGCAATTAGTATCCATGAGGAATTTGGTCTAGGCTCAGGGCATTCTAGCTATGTTGTCCCAGCCAATCCCAGATGCCAGAGGAAAACTTAGACAATTCTGATGAAGACCCTCAAAAGCTGGGGGTGGGGAATGGTGCCTGAAGCATGAGACCAGGACAGGTGATTTTCTACTGGAGTCTAAGGGTAGTACTGATTGTATACGCATTGAACAATAATTAGGAAGATTCACCCTAAAACGATGAAAGTGGTTATTTCTAACAATGGGTGGGTTATGTTTTTTTCTATTTAAATAACTTTATAAAATTTTTTACAATGTAAAGGAATTACTTTTGATTAAGGAAAAGTGTTTTACTTTTAGAAAGAGTATAAATGCAAGTAAGGTGAACTAGTTGCGATGAAGTTTATGTGTGAGCATTTCTAGTATGTGGTCACCACTGGAGCTTACCTGAACATTTTTCCCAGTCATAGCAGGTGTCATAGCCACAGGATTCTTTCTTTGTGCTATTGGATGAAAGTTTTATCCTTTCAAGACCCCATTCTAGCTGTGGACCGTCTTGGCAGGAACCAATATGTAGAAAATGGAGGTGCTGATTATTTAAACATTTCTCGGCCAAAAACTTACAAGCAGATGAAGTAAAGTAATGGCTGGTGTCTGTATCAAACACGCAGAGATCTTCTGAATAATGGCTGCCCAAGAGAAGGAAGCAAGCATTTATATATGAAGACTAGGAAAAAAGATGTCAGGCAGTCAAAATAATATGTCAACTTACCACCCAGTTTTCTTCCCCCATGCTCCTCCCTGCCCCCAGCTTCTCTTCTTTCAGTTCTTCATCTTGTCTTGCATGCTCTGTGATTCAACTTTCTAAAATTTCATCTTAATCTTGGTGTTACTCCCAATTGTCTTCAAATCAAAGTCTGAATTCTTAAATTTTGGTAATCAAAATCCTCCACAATTTGACTCCAGTTAACTTTCCTTTCTAGAACTATTTTCTTTTCCTTCCTGATCTCTATCACCTGACAACTGTATTGACCATTTTTGAAAATGGTATAGATTACTTCTCCTTTGTTGGCATCCCGTGCTCCGCTCAATCAGCATTGCATTGTCTTTCTTCTCTGCCTTTCTGTGTCTAGTTCAATTCCTGGTTGCACTTTGAAGCTAACCCTGATCAAGCTGGCTCATGTAGTCTGGACTGCGTCAGAACTCTATAATACTCAGTAATTGGAACACCAGAGTCTTATATATATATATATATATATATATATATATATATATATATA